>CM039512.1:21910752-22288230 GCA_022432975.1 Begonia masoniana | reverse complement strand
ACATACTTACATACATTACTTCTACAGGGTCAAAAGCGCCAAGACTGCCCAGCACACTCCCACGGGCCATCCTCCATCAACTGCATCAATCCTCAGGTGAAAGGATCTCGTCCTCACCTTGCTCAAGGTCATCTACACCATAAAGACACCTATGAGATAAAAATCTCAGTAAATTCTACGTAAATGCTTATGAATGATCATGTATGCTCAATGCTATGAAAACTGTCCATGTCATTTTATATATCAGTACGTGTCAGTCTATGGTTATCGGAAACGCTCGACAGATGGATAGGGCACGTCAAGCGGTTAGACAGCCCACACCATCTGAAGGGAGGAAAACCCGCTCACCACGGAACGCCAGGTCTGAACCTCATCCCCAATAACCCCATGTCATGGTTGTTTACTGTGATACTTTACTTGCCTTTACATGCATATTCTTTTCATGAAATCCATGTGTAAATTCATTTTCATGACGTTTTAAAACCATGATGCATGAACAGTTCAATATGCACAATATAACATATATATAACGTGAATACCATCAAAACCTCAAAAATACCATCAAAACATCAGAAGCACAAACTATAAAAGCAACTAACCCTAAACTACCCAACCAAGCAGTTAAACAAACAAAGCACCAACAATCCTCAACAACAAACTCGGCTTATGGTGTAGGCCAATCGGCCACAGTAAGTCACGAGAACTTACCTCGTGCGCGTTGAACTTCAAGCTCCGTCCACGAGCGTTGTTTACCTAAGTCGAATTCACAATATTATCGTTAAAACGCGTTTAAACCTTAACGTCCAAATTTACGAAATCCTTAACTAAGGAAATTACCAAACTTCTAACTTAACTAATCGAGGCACTTTAACAACAATTAACGCTCGATACCTCGAAACCGCCATTAACGAGTTTTTCCAAAAACCCTAAAATTCATCAATCCCTAACATTTGTCCAAACTTCATTCAATAACGCCCAATACGTCCTCTATATCCACTAACACGGTAAACCTATAAATTTCAAACCCAAAATCACGTTTTTAACGAAAACTCTAAACGAACCCTAATCATTTAAACTCCATAAAACTCGAAATAAACCTTCCTAAAACCTTAGAATCGTACCTAGAGTCAGGATTGGGGAAGAAAACGTGAAGAACGGAGGTTGATCGGAGGGAAAACGCCGTTGGCAGAGGAGAACGCCGTGAGGGAACGCTGGAGAACGCAGAGGGAGAGAGAGGGAAATCGTGGAGTGTCTGGTGAGGGAGAGAAAATTGTGATTTTATTAAACCTTTAACTTGGCGATTTACCGTTTTACCCTTCCTTTGTTTTCTATTTGTTTCGTCCTTTGTTTCGTTAATTAGCTAACGATTCGGTTTCTCCTAATTCTCTTATTTCACCAATAAGTCCAACTTATTATCAGGTTTCTATTACAACTGTCAGTTCGCAATTCGGACTCCGTGTACTATTTTTACCAAAATATCCTTTATATTACGATAAACGTAATTCTCGTAAAATTAGCGTTAAACTCCTAAAATTCTCGAAATTTTCTTAAAATCCTTATTAATTATTAGGATCGTAATAACGCTTTCTTTTCACGAAACCGACTTAATTTGACATAATTACAAAAATACCATTATATATATAATTTAATAAATCCCGTAAATCCGGGTGTTACATTTCATCTACCTTATTCAAATTTTGTCCTCAAAATTTGATCATACGAACAACTCAGGATACTTAGCCATTATATCCTGTTGTCGTTCCCAAGTAGCTTCTTCCACCTCGTGGTTCCGCCATAAGACTTTAACTAGCGGGATTTCTTTGTTGCGCAATACCTTGATGGAAGACTCTAAGATACGCACAGGCTTCTCCACATAAGTCAAGGTAGGCTGTACCTCAATCTCTCTTGCCTCCACAATAAGCGATGGATCGCGCAAACATTTCTGAAGCATAGACACGTGGAATACATCGTGGATACCCTCCATCGAAGCCGGAAGCTGCAGTCGATACGCCATCTTCTCGATCTTCTTCAGAATAGGGAAGGGTCCCACATATCGAGGGTTCAACTTACCCTTCCTTCCGAATCGCATTACACCTCTAAACGGAGAAACCTTCAAATAAACCTCATCGCCTTCTTCGAATTCCAGTTCTCCTCGTCTCGTGTCAGCATAGCTCTTCTGTCGACTCTGAGCTATTTCGATACGCTGTCTGATAGTGGCAATCTTCTCTGCCGTTTGCTGTAGAATCTCGGGACCAACAATATTAGCTTCGCCAACCTCGTCCCAATATAACGGAGATCTACACTTTCGACCATACAAAGCTTCATAAGGAGCCATACCAATGGTAGCCTGGAAGCTGTTGTTGTAAGAGAACTCGATCAGTGGCAAATACTTGCTCCACGATCCCTGAAATTCCAACACACAGGCTCTGAGCATATCCTCCAGAATCTGATTCGTTCTCTCTATCTGACCGTCAGTTTGAGGATGAAATGCCATGCTGAAATTTAGCTGAGTCCCGATAGCTTTGTGCAGACTCTTCCAGAACTTAGAAGTGAATCTTGGATCTCTGTCTGAGACAATAGAAACTGGCACTCCATACAGTCTCACAATCTCCTGCACATAAAGCTTGGCGAGTTGATCCATAGAAGACGTCATCTTCATAGACAAGAAGTGAGCCGACTTTGTCAATCGGTCCACAATCACCCAGATGCCGTCATGTCTCTTCGTCGTCCTCGGGAGCTCCATAATAAAATCCATGGAGAACTGCTCCCATTTCCACTCCGGAATCGGCAGTGGCTGTAGTGTTCCGGCCAGCCTCTGGTGTTCTGCCTTTACCTGTTGACAAACTAAACACGTTTCAACGTACTTGGCGTCCTCTCTCTTCATGTTCGGCCACCAAAAGTGTTGCTTTAAGTCTCTGTACATTTTAGTGCTCCCCGGGTGTACAGAATAAGCTGAAGAATGTGCCTCGGCCAATATCTCCTTCTTTAGCTCCTAATCGTTAGGCACGTACCACCTATGCCTGAACTTCAGAATACCGTCATCTGACAAGTTAAATTCAGACACGTCTCCAGATGTCATGCTCAATCGAAGCTCCTCATACTCCATATCTTTCTGCTGAGCTTCACGTATTTTATCTAGAATAGTCGGTCTGAGAGAAATGCTGGTGAGCATACTGAAAAACTCTGCCACAATCTCCACATCAAATTTCTTAATCTCAGACTGCAACGTAACCGACATCGCTGCAAGTGAAGGCTGACTCGCAATAGGCATTTGGCTCAAAGCATCAGCGACCTTGTTCGCCTTTCCTGGGTGGTATTTAATATCGAAATCATAATCTTTGACGAACTCTAGCCACCTTCTCTGTCGCATATTAAGATACTTTTGCATAAATAAGTACTTCAAGCTTTTATGGTCAGAAAATATCTCGCATTGCTGGCCATATAAATAATGTCTCCAAATCTTCAGTGTGATGACCACTGCTGCTAACTCCAGATCATGCGTGGGATAGTTCTGCTCATACGGCTTCAACTGCCGATAAGCATACGCGATAACCTTTTGTAACGACCCTTGCACTATTGCCTTATTTTCCCCCATATATATATATATATATATATATATATATATATATATATATATATATATATATATATATATATATATATATATATATATATATATATATATATATATATATATATATATATATATATATATATATATATATATATATATATATATATATATATATATATATATATATATATATATATATATATATATATATATATATATATATATATATATATATATATATATATATATATATATATATATATATATATATATATATATATATATATATATATATATATATATATATATATATATATATATATATATATATATATATATATATATATATATATATATATATATATATATATATATATATATATATATATATATATATATATATATATATATATATATATATATATATATATATATATATATATATATATATATATATATATATATATATATATATATATATATATATATATATATATATATATATATATATATATATATATATATATATATATATATATATATATATATATATATATATATATATATATATATATATATATATATATATATATATATATATATATATATATATATATATATATATATATATATATATATATATATATATATATATATATATATATATATATATATATATATATATATATATATATATATATATATATATATATATATATATATATATATATATATATATATATATATATATATATATATATATATATATATATATATATATATATATATATATATATATATATATATATATATATATATATATATATATATATATATATATATATATATATATATATATATATATATATATATATATATATATATATATATATATATATATATATATATATATATATATATATATATATATATATATATATATATATATATATATATATATATATTAAGTTAAAGCAGCAGAATGCATAAGGGTGTGAAGTCAATAATTCCTCTCGGGTTTCTTCATTCGACACAGTGGAAGAAAATTTCATTCTACTGGGTTTTTGAACAACAGAACAGAAGACAGACATGAATGACAGAAGCTAATGGCTTCGGGATGTTTTAAAACAGAAGCTTCGTGGACGTTTTAAAATAGAAAGCTTCGTGGACGTTTAAAATAAAAGCTTCGTGGACGACGAAGTCTGAAGGCATCGTGGACAATAAAGACGAAGGCTTCGTGGACGACTAAGTCTGAAGGCACGTGGACAATAAAGACAGAAGGCTTCGTGGACGACGAAGTCTGAAGGCATCGTGGACAATAAAGACCGAAGGCTTCGTGGACGACGAAGTCTGAAGGCATCGTGGACAATAAAGACCGAAGGCTTCGTGGACGACGAAGTCTGAAGGCATCGTGGACAATAAAGACCGAAGGCTTCGTGGACGACGAAGTCTGAAGGCATCGTGGACAATAAAGACCGAAGGCTTCGTGGACGACGAAGTCTGAAGGCATCGTGGACAATAAAGACCGAAGGCTTCGTGGACGACGAAGTCTGAAGGCATCGTGGACAATAAAGACCGAAGGCTTCGTGGACGACGAAGTCTGAAGGCATCGTGGACAATAAAGACCGAAGGCTTCGTGGACGACGAAGTCTGAAGGCATCGTGGACAATAAAGACCGAAGGCTTCGTGGACGACGAAGTCTGAAGGCATCGTGGACAATAAAGACCGAAGGCTTCGTGGACGACGAAGTCTGAAGGCATCGTGGACAATAAAGACCGAAGGCTTCGTGGACGACGAAGTCTGAAGGCATCGTGGACAATAAAGACCGAAGGCTTCGTGGACGACGAAGTCTGAAGGCATCGTGGACAATAAAGACCGAAGGCTTCGTGGACGACGAAGTCTGAAGGCATCGTGGACAATAAAGACCGAAGGCTTCGTGGACGACGAAGTCTGAAGGCATCGTGGACAATAAAGACCGAAGGCTTCGTGGACGACGAAGTCTGAAGGCATCGTGGACAATAAAGACCGAAGGCTTCGTGGACGACGAAGTCTGAAGGCATCGTGGACAATAAAGACCGAAGGCTTCGTGGACGACGAAGTCTGAAGGCATCGTGGACAATAAAGACCGAAGGCTTCGTGGACGACGAAGTCTGAAGGCATCGTGGACAATAAAGACCGAAGGCTTCGTGGACGACGAAGTCTGAAGGCATCGTGGACAATAAAGACCGAAGGCTTCGTGGACGACGAAGTCTGAAGGCATCGTGGACAATAAAGACCGAAGGCTTCGTGGACGACGACGGCGACGTTATCGTCCACGAGACCTATTCGTCACAATCGTCCACGTGACTTATGGACCGATGACTTTCCTGCTTTTTTCCAGAGAGTGCCAACCATTCACCCCCGATCGATCGCCTCCTTAGACGATCGATCAACAACTCTCTGGAACCCAAAATTTACAGAGTCTGCTTCCTCCCTTTTATTGCCTGCACACTTATACTCAATTTTCTTCCTCAATTTACCTTAAATACTACATACATCACCACAGTCTGAAGGCATCGTGGACAATAAAGACCGAAGGCTTCGTGGACGACGAAGTCTGAAGGCATCGTGGACAATAAAGACCGAAGGCTTCGTGGACGACGAAGTCTGAAGGCATCGTGGACAATAAAGACCGAAGGCTTCGTGGACGACGAAGTCTGAAGGCATCGTGGACAATAAAGACCGAAGGCTTCGTGGACGACGAAGTCTGAAGGCATCGTGGACAATAAAGACCGAAGGCTTCGTGGACGACGAAGTCTGAAGGCATCGTGGACAATAAAGACCGAAGGCTTCGTGGACGACGAAGTCTGAAGGCATCGTGGACAATAAAGACCGAAGGCTTCGTGGACGACGAAGTCTGAAGGCATCGTGGACAATAAAGACCGAAGGCTTCGTGGACGACGAAGTCTGAAGGCATCGTGGACAATAAAGACCGAAGGCTTCGTGGACGACGAAGTCTGAAGGCATCGTGGACAATAAAGACCGAAGGCTTCGTGGACGACGAGCTCCACAGGCCATCCTCCTTCAAGTGCTTATACTTCAGGCGGAGGGACGTCTTCCTCACCTGTCTCAAAATCACCTACACCATAGAATTAACATGTGAGCTAGAGGCTCAGTAATCTAAGTGACATGAACGTGAATGCTAATGCTATGCATGTACAGTTCATAAATTATGCGTCCTACCTTTTCACTATTCATTTCATTTTTGTCACCGGGGCTTCTCTCTCGCTAGATAGGAGCGGCACATCCGACGATTGGATAGCCCCTCGTATCTAACCGGGGGGAAAACATGCTTCATCTGACAGCCATGTCTGAACCACTGCCACCGATGTGACCATCATTACATTCATTTACCTTTTCGTTATCGTTTTCCTTTTTATGAAAATATGCTTAGAAATCTCATTTTCATGCCGTTCGAAAACAATGATGCGTGAACAAATATTATGCCACGAATGAAATAGAAACATACAAACAATAAACTAAACAATTAACAGCCTAACCAAACCTAAAATTAACTACCTGTTCTAATTACCCCACAACAAACATCTCCAATTCTTCGATCGACATAGTCTTATGGTGTGGGCCAATCGGCCAAAAAAATCATAGAGACTTACCTCGCGTCCGTTGAAATTCACGCTCCGTCCACGAGCGTTGTTCACTTAAGGCAATACACAACATTTGTCATTTAAATCAATTCTAAACTATCAAGTTTAGAAAATTACAAACTCCTAGTTAAAGAAAATCTCCTAAACTCTAAAACATCTCATTGAGGCATTTTATCGAGCAACTCGTGCTCGTGAATTTCCAAACCTCCATTAATGGAGTTTTTTTTTAAATCTTCCCACTACCAAACTTCTCAACAACTCTCATTAATTCAACTAACTTTTACCAACAACCATAAATACGGTAAACCTATCGGTTTCAAACTCTATTTCATGTTTTCAACAAAACCCCTAACGAACCCTAACCGTTTTAAACTCTAAAAATTGATATCTATCATGCGAAAACTATAGATTCATACCTAGAGTCGGATTTGAAGAAGAAAACGAGAAGAAGCTATTTCCGGAGAACAAGCTTTCGACGCCGTGAGAGGAGAGTCGCACGAAGGGAAGAAAATCGCCTGGAATGGGAGAGAAGAAGAACTCGCGTGAGTGAGAGGGGAGAATGAGGGAGTTGTTAATCTTAATTAAAATTGGTTTGTGTAATTACCAATTTGCCCCTCCATTAACTCACTATTTGTTCCACCAATTTCGTTATTTATCCAACGATTCGTTTTCTCCAAATTTTCATATTTCTCCCAAAATTCTAACTTATTATTACGGCTTCATTAAAACTTTCCGTTCGCAAAACGGACTTAATTTGACGTATTTACAAAAATACCGTTTATATTGGAATAATTTAAATCCCGTAAAGCCGGGTGTTACATTCCATCCACCTTATTTAAATTTTGTCCTCAAAATTTGATTACACAAATAGTTCAGGATACTTCAACATCATATCCTGCTGTTTCTCCCGAGTAGCCTGCTTTACATCATGGTTCCTCCACAACACTTTTACCAGAGGAATCTCGTTATTGCGCAATACCTTCATAGAAGACTCTAGGATTCGTACCGGCCTTTCCTCGTAGGTCAGCGTTGGTTGAACTTCGATCTCCCTTATTTCAACGACATGTGACGGGTCACGCATGCATCTTCTGAGCATGGATACGTGAAATACATCATGAATATCTTCCATAGATTTCGGGAGCTGTAATCTGTATGCCATAGTCCCGATCCTCTTCAGAATAGGAAAGGGCCCAACAAAATGAGGGTTCGACTTGCCTCGCCTTCCAAATCGCATAACGCCTTTAAACAGAAAAATCTTCAAATACACTTCGTCACCTTCCTTAAACTGTAATTCTCTCCGCCTGGTGTCAGCATAACTCTTTTGGCGGCTTTGTGCAATCTCTATACGTTGTCTGATAACAGCGATCTTCTCCGCGGTTTGCTACAAAATGTCTGGGCCAACTATGCTAGCCTCGCCTACCTCATCCCAATATAGCGGAGACCTGCATTTTCGACCATATAACGCCTCGTACGGAGCCATGCCAATCGTAGCCTGGAAGCTGTTGTTGTACGAGAACTCAATCAATGGTAAATATCAACTCCACGAGCCTTGAAACTCTAGCACGCAAGCTCTAAGTATATCCTCAAGAATTTGATTCGTCCTTTCTGTCTGCCCATCAGTCTGAGGATGAAACGCCGTACTAAAATTCAGCTGAGTTCCCATCGCCTTATGTTAACTCCTCTAGAACTTTGAAGTAAATCTGGCATCTCTATCAGAAACAATAGAGATGGGCACTCCGTGTAGTCTAACGATCTCCTGCACATACAGCTCAGCTAGCTGATTCATAGAATAGGTCATCTTCACTGGCAGGAAGTGGGCTGTCTTTGTCAAACGGTCTACTATCACCCAAATACCATCGTGCCCCTTTGTCGTTTTTGGGAGACCAACTATGAAATCCGTGGAGATCTGCTCCCATTTCCACTCTGGAATAGGCAATGGCTGTAAGGTTCCGGCTGGCCTTTGATGCTCTGCCTTAACCTGTTGGCAAATCAGGCAGGTTTCTACGTACCTGGCAATCTCTCTCTTCATGTTTGGCCACCAAAAATGTTGTCTCAAGTCTCTATACATTTTGGTGCTCCCCGGATGCACTGAGTATGCCGAGGAGTGTGCCTCAGTTAAGATCTCTCTTTTCAGCTCATCATCGCTAGGCACGTACCACCGGTGCCTAAATTTCAATACTCCATCATCTGTCAGGTTGAAGTCGGACGAACCTTCAGATGTCATGCTCATTCGATGCCTTTCACACTCCAAATCGTTCTGTTGAGCTTATCGTATTCTGTCTAAAATCGTCGGTCGAAGAGAAATGTTGGTGAGCATACTGGACAATTCTGTCACAATCTCCACATCGAACTTCTCAATCTCAGACCTCAGCATTACCGACATCGATGCAAGTGAGGGTTGACTCGTAGTAGGCATTCGGCTCAAGGTATCAGCGACTTTGTTTGCCTTCTCTGGGTGGTATTTAATTTCAAAATCATAATCTTTAACGAACTTTAACCACCTTCTCTGTCGCATATTAAGTTCTTTTTGCGTAAACAAATACTTTAAGCTCTTGTGATCTAAGAACACCTCGCACTGCTGCCCATACAGATAGTGTCTCTAGATTTTTAAAGCAAAGACCACTGCTGCAAGCTCAAGGTCGTGTGTCGGATAATTTTGCTCATATGGCTTCAACTGTCTAAAAGCATAAGCAATGACCATGGCTTACTGCATCAACACACATCCCAGTCCGATCCTTGAGGCGTCGCAGTAGATACTGAACTTATCATCCTCAACTGGTAGTGTCAGAACTAGAGCCGTAGTCAATCTCTGTTTCAGCTCCACAAAGCTCTTCTCACAAGCAGGCGACCATATAAACCTTTCATTCTTTCTCGTCAATCGGGATAGAGGGACTGCTATCTTTGAAAATTCCTCAATGAATTTCCTATAATATCCAGCCAAACCGAGGAATCCTTGTACCTCTCGCACGTTCTTAGGCTGTGGCCAATCCCTGACAACCTTAATTTTAGCTGTATCCACCGAGACTCCTTCCTGAGATATGATATGGCCGAGAAAACTTATTCTGTCCAGCTAAAATTTGCACTTAGAAAATTTCAGATATAGTTGGTGCTGACATAAAGTCCTAAGAACAATCCATAAATGCTCCTCGTGCTCCTCCTTTGTCTTTGAATAGATCAAGATGTCATCAATGAAGACGACAACAAACTTGTCTAAATACTCCTTAAACACACGGTTCATCAAATCTATAAAAGCCGCAGGAGCATTCGTAAGTCCAAAAGACATCACAAGAAATTCGTAATGTCCGTACCTTGTTCGGAAGGCCGTTTTCTGAACATCTTCCCTCCGGACCTTCAATTGAGAATAACCCGAGTGTAGATCTATCCTCGAAAATACTCGGGCACCCTGCAGTTGATCAAACAGGTCGTCAATCCGAGGCAATGGATACTTATTCTTCACTGTTAGCTTATTCAACTCTCTGTAATCAACGCACAATCTGAGAGTTCCGTCCTTTTTCTTCACGAACAGCACTGGCGCACCCCAGGGAGAAAAACTGGGTCGGATAAACCCCTTGTCTAACAACTCTTTTAATTTGGCAGGTGCCAGTCTGTAAGGATTCTTTGATACCGGCGCAGAGCCTGGATACACATCAATCACAAACTCGATCCCTCTATCCGGCGGTAATCGGGGAAGATCGTAAAGAAAGATCTCAGAGAAATCTCTAACTACTGGAAGGTCCTCTAGTTTTACCTCGCTGAATAACCGAGTATCAATCACGGTAGACAGATAAACAGAGCATTCGCCTTTAAACTGCTCTTGAACCTTCATAGAATAAGAAATAGGTGACCCATTTGACCTATTTAGCGCCTGATATGAGATCTCGTCCTTATCCGGAGGCCGAAAAGTTACCAACCCGGATCGACAGTCAATGGTGGCGTAATGACGCGAAAGCCAATCCATCCCCAAAATTAGATAGTACCGCTCTATGCTCATAACTATCAGGCAAGCATAGAGGGTATTAATCCCCACCGAGACAACATTGCCTTGGAAGACACGATCCGACTGCATAATAGCTCCGGAAGGCAGCATCACTCTATACTCATACTCAGCCAACTCATATACTAGCCCCAATCTAATCATGCAAGCAGTTGAAATGAAGGAGTGCGTAGCTCTTGTATCTATCAGAGAAAATACTGGTAATCCCATGACTAGAATAGTACCTGATATGACAGATGGCTATGCCTCGTTGTCGACATCTCCAGGCTCAATAAATGCGAAGATCCTCGGCATAACTCGTTGCTGATCTCTGCCCTGTTGATTTCTGCTTGGCTGATTTTGTTCCAATAACGGGCAGTTCATAATATAATGGAAAACCTCTCCGCACCTGAAACAGCTATTGGTACCTAACCGGCACTCGCCAAAACGTTCTTTCTGGCACTTAGGACAAATAGGCTTCTGAGTAGCCCCTTGAACTTGCTTCCCTTTGCCCTGATCATTTCCTCCTTCATGAGGCCTTTTAACGCCCCTTTGATGTTGTGGTTGTCCTCTGGATTGCAAGCCTCGATTCCGTACCTGAGGCTGAATCTCGCAAAAAAAAGCCTTTAGCAGGCTCTCTAGGTTTAACACAGGTCAATTCTGTAGCCTCGAACTCTAAGGCTCTAGCTGCAATGTCCTCGTAGGTCACATCTAGAATGCCAGATACTATGATGTTCTTCCGAATCTCCCGATTTAATCCATCCATAAACTGTTGCACCTTGTCTTCATTATCGCTAACCAGACGTGGTGCAAACCGTGACAAGGCTTCAAACTTTCTGATGTACTCCGCAACTATACTGGTTCGCTTTAGCTGCGTGAACTCTGCTCTCTTTGCCGCCCGTACTGTAGGGCTAAAATACTTATCAAAGAACACGGTCTTAAACCGTTCCCACCTCATCAGTGCCACGTCCGTCGTAGCCTTAACAGAATCCCACCAATACCGGGCATCCAATGCTAGGTGGAATGTGACGCACTCGACCTTCTCAGCATTGTCCACTTTGGCATACGCCAACATGTCCTCCATCGTTCAAACCCACTCCTCAGCAATAGAGGGGTCCATAAATTGTCCGTTGAATATTGGAGGT
Organism: Begonia masoniana; assembly: GCA_022432975.1. Classification (NCBI taxonomy): domain Eukaryota; kingdom Viridiplantae; phylum Streptophyta; class Magnoliopsida; order Cucurbitales; family Begoniaceae; genus Begonia; species Begonia masoniana. The sequence goes on along the minus strand of CM039512.1, from coordinate 22,275,894 downwards.
CGTAGCTTTTGAAATCTTTCCATGCTGTGATTGTCCGGAATTACTATGTCCCGGGCTCTTTGGTTTTCTCGGTTCACTAGACTTTCAATCTGTTGTGCTTGCCGGTCCATATACTGAGTCTGACGGTCCAGCAAATCAGTCAGCCTATCTAAGGCATCGCGTCTCGGGCGTCTCTACCTCGAACAATTTTCTATAACTCCTATAAAAGTTAAAACAAATAATCCTAAGAAATCGAATTTAAATAAAGCAATTAAACGTACTTACAGTTGATGAAGGATGTCCGCGTAGTGGCTGCGCAGTCGTGCAGTCTACAGAATCGTTTTTAAAACCCGGGGGCTCTGATACCATAACTGTAACGACCCTTGCACTATTCCCTTATTTTCCCGTATATATATATATATATATATATATATTTATTTATTTATTTTTATAACTCTAAGTTTATCATCTAAGCGGAAAACATGTGAAAATCATTAGATAAAACGTATTAAGGTAAAGAAAACCATAGAAAACACTTAATTAAAACTCAAAACAATTTGTAAAACAATTTAAATCGTCAGCCAAAGCACAGAGGGGCAGAAGGGACAATTTTCCCAAAAATACCAGGGGCGATCGATTTATAAAATTTAAAAGTTAAAAGCAGCATAATGCATAAGGGTGTGAAGTCAATAATTCCTCTCGGGTTTCTTCAGTTCGAACAGTGGAAGACAACTTTTCATTTTATCGGGTTTGAACAACAGAACAGAAGGCAGACGTGAACGACAGAAGCTAATGGCTTCGTGGACGTTTAAAACAGAAAGCTTCGTGGACGTTTAAAACAGAAAGCTTCATGGACGTTTAAAATAGAAAGCTTTGTGGACGACAAAGTCTGAAGGCATCGTGGACAATAAAGACCGAAGGCTTCGTGGACGACGAAGTCTGAAGGCATCGTGGACAATAAAGACCGAAGGCTTCGTGGACTACGAAGTCTGAAGGCATCGTGGACAATAAAGACCGTGGACGACGTTATCGTCCACGAGACCTATTCGTCCACAATCGTCCACGTGACTTATGGACGATGACTTTCCTGCTTTTTCCAGAGAGTGCCAACCATTCACGCCGATCGATCGCCTCCTTAGACGATCGATCGGCAACCTCTCTGGAACACAAAATTCCAGAGAGTCTGCTTCTCTCCCTTTTATTCCCTGCACACTTATACCTCCATTTTCTTCCTCAAATTACCTCTAAATACTACATACATCACCACAATGAATTTCAACATAATTTCACCCGATACTCACACGTCCTTCATAATCTCACCCAAAACCGACTTGAGACGTATTTTAAACGTGGTAAAACCTTATGAAAACAAACTGCATGGATATGTTTAAAAACCGAACACATCCCTATAAAGTAAAATTATCAAGCATTTACAAAACAATTTCCAAAACGTTTAAAAACTTCAAAACGTGAGCTTATCAACTAGTTCAGATCCAACATCCTATAATGTTCTATCTTTTCTATCCAAAATGACTCAAAATACCTACATACGTCCCCACGGGTCAAAATTACGCACCGACTGCCAGCGCACTCCCACGGGCCATCCTCCTTCAACGTGCTTATACTTCAGGCAGAGGGACATCTTCCTCACCTGTCTCAAAATCACCTACACCATAGAATTAAACATGTGAGCTAGAGGCTCAGTAAATCTAAGTGAATGCACGTGAATGCTAATGCTATGCATGTACAGTTCATAAATCATGCGTCCTACCTTTTCGCTATTCATTTCATTTACGTTACCGGGGCATCTCTCTCGCTAGATAGGAGCGGCACATCCGACGATTGGATAGCCCCTCGTATCTAACTGGGGGGAAAACATGCTTCATCCGACAGCCATGTCTGAACTTCCGCCACCGACGTGACCATCATTACATTCATTTACCTTTTCGTTATCGTTTTCCTTTTTATGAAAATATGCTTAGAAATCTCATTTTCATGCCGTTCGAAAACAATGATGCGTGAACAAATATTATGCCATGAACGAAATAGAAACATACAAACAATAAACTAAACAATTAACACCATAACCAAACATAAAACTAACTACCCGTTCTAATTACCCCACAACAAACATCTCCAATTCTTTGATCGACATAGTCTTATGGTGTAGGCCAATCGGCCAAAAAAATCATAGAGACTTACCTCGCGTCTGTTGAAATTCACGCTCCGTCCATGATCGTTGTTCACCTAAGGCAATACACAACATTTGTCATTTAAATTAATTCTAAACTATCAAGTTTAGAAAATTACAAACTCCTAGTTAAAGAAAATCTCTTAAACTCTAAAACACCTTATTGAGGCATTTTATCGAGCAACTCGTGCTCGTGAATTTCCAAACCTCCATTAATGGAGTTTTGTTTTTTAAATCTTGCAACTACCAAACTTCTCAACAACTCTTATTAATTCAACTAACTTTTACCAACAACCATAAATACGCCCATTAGAGCCATAAATACGGTAAACCTATCAATTTCAAACTCTATTTCACGTTTTCAACAAAAATCCTAACGAACCCTAACCGTTTTAAACCCTAGAAATTGATATCTATCGTACCAAAACTATAGATTCATACCTAGAGTCGGGTTTGAAGAAGAAAACAAGAAGAAGCTATTGTCAGAGAACAAGCTTTCGACGCCGTGAGAGGAGAGTCGCACGAAGGGAAGAAAATCGCCTGGAATGGGAGAGAAGAAGAACTCGCATGAGTGAGAGGGGAGAATGAGGGAGTTGTTAATCTTAATTAAAATTTGTTTGTGCAATTACCAATTTGCCCCTCCATTAACTCACTATTTATTTCTCCACCAATTTCGTTATTTATCCAACGATTCTTTTTCTCCAAATTTTCATATTTCTCCCAAAATTCTAACTTATTATTACGGCTTCATTAAAACTTTCCGTTCGCAAAACGGACTTAATTTGACATATTTACAAAAATACCGTTTATATTGGAATAATTCAAATCCCGTAAAGCCGGGTGTTACACCTTCCCTTCTTGCATGAGCACGCATCCAAGCCCAACTCCAAATGCATCACAATATATACTGAACTTGTCACCTTCAACAGGCAATGTTAACACGGGAGCTGTGGTCAATCTCTGCTTTAACTCCATAAAACTGTTGTCACAAGCAGCCAATCATATAAACTTCTCGTTCTTCCGAGTCAAGCGTGAATGGGGAACTGCAATCTTTGAAAATTCCTCTATGAACTTCCGATAATAACCTACCAACCCGAGAAATCCACGCACTTCACGCACGTTCTTAGGCTGTGGCCAATCTCTAACTACTTGAATTTGGCTCGGATCCACAGAAACCCCTTCTTTTGATATGATATGGCCAAGAAAACTGACCCTATCCAGCCAAAACTCGCATTTAGAGAACTTCGGATAAAGCTGGTGTCGTTGTAAAATTCCGAGAACAATCCGCAATTGCTCTTCATGCTCCTCCTTCGTCTTAGAATAAATCAGAATATCGTCGATGAAAACCACAACGAACTTATCCAGATAATCCTTGAAGACGCAGTTCATCAAATCCATAAACGCTGCAGGGGCATTAGTAAGTCCAAAAGACATAACAAGGAACTCATAATGCCCGTACCTCATTCGGAACGCCGTTTTCTGAATATCCTCCTTCCGGTCCTTCAACTGATAGTAACCCGAGCGAAGGTCGATCCTTAAAAACACTCGAGCACCTTGCAGCTGGTCAAATAAATCATCTATCCGTGGCAGTGGATACTTATTCTTCACTGTGAGCTTATTCAGCTCCCTATAATCCACACAGATCCTGAGAGTCCCGTCTTTCTTCTTGACGAATAGAACGGGTGCACCCCAGGGTGAAAAACTGGGTCGAATGAAACCCTTATCCAGCAACTCCTCATGTAATACCCAGCTTCTCTGGATATTATTATTTTAATATATAATGACATTTTTGTAGATATGTCAAATCAAGCCTGTTTTACAAACAGAAAGTTCCGTTGGGATCCTAATTATTAATATGGATTTTAGGTAAATTATGAAAATTTTAGGAGCCGTGACGCTAAATTACGGGAATTACGTTTCTCGTAATATCATGGACGTTTTAGTAAAAATAGTAAACGTGGTCTGTTTTGCGAACGGACAGTTTTAATAGAACCCAAATAATAAGTTGGACATATTGGTGAAATAAGGAAATTTGGAGAAACCGAATCGTTAGCAAATTAACGAAACAAAGGACGAAACAAATATAAAATAGAAGAAAGGGCAAAATGGTAATTTAACAAAGTAATTTTATTAAATAACACCTAAACTCTTTTCTCCCTCATTTCCTCTCTGCTCCACAAACCAGATAAGCTCTCTGGCGATTTCTCCCTCACGCACTCCGGCGATTTTCCTCTGCCGATGCCCGTTTTTCCTCCGACCGATCTCCGTTCTTCACGTTTTCTCCTCCGATCAACGTTCTAGGTAAGATTCTACAGCTTTTGGACGTTAGTTTTCAGTTTTAACGAAGTTATACGGTTAGGGTTTTCGTTTAGGGTTTCGTTAAAAACACGATTTAGGGTTCGAGATTGATAGGTTTATCGAGTTTATGGATATAAAGGACGTAGTGAACGTTATTGGACGAAGTTAAACTAATTTGTGAGAAATGTTAAATTTAATGGATTTCAGGTTTTTAGAAAAGCTTGTTATTGGATGTTTCGTAGAATCGAGCGCGAATTGGTTGTTAAAATGCCTCGATTAATTAAGTTATAGCTTTAGAAGAATTTCCTTAGTTAAGGATTTCATTAATTTGGATATTAACGCTTCAAACGCATTTTAATGATAATTTTTGTGAATTGCCTTAGGTGAACCACGCTCGTGGACCGAGCTAGCATTCAACGGACATCGGGTAAGTCTCCGCGACTTGTTTGGCTGATTGGCCTACACCATACGATCTTCTGTTGTTTCAGGAAAGTGGAGAATATAGATTGTGTTGGGTGAATAGGTTGGGTAGTTAGTTTTAGTTAAGTGTTATATGTTTATGTTCATTGTTTGTATGTTTTAATTATGTTTATAGCATTGCACATGTTCACACATCATGTTTTCTGAAAAGCACGAAAAAGGAATTTCTATGAATGTTTTCATGAAAAGGAAAAAGATAATGAAAAGATGTGAATGCATGTAATCTGGTCAAGGAGATGGTTGTGGTTCAGACATGGCTGCTTGGGGAGCATGTTTTCCCCCCGGTTAGATACGAGGGGCTATCCAACCGTGGGATGTGCCGCTCCTATCTAGCGAGAGTGAGGCCACGGTGACATATTTGTAATGTAATGAAATGAAATGAATAGCGAAAAGGTAGGACGCATGTTTTACGAACCGCATGCATAGCATTCACTTGCATTCACGTAGACTTACTGAGCCTTAAGCTCACGACTTATATCTATGGTGTAGGTGACCTCTACACAGGTGAGGATGAGATCCCTCCACTCGAGGCATGATCGGTTGAAGAAAGATGGCCCGTGGGATTGTGCTGGGCAGTCGGTGCGCATTTCTGACCCGTGGGGATGTAGGTATATGTTTTAGAGACACGATATGAATTGTATAGCTAAACATATTAGGATGTTTGGATCTGGTAGTTGATAGGTTTATGTTTGATGTTTTAAACGTTTTGGAAACCTGTTTTATAAACTGTTTTGGTAAATTTAAATTGGAGGGATTGTCGATTTTTAAACGTATCCACGTAGTTTGTTTTTACGAAAGTTTAACGTATGTTTAGGCCGATTAGTTGGGGTTGATAAATTGTGATGTGAGTTAAGTTTTATTGAAGTGTTAGAGTGTATGTGTAGAAGATGAAATGTGCAAGGGATGAGAAATGTATGAAGGAAAGTTATGTTTTGTTCTCTGGAACTTCGGATTCCAGAGAGCATTGTTTAAAAGAAAGAAGAGAGAAAAGATTGAAGGAATGTGGATGGCGACTGATCACCGTTGTGAGGGGCGACCAATCGCCCCTCCATGCCTTGTGTTCGGCGATCGATCTCCTGCATTTTTGGAGATCGATTGCCCCTCACTTGGTTACACATGGCGATCGATCTCCTCCATTTTGGAGATCGATCGCCCCTCACATTTAGCAACTCGGCGATCGATCTCCTGAATTTGGAGATCGATCACCCCTCTCTGTTGGTCGCGGCTTTGACCATTCTGCCCTTCCCCTTTAATTGTTTTGTTTTAATTAATTTTAAATTGTTTAAGTTTATAAATGGTTTTGTTTTAAATGGTTTAAAACGTAGACTTCAATTCCGATTCCAATTCTGATTTAAATCCCGCTTAAGGTTAAGTTTAAAGTTATAGTGATATGTATAAAAAAAATAATAAAATACGGGAAATTGGGTACAGTATCTGGGTCGTTACAAATTATGGTATCAGAGCCCCCGAGTTTTAAAATCGATTCTGTAGACTGCTCGACTGCACAGCCACTACGCGGACATCCTTCCTCAACTGTAAGTATGTTTACTGCTTTGTTTGATTTTGTTTCTTAGGATTATTTGTTTTAATTCTTATAGGAGATAGAAAATGGTTTGAGGACGTGATGCGAGGGACGACGCCCTGGATAGGCTTACAGATTTATTGGACCGTCAGTCTCAGCACATGGACAGACAAGCACAACAAATCGAGAACTTAGTTAACCGGGAGAACCAGAGGGCCCAAGATTTGATAGTCCCTAATAATCAGGGTATGCAGAAGTTCCAAAGTCTACGGCCTCCAGTGTTCGATGGACGATCATCGAATCCAACTATTGCGGAGGAATGGATTCGGGCGATGGAGGATATGCTAGAGTACGCGGAGGTAGGGAATGAGAGTAAGGTGGCCTACGTCACCTTTCATTTGGCGTTAGATGCCCGTTTCTGGTGGGATTCGGTTAAAGCTACTACGGACGTGACGATTATGACGTGGGATTGGTTTAAGGCAATATTCTTTGATAAGTATTTCAGCCGCACTGTGAGGGTGGCTAAGAGGAATGAGTTTACACAGCTGAAGCAAACGGGTTCAGTTACGAAGTATATTCTGAAATTTGAAGCACTATCGAGATTTGCACCACGCCTAGTAAGTGACAATGAAGAAAAGGTGCATCAGTTTATGGAAGGACTTAATCCAGAGATTCGGATGCATGTTGTAGTATCGGGAATTATGGATGTGCCCTATTCTGACATCGCAGCTAGAGCTCTTGACTTCGAGGCTGCTAGGGCGACTTGTGTTAGACCAAGGGAGCCAGCTAAGGGCTTCTTTCGTGAGATCCAACCTCAGTCATGGGACCGAGACTGGCAACCAAGTGAGCATCAACAGCCACAACGACAGAGGAGCAATGAGAGGCCTTACGATGGTAGGAACGACCGGGGAAATGGAAAGCAAGTCCAGGAGGCTACTCAAAAGCCTTTATGTCCGCAGTGCCAGAAGCAGCACTACGGTGATTGTCTGACGCGTACCAATACGTGTTACCGGTGTGGGGAAGCTGGCCACTATATCATGAATTGTCCGTTGTTGAACCGAAATCAACCAGGCAGAGATCAACAGGGCAGGGATCTAAGAAAAGTTGTGCCGAGAGTCTTTGCATTCATCGAGCCTGGCGACGCCGACGATGGGGCCCAGCCTTCTACAATTGCAGGTATTGTTTTAATTACCTGTATGACAATATGCATATGATAGATAAATATATAAACCTGAAATTAGTAAGGAAGAGAATAATAGGTGGGTAAGAATGGTTACTAGGCGAACCTCGACGAGAAGATAGTAGACTACATATAGGACAATATAGACCTTATAGATATAGGGTTATGCATTAGTAAGAATAGCTTGACTTAACCGCAAGAGATTGTGCACCTAAGAACCTAGTTACCATTAGAGGAAAGCGCCCCAAGAGATATGGCTTTCAAATAGGTAGAAACTGAGTTTATTTGGCAATCCCTTGGAGTATTAAAATACTACTAATCAAGAAAGATGAAAGTTTAGATAAAAACCTATAGAGGGATACCCTAGATTGTTAAAATATCGGGAGTGTAATTAAATAGATGAAGGAGTACCGTAGAAATCGTATATTGGGAATTCGTGTGAAGTTGAGAGTGTCTAGACGAAGATAGAATGCAAGAGCTAAACTTAGGATAATTGTCGAGTAGAATAGTTAGAACCTGACGAGGAGGAGCGAAAGGTGGTAAGATTAGTTATTAGATTCGATGTAATTCTTGTGTGAATTTAGGAAAGAAGTAAAAGAGATTGTTGGGACTAAATGAGATGTTAAGAGTGAAAGTATAGGTTGGCGTGTAAAGATGTGCAAATTGTGAAATTTGCGATTTATAGAATAAAGAGGGTAAGAATTTTCATAAAAACTATCTAAGTAAGCTTAGAAGTGAGGCGAAGTTAGCGAATTTCTTAGAGATCGACTCGTGTTTGGCAAGTCGAGACAAAATAGTGCATAAATGGCTTAGGTTAGAATGACTAGTTTAGAGCGCATCAACGAGGAAATTTAGAGACTTGACCGTGCTAAGAGCAAATAGAGATTTAAGTTAGACAAACTAATATAATTTAGATAGTATGAAGAATTCAGTTAAAGAAATAACGAGGAAGTTCGTTAACATAGCTGAAATGACGTATGACATTCATAGGATGTTATTTATAGAGGAGTTAGGATCCTAAGTAAGTACCGACTGTAGCTCATAGTTTGACTCACATAGACCAAGTAGTGTATAGTCGTATGGTTGCAGAGTATAACAATGAGAATTTAATTAGGAAACCCGCACTGAAATAGTCTCCAAAGGTTAATGGGTTATCCAAGAAGATAGGTGACCTGGAAGAGCAAATAGAGATTTAAGTTAGACAAACTAATATAATTTAGATAGTATGAAGAATTCAGTTAAAGAAATAACGAGGAAGTTCGTTAACATAGCTGAAATGACGTATGACATTCATAGGATGTTATTTATAGAGGAGTTAGGATCCTAAGTAAGTACCGACTGTAGCTCATAGTTTGACTCACATAGACCAAGTAGTGTTATAGTCGTATGGTTGCAGAGTATAACAATGAGAATTTAATTAGGAAACCCGCACTGAAATAGTCTCCAAAGGTTAATGGGTTATCCAAGAAGATAGGTGACCTGGAAATCCTATGGGTGATTGGGTTACGAGGAATCGTTACCCGAGCGAATATAGGAATTTGGGTTGGCATGCGTTTCAACTACTGACGGAGTCAATGAAATTACGGAGAAGTTTGGGCAAATCTATCGGAGATTTAAGGACGTGACTAAGCTCAATACTTTAGTAAGGAAGGGTACGATCAATCGAAGGTAGAGAATACAGATTCAAGGCCGATATTGGAGGGTACAATAGAGAGTTTTGGTTAGGAACCACGAAGAATGACCGTAAGTACAGATGATAATCGAAGGATAAGGCCGCATGACATGAAACATGAATATCAAGGACTATGTGTTAAGGCAAATTTTGAGGACAAAATTTTAAATAAGGTGGATGGAATGTAATACCTAGCTTTTCTAGATATTATTATTTTAATATATAATGACATTTTTGTAGATATGTCAAATCAAGCCCGTTTTACAAACAGAAAGTTTCGTTGGGATCCTAATTATTAATATGGATTTTAGGTAAATTATTAGAATTTTAGGAGCCGTGACGCTAAATTACGGGAATTACGTTTCTCGTAATATCATGGACGTTTTAGTAAAAATAGTAAACGTGGTCCGTTTTGCAAACAGACAGTTTTAATAGAATCCAAATAATAAGTTGGACTTATTGGTGAAATAAGGAAATTTGGAGAAACCGAATCGTTAGCAAATTAACGAAACAAAGGATGAAACAAATATAAAATAGAAGAAAGGGCAAAATGGTAATTTACCAAAGTAATTTTATTAAATAACACCTAAACTCTTTTCTCCCTCATTTCCTCTCTGCTCCACAAACCAGATAAGCTCTCTGGCGATTTCTCCCTCACGCACGCCGGCGATTCTCCTCTGCCGACGCCAGTTTCTCCTCCGACCGATCTCTGTTCTTCACGTTTTCTCCTCCGATCAACGTTCTAGGTAAGATTCTACAGCTTTCGGACGTTAGTTTTCAGTTTTAACGAAGTTATACGGTTAGGGTTTTCGTTTAGGGTTTCGTTAAAAACACGATTTAGGGTTCGAGATTGATAGGTTTATCGAGTTTAGAGATATAAAGGACGTACTGAACGTTATTGTACGAAGTTAAACTAATTTGTGAGAAATGTTAAATTTAATGGATTTCAGGTTTTTGGAAAAGCTCGTTATTGGATGTTTCGTAGAATCGAGCACGAATTGGTTGTTAAAATGTCTCGATTAATTAAGTTATAGCTTTAGAAGAATTTCCTTAGTTAAGAATTTCATTAATTTGGATATTAACGCTTCAAACGCATTTTAATGATAATTTTTGTGAATTGCCTTAGGTGAACCACGCTCGTGGACGGAGCTAGCATTCAACGGACATCAGGTAAGTCTCCGCGACTTGTTTGGCCGATTGGCCTACACCATACGATCTTCTGTTGTTTGAGGAAAGTGGAGAATATAGATTGTGTTGGGTGAATAGGTTGGATAGTTAGTTTTAGTTAAATGTTATATGTTTATGTTCATTTTTTGTATGTTTTAATTATGTTTATAGCATTGCACATGTTCACGCATCATGTTTTCTGAAAAGCACGAAAAAGGAATTTCTATGCATGTTTTCATGAAAAGGAAAAAGATAATGAAAAGATATGAATGCATGTAATCTGGTCAAGGAGGTGGCGGTGGTTCAGACATGGCTGCTTGGGGAGCATGTTTTCCCCCCGGTTAGATACGAGGGGCTATCCAACCGTGGGATGTGCTGCTCCTATCTAGCGAGAGTGAGGCCACGGTGACATATTTGTAATGTAATGAAATGAAATGAATAGCGAAAAGGTAGGACGCATGTTTTACGAACCGCATGCATAGCATTCACTTGCATTCACGTAGACTTACTGAGCCTTAAGCTCACGACTTATATCTATGGTGTAGGTGACCTCTACATAGGTGAGGATGAGATCCCTCCACCCGAGGCATGATCGGTTGAAGAAAGATGGCCCGTGGGACTGTGCTGGGCAGTCGGTGCGCATTTCTGACCCGTGGGGATGTAGGTATATGTTTTAGAGACACGATATGAATTGTATAGCTAAACATATTAGGATGTTTGGATCTGGTAGTTGATAGGTTTATGTTTGATGTTTTAAACGTTTTGGAAACCTGTTTTATAAACTGTTTTGGTAAATTTAAATTGGAGGGATTGTCGATTTTTAACTGTATCCACGTAGTTTGTTTTTACGAAAGTTTAACGTATGTTTAGGCCGATTAGTTGGGGTTGATAAATTGTGATGTGAGTTAAGTTTTATTGAAGTGTTAGAGTGTATGTGTAGAAGATGAAATGTGCAAGGGATGAGAAATGTATGAAGGAAAGTTATGTTTTGTTCTCTGGAACTTCGGATTCCAGAGAGCATTGTTTAAAAGAAAGAAGAGAGAAAAGATTGAAGGAATGTGGATGGCGACTGATCGCCGTTGTGAGGGGCGACCAATCGCCCCTCCATGCCTTGTGTTCGGCGATCGATCTCCTGCATTTTTGGAGATCGATTGCCCCTCACTTGGTTACACATGGCAATCGATCTCCTCCATTTTGGAGATCGATCGCCCCTCACATTTAGCAACTCGGCGATCGATCTCCTGAATTTGGAGATCGATCACTCCTCTCTGTTGGTCGCGGCTTTGACCCTTCTGCCCTTCCCCTTTAATTGTTTTGTTTTAATTAATTTTAAATTGTTTAAGTTTATAAATGGTTTTGTTTTAAATGGTTTAAAACGTAGACTTCAATTCCGATTCCAATTCTGATTTAAATCCCGCTTAAGGTTAAGTTTAAAGTTATAGTGATATGTATAAAAAAAATAATAAAATACGGGAAATTGGGTACAGTATCTGGGTCGTTACAAATTATGGTATCAGAGCCCCCGAGTTTTAAAATCGATTCTGTAGACTGCTCGACTGCACAGCCACTACGCGAACATCTTTCCTCAACTGTAAGTATGTTTACTGCTTTGTTTGATTTTGTTTCTTAGGATTATTTGTTTTAATTCTTATAGGAGATAGAAAATGGTTTGAGGACGTGATGCGAGGGACGACGCCCTGGATAGGCTTACAGATTTATTGGACCGTCAGTCTCAGCACATGGACAGACAAGCACAACAAATCGAGAACTTAGTTAACCGGGAGAACCAGAGGGCCCAAGATTTGATAGTCCCTAATAATCAGGGTATGCAGAAGTTCCAATGTCTACGGCCTCCAGTGTTCGATGGACGATCATTGAATCCAACTATTGCAGAGGAATGGATTCGGGTGATGGAGGATATGCTAGAGTACGCGGAGGTAGGGAATGAGAGTAAGGTGGCCTACGTCACCTTTCATTTGGCGTTAGATGCCCGTTTCTGGTGGGATTCGATTAAAGCTACTACGGACGTGACGATTATGACGTGGGATTGGTTTAAGGCCATATTCTTTGATAAGTATTTCAGCCGCACTGTGAGGGTGGCTAAGAGGAATGAGTTTACACAGCTGAAGCAAACGGGTTCAGTTACGAAGTATATTCTGAAATTTGAAGCACTATCGAGATTTGCACCACGCCTAGTAAGTGACAATGAAGAAAAGGTGCATCAGTTTATGGAAGGAATTAATCCAGAGATTCGGATGCATGTTGTAGTATCGGGAATTATGGATGTGCCCTATTCTGACATCGCAGCTAGAGCTCTTGACTTCGAGGCTGCTGGGGCGACTTGTGTTAGACCAAGGGAGCCAGCTAAGGGCTTCTTTCGTGAGATCCAACCTCAGTCATGGGACCGAGACTGGCAACCAAGTGAGCATCAACAGCCACAACGACAGAGGAGCAATGAGAGGCCTTACGATGGTAGGAACGACCGGGGAAATGGAAAGCAAGTCCAGGAGGCTACTCAAAAGCCTTTATGTCCGCAGTGCCAGAAGCAGCACTACGGCGATTGTCTGACGCGTACCAATACGTGTTACCGGTGTGGGGAAGCTGGCCACTATATCATGAATTGTCCGTTGTTGAACCGAAATCAACCAGGCAGAGATCAACAGGGCAGGGATCTAAGAAAAGTTGTGCCGAGAGTCTTTGCATTCATCGAGCCTGGCGACGCCGACGATGGAGCCCAGCCTTCTACAATTGCAGGTATTGTTTTAATTACCTGTATGACAATATGCATATGATAGATAAATATATAAACCTGAAATTAGTAAGGAAGAGAATAATAGGTGGGTAAGAATGGTTACTAGGCGAACCTCGACGAGAAGATAGTAGACTACATATAGGACAATATAGACCTTATAGATATAGGGTTATGCATTAGTAAGAATAGCTTGACTTAACCGCAAGAGATTGTGCACCTAAAAACCTAGTTACCATTAGAGGAAAGCGCCCCAAGAGATATGGCTTTCAAATAGGTAGAAACTGAGTTTATTTGGCAATCCCTTGGAGTATTAAAATACTACTAATCAAGAAAGATGAAAGTTTAGATAAAAACCTATAGAGGGATACCCTAGATTGTTAAAATATCGGGAGTGTAATTAAATAGATGAAGGAGTACCGTAGAAATCGTATATTGGGAATTCGTGTGAAGTTGAGAGTGTCTAGACGAAGATAGAATGCAAGAGCTAAACTTAGGATAATTGTCGAGTAGAATAGTTAGAACCTGACGAGGAGGAGCGAAAGGTGGTAAGATTAGTTATTAGATTCGATGTAATTCTTGTGTGAATTTAGGAAAGAAGTAAAAGAGATTGTTGGGACTAAATGAGATGTTAAGAGTGAAAGTATAGGTTGGCGTGTAAAGATGTGCAAATTGTGAAATTTGCGATTTATAGAATAAAGAGGGTAAGAATTTTCATAAAAACTATCTAAGTAAGCTTAGAAGTGAGGCGAAGTTAGCGAATTTCTTAGAGATCGACTCGTGTTTGGCAAGTCGAGACAAAATAGTGCATAAATGGCTTAGGTTAGAATGACTAGTTTAGAGCGCATCAACGAGGAAATTTAGAGACTTGACCGTGCTAAGAGCAAATAGAGATTTAAGTTAGACAAACTAATATAATTTAGATAGTATGAAGAATTCAGTTAAAGAAATAACGAGGAAGTTCGTTAACATAGCTGAAATGACGTATGACATTCATAGGATGTTATTTATAGAGGAGTTAGGATCCTAAGTAAGTACCGACTGTAGCTCATAGTTTGACTCACATAGACCAAGTAGTGTTATAGTCGTATGGTTGCAGAGTATAACAATGAGAATTTAATTAGGAAACCCGCACTGAAATAGTCTCCAAAGGTTAATGGGTTATCCAAGAAGATAGGTGACCTGGAAATCCTATGGGTGATTGGGTTACGAGGAATCGTTACCCGAGCGAATATAGGAATTTGGGTTGGCATGCGTTTCAACTACTGACGGAGTCAATGAAATTACGGAGAAGTTTGGGCAAATCTATCGGAGATTTAAGGACGTGACTAAGCTCAATACTTTAGTAAGGAAGGGTACGATCAATCGAAGGTAGAGAATACAGATTCAAGGCCGATATTGGAGGGTACAATAGAGAGTTTTGGTTAGGAACCACGAAGAATGACCGTAAGTACAGATGATAATCGAAGGATAAGGCCGCATGACATGAAACATGAATATCAAGGACTATGTGTTAAGGCAAATTTTGAGGACAAAATTTTAAATAAGGTGGATGGAATGTAATACCTAGCTTTTCTGGATATTATTATTTTAATATATAATGACATTTTTGTAGATATGTCAAATCAAGCCCGTTTTACAAACAGAAAGTTTCGTTGGGATCCTAATTATTAATATGGATTTTAGGTAAATTATTAGAATTTTAGGAGCCGTGACGCTAAATTACGGGAATTACGTTTCTCGTAATATCATGGACGTTTTAGTAAAAATAGTAAACGTGGTCCGTTTTGCAAACAGACAGTTTTAATAGAATCCAAATAATAAGTTGGACTTATTGGTGAAATAAGGAAATTTGGAGAAACCGAATCGTTAGCAAATTAACGAAACAAAGGATGAAACAAATATAAAATAGAAGAAAGGGCAAAATGGTAATTTACCAAAGTAATTTTATTAAATAACACCTAAACTCTTTTCTCCCTCATTTCCTCTCTGCTCCACAAACCAGATAAGCTCTCTGGCGATTTCTCCCTCACGCACGCCGGCGATTCTCCTCTGCCGACACCCATTTCTCCTCCGACCGATCTCCGTTCTTCACGTTTTCTCCTCCGATCAACGTTCTAGGTAAGATTCTACAGCTTTCGGACGTTAGTTTTCAGTTTTAACGAAGTTATACGGTTAGGGTTTTCGTTTAGGGTTTCGTTAAAAACACGATTTAGGGTTCGAGATTGATAGGTTTATCGAGTTTAGAGATATAAAGGACGTACTGAACGTTATTGTACGAAGTTAAACTAATTTGTGAGAAATGTTAAATTTAATGGATTTCAGGTTTTTGGAAAAGCTCGTTATTGGATGTTTCGTAGAATCGAGCGCGAATTGGTTGTTAAAATGCCTCGATTAATTAAGTTATAGCTTTAGAAGAATTTCCTTAGTTAAGAATTTCATTAATTTGGATATTAACGCTTCAAACGCATTTTAATGATAATTTTTGTGAATTGCCTTAGGTGAACCACGCTCGTGGACGGAGCTAGCATTCAACGGACATCAGGTAAGTTCCCGCGACTTGTTTGGCCGATTGGCCTACACCATACGATCTTCTGTTGTTTGAGGAAAGTGGAGAATATAGATTGTGTTGGGTGAATAGGTTGGGTAGTTAGTTTTAATTAAATGTTATATGTTTATGTTCATTTTTTGTATGTTTTAATTATGTTTATAGCATTGCACATGTTCACGCATCATGTTTTCTGAAAAGCACGAAAAAGGAATTTCTATGCATGTTTTCATGAAAAGGAAAAAGATAATGAAAAGATATGAATGCATGTAATCTGGTCAAGGAGGTGGCGGTGGTTCAGACATGGCTGCTTGGGGAGCATGTTTTCCCCCCGGTTAGATACGAGGGGCTATCCAACCGTGGGATGTGCCGCTCCTATCTAGCGAGAGTGAGGCCACGGTGACGTATTTATAATGTAATGAAATGAAATGAATAGCGAAAAGGTAGGACGCATGTTTTACGTAACCGCATGCATAGCATTCATGTCACGTCCCTAATACTGTACCCCATATCCGTACCATATTTATTATTATTATTTTTACCTAATATCTTTAATTAAACTCTAGGCAGAACCTTAAACCAAAATCGAACCAGAATCGAAATCGGAATTTAAATCTAAGTTTAAAACCATTTACAAACTATTAATAATTAAATAAAACTTTTAAAACAATTATAAAAATCAATTTAAACAATATTTAAAATGAGGGGAGGGCAGAATTGGAATTCTGCCCTCGAAAAGGAGCAGCGACTGGTCGCTGCTAATTGCAGCGCCCAGTCGCCGCATGCGCTGCATTGTGCAGCGCTCGATCGCTGCACAGCAGCGACCAGAACCCACTTGCTCTCTGGGATTTCCAGAGAGCAAACACTTCAAACTTTCGGCTCTCTGGAATCCGATTCCAGAGAGCAAATTCTTCTTTCTCCATCACATTCTAAAAACACTAAACATACGATTCAGACGTACTTCAATACGTGACAAAACTTCCTAAAAACAAATGGCGTGGATAGCTCTAAAAATCGAGCTTATCCGTATCAAACCTACAACATTTCCAAAACATTTCTATAAAATTTAAATACTGTTTTAAACCAAAATATTTTCTATAAACAGTTTACCCAAAACATTCAAATGTAAACCTATCAACTACCAGAACCAAACATCCTATAACGTCTACACAATTATCCAGCCAAAACATCCCAAAATCTATACATACTATCCCCACGGGTCAGGTGAGCCTCGACTGCGCCAGCACACCTCCGCAGCCATCCTCCGTCAACTGAATCACGCCTCAGGTGGAGGGACATCGTCCTCACCTGGTACCTCGAAGTCTATGTCACCTACACCATACATATACACTATGAGATAAAATCCCAGTAAGCTCTACGTAAATGCGATGCATGCTGTGCTATGAGTTCATTAAACCATGCTTTATTTTTTATCTTACTATGCAATGCACTATAGGTGTCACCGAGATCCTATACCTTCTAACCGGAGAGAGCTCATCCAGCGGGCGGACTACTCTTTCCAGCTAGAAGAGGGCGGTACACGCTTACAACACGTACAGCCGTGCCTGAGCCCCACCTCGCGTAACCTGTAAACTGTATGCCCGAAGGCCTGTATGCCCGAAGGCCTGTATGCCTTTCGGCCAATGCTATGCTTTACGTTATCTTTAAAACTCTGTGTGGAAGTTCATTTTCATGCTTTTCTTTAAAACAAGTGATGCGTGAACAGTTCAATATTTTAAAGTAAACAAACAATAACATGTACCATCAAGACTGTAAAGCGTAAACTATAAACTCCTATAACCTAACTACCCAAACCAAGTACAATTAAACTAACGCATCTCCAAACTCCTCGAGACGACATTCGACGTACGGTGTAGGCCAATCGGCCAGAGAAGAATCACGAGAACTTACCTCGTGTCCAAAGCAGCTCAAGCTCCGTCCACGAGCGTTGTTTGTCTGAAGCAAATCACAATATCGATGTTAAAATGAGTTTAAACCATCGATCGTCCAAATTCACAAAACCTTAACTAAGGAAAATTTCCTAAAGTTCTAATCTAAAAATCGAGCTTATCCGTATCAAACCTACAACATTTCCAAAACATTTCTATAAAATTTAAATACTGTTTTAAACCAAAATATTTTCTATAAACAGTTTACCCAAAACATTCAAATGTAAACCTATCAACTACCAGAACCAAACATCCTATAACGTCTACACAATTATCCAGCCAAAACATCCCAAAATCTATACATACTATCCCCACGGGTCAGGTGAGCCTCGACTGCGCCAGCACACCTCCGCAGCCATCCTCCGTCAACTGAATCACGCCTCAGGTGGAGGGACATCGTCCTCACCTGGTACCTCGAAGTCTATGTCACCTACACCATACATATACACTATGAGATAAAATCCCAGTAAGCTCTACGTAAATGCGATGCATGCTGTGCTATGAGTTCATTAAACCATGCTTTATTTTTTATCTTACTATGCAATGCACTATAGGTGTCACCGAGATCCTATACCTTCTAACCGGAGAGAGCTCATCCAGCGGGCGGACTACTCTTTCCAGCTAGAAGAGGGCGGTACACGCTTACAACACGTACAGCCGTGCCTGAGCCCCACCTCGCGTAACCTGTAAACTGTATGCCCGAAGGCCTGTATGCCCGAAGGCCTGTATGCCCGAAGGCCTGTATGCCCGAAGGCCTGTATGCCCGAAGGCCTGTATGCCCGAAGGCCTGTATGCCCGAAGGCCTGTATGCCCGAAGGCCTGTATGCCCGAAGGCCTGTATGCCCGAAGGCCTGTATGCCCGAAGGCCTGTATGCCCGAAGGCCTGTATGCCCGAAGGCCTGTATGCCCGAAGGCCTGTATGCCCGAAGGCCTGTATGCCCGAAGGCCTGTATGCCCGAAGGCCTGTATGCCCGAAGGCCTGTATGCCCGAAGGCCTGTATGCCCGAAGGCCTGTATGCCCGAAGGCCTGTATGCCCGAAGGCCTGTATGCCCGAAGGCCTGTATGCCCGAAGGCCTGTATGCCCGAAGGCCTGTATGCCCGAAGGCCTGTATGCCCGAAGGCCTGTATGCCCGAAGGCCTGTATGCCCGAAGGCCTGTATGCCCGAAGGCCTGTATGCCCGAAGGCCTGTATGCCCGAAGGCCTGTATGCCCGAAGGCCTGTATGCCCGAAGGCCTGTATGCCCGAAGGCCTGTATGCCCGAAGGCCTGTATGCCCGAAGGCCTGTATGCCCGAAGGCCTGTATGCCCGAAGGCCTGTATGCCCGAAGGCCTGTATGCCCGAAGGCCTGTATGCCCGAAGGCCTGTATGCCCGAAGGCCTGTATGCCCGAAGGCCTGTATGCCCGAAGGCCTGTATGCCCGAAGGCCTGTATGCCCGAAGGCCTGTATGCCCGAAGGCCTGTATGCCCGAAGGCCTGTATGCCCGAAGGCCTGTATGCCCGAAGGCCTGTATGCCCGAAGGCCTGTATGCCCGAAGGCCTGTATGCCCGAAGGCCTGTATGCCCGAAGGCCTGTATGCCCGAAGGCCTGTATGCCCGAAGGCCTGTATGCCCGAAGGCCTGTATGCCCGAAGGCCTGTATGCCCGAAGGCCTGTATGCCCGAAGGCCTGTATGCCCGAAGGCCTGTATGCCCGAAGGCCTGTATGCCCGAAGGCCTGTATGCCCGAAGGCCTGTATGCCCGAAGGCCTGTATGCCCGAAGGCCTGTATGCCCGAAGGCCTGTATGCCCGAAGGCCTGTATGCCCGAAGGCCTGTATGCCCGAAGGCCTGTATGCCCGAAGGCCTGTATGCCCGAAGGCCTGTATGCCCGAAGGCCTGTATGCCCGAAGGCCTGTATGCCCGAAGGCCTGTATGCCCGAAGGCCTGTATGCCCGAAGGCCTGTATGCCCGAAGGCCTGTATGCCCGAAGGCCTGTATGCCCGAAGGCCTGTATGCCCGAAGGCCTGTATGCCCGAAGGCCTGTATGCCCGAAGGCCTGTATGCCCGAAGGCCTGTATGCCCGAAGGCCTGTATGCCCGAAGGCCTGTATGCCCGAAGGCCTGTATGCCCGAAGGCCTGTATGCCCGAAGGCCTGTATGCCCGAAGGCTTTTCTTAAAACAAGTGATGCTGGTGAACAGTTCAATATTTTAAAGTAAACAAACAATAACATGTACCATCAAGACTGTAAAGCGTAAACTATAAACTCCTATAACCTAACTACCCAAACCAAGTACAATTAAACTAACGCATCTCCAAACTCCTCGAGACGACATTCGACGTACGGTGTAGGCCAATCGGCCAGAGAAGAATCACGAGAACTTACCTCGTGTCCAAAGCAGCTCAAGCTCCGTCCACGAGCGTTGTTTGTCTGAAGCAAATCACAATATCGATGTTAAAATGAGTTTAAACCATCGATCGTCCAAATTCACAAAACCTTAACTAAGGAAAATTTCCTAAAGTTCTAATCCAATTCATTGAGCTATTTATTCGAGAAATTTACGTTCAGCACCTAAATTCTCGAAAATCCCTAATTTTAACATTTTCACAAATTGATTTAACTTCGTCCAATAACGTCAAATACGTGCTCTATATACTGAATCACGGCTAACCTATTAATTACGGACCCTAATTCGCGTTTTTGACAAAAAACTATCGAAATCCTAATTGCCTAAAACGCCGTAAATATTGAAATAAAAGCTCTAAGATTGTAGGCCCATACCTAGAACGTCGATTAGAGGAGAAATCACGAAGAAAACGAAACGAACGGAGGTCGGATCGTCGAAGAAATCGCCGCAGGCAGGGAGGGTTTCGCGAGAGAGAATGAGAAACAGAGAGGAAGAAATGCATTCTGTCGAAGGAGGAGAAGTGTTTCTGTTTTTATTAAATTTTGTTTTGTCAAAATTACCATTTTGCCCTTCTTGAGTTTTTATATAGATTTCGTTCGTCGGTTCGTTAATCGTCTAGCTATTCGGTTCCATCAAGTCTCCATATTTCACTAATAAGTCCAACTTGTTATTTGGGATTCATTAAAACTGTCTGTTCGCAATTCGGACCTTGTTTACTATTTTTACTAAAACGTCCTCTACATTACGATAAAGGTAATTACTCGGAATATATCGTTTAATCTCCGAAAATTTCCATAATTTCCTTAAAATTCCTATTAATCATTAGGATCGTAATGACGCTTTCTTTTCATGAAACAGACCTGATTTGACATATTTACCAAAAATGCCATTATATAAAAAAGAACAATATAATATATTATATCTGAAATCCGTACAAGCTGGGTATTACAATTCACTTGCATTCACGTAGACTTACTGAGTCTTAAGCTCACGACTTATATCTATGGTGTAGGTGACCTATACACAGGTGAGGATGAGATCCCTCCACCCGAGGCATGATCAGTTGAAGAAAGATGGCCCGTGGGAGTGTGCTGGGCAGTCGGTGCGCATTTCTGACCCGTGGGGATGTAGGTATATGTTTTAGGGACACGATATGAATTGTATAGCTAAACATATTAGGATGTTTGGATCTGGTAGTTGATAGGTTTATGTTTGATGTTTTAAACGTTTTGGAAACCTGTTTTATAAACTGTTTTGGTAAATTTAAATAGGAGGGATTGTCGATTTTTAAACGTATCCACGTAGTTTGTTTTTACGAAAGTTTAACGTATGTTTAGGCCGATTAGTTGGGTTGATAAATTGTGATGTGAGTTAAGTTTTATTGAAGCGTTAGAGTGTATGTGTAGAAGATGAAATGTGCAAGGGATGAGAAATGTATGAAGGAAAGTTATGTTTTGTTCTCTGGAACTTCGGATTCCAGAGAGCATTGTTTAAAAGAAAGAAGAGAGAAAAGATTGAAGGAATGTGGATGGCGACTGATCGCCATTGTGAGGGGCGACCAATCGCCCCTCCATGCCTTGTGTTCGGCGATCGATCTCCTGCATTTTTGGAGATCGATCGCCCTTCACTTGGTTACACATGGCGATCGATCTCATGCATTTTGGAGATCGATCGCCCCTCCCATTTAGCAACTCGGCGATCGATCTCCTGAATTTGGAGATCGATCGCCCCTCTCTGTTGGTCGCGGCTTTGACCCTTCTGCTCTTTCCCTTTAATTGTTTTGTTTTAATTAATTTTAAGTGTTTTGTTAATTGACTTAAATTGTTTATGTTTATAAATGGTTTTGTTTTAAATGGTTTAAAACGTAGACTTCAATTCCGATTCCGATTTAAATCCCGCTTAAGGTTAAGTTTAAAGTTATAGTGATATGTATAAAAAAAATAATAATAAAATACGGGAAATTGGGTACAGTATCTGGGTCGTTACACCTCAAGTTGAGTTTTCAACTCTCTCAATTCAATAGGCGCCAATCTGTATGGATTTTTAGACACTAGCGCGGAGCTCGGATATACATCAATGACAAATTCGATCTCCCTGTCCGGCAGTAATCCGGGAAGATCATCAAGAAATATCTCAGAGAATTCTCTGATTATAGGAATGTCACTCGGCTTTACTCCGCTGTGCAACTGCGTATCAACTACTATGGCCAAATAAATAGAGCACTCACCTTTAAACTGCTCGTTGACCTTCATGGAATAAGAGATAGGCGATCCACTTAATCTGTTCATCGCCTGATAAGAAAACTCGGCTTTACCCGGGTGTCGAAAGGTCACAATCCCGGATCGACAACCGATGGTGGCGAAGTGCTGTGACAGCCAGTCCATCCCTAAGATAAGATCGTAGATCTCTATGCCCATAACAATCAGGCGAGTATAGAAAGTACTGTTCCCAACAGAGACAATATTGCCCTGGATAACTTGACCTGACTGCATACGCTCTCCTGAAGGTAGTATCACACTATATTTGCATTCTGCTAACTCAGGCACTAGCTTCAGTCTAGACACACAAGCAGTGGAAACAAAAGGGTGCGTAGCCCCCGTGTCTATCAAAGAAAATACTGCAACGCCCATAATCAAAACAGTACCTGCTATCACTGAGGGCTGAGCCTCATCGTCAACATCTCCAGGCTCAATAAAGATAAATATTCTTGTGTAACGCCCCGAGTCATCTGAACCCGGTTTGCTACCCATAACAATGAACCAAACCATGACGACTTGATGCTAAATTTAAAAAAAGAAATTTCGCTCGACAGTCAAAATTTGACTTTTTCTAAAAAGTTAAAATATTTAAAACTTGCAGCGGAAATAATTCTAAACAGCAATGTAGTAAAACAAAATTATAAATCATGGTTTGAAATGTTAAGAGGCAATCGGTAGTTTGGAATTAAAGTTTAAAACTGTGGAATACTAGGAGAAATCGCGGAAATCCAACGTATCTGCCGATGAGCAAAGCCAACGGAAGGAGCAAAAAAAAAATGAAAACAAAAAGGCTTCTACCGATGACGTGGCCAAACAACGCATTACCATCTGCCGATGAAGTCAACATAACTTCATCTGCCGATGAAGTCAACATAACTTCATCTGCCGATGAAGTCAACATAACTTCATCTGCCGATGAAGTCAACATAACTTCATCTGCCGATGAAGTCAACATAACTTCATCTGCCGATGAAGTCAACATAACTTCATCTGCCGATGAAGTCAACATAACTTCATCTGCCGATGAAGTCAACATAACTTCATCTGCCGATGAAGTCAACATAACTTCATCTGCCGATGAAGTCAACATAACTTCATCTGCCGATGAAGTCAACATAACTTCATCTGCCGATGAAGTCAACATAACTTCATCTGCCGATGAAGTCAACATAACTTCATCTGCCGATGAAGTCAACATAACTTCATCTGCCGATGAAGTCAACATAACTTCATCTGCCGATGAAGTCAACATAACTTCATCTGCCGATGAAGTCAACATAACTTCATCTGCCGATGAAGTCATCATACACAACTGTACATCTGCCGATGAAGTCAACACAAATTCATCATGCCCGGCAGATTTCCATCTTCGATAGACAAATGCACGACATCTACGATGACGTCAGCCGGATGATTCCTTAATCCACATCTGGCCGACGCTAGACCGACAAAAACCTACACAACACCTTCCGATAGACAACTTAACCATGACTCAACATCTACCAATAGACATCATCTACCGATAGAGAACAAAACAACATTTCATCAACTCCTCGTTTTAAAACACTACTCCAACTACGAAAAGGATTTACTTACTCTACTGAAATCATTCAAAAACGATTCAACCATTGCATTACTCAAAATTCAGCAAGTACTAACATCTAGACCCAACAAGATACGGTTATCAGGAAAGGAAACTCAAAACATGTTCAAAACTTTGAAATCAATTCTGTCATGAAAACTCAACATACTCAGACTGAATCTTTAACTACTAGTCCTCCACACTGACAGACATCAGTTAAACCGCCCCCATCAGCTGCCAGAACATTGAATAGGTGCACTCCTCCAACCCGACTAGTCCTCAGTGAACTCAGTAAACACACCTGCTGTCACTTCTTCACCTACATCACAAAACTCATCTATTAGCCTAATGCTAAGTAAGTAATGCAAAATGAAATGAATTACTGAAACATAAACTCCTAATCATGCAGTTTCTACTTTCTCATCTCAGTTGCTCATTCATCGTTTCTGATTCAGATCCCCCTGTGAAATTGGGAGTTGGATCAACTCTCCCAAAGTATATATCCACTGACTCATTAAGGGGTGGATTATTTCCTTTAACAGTAAATCTGATTCACATGTTCAGATCCCCCTGTGAAATTGGAAGTTGGATCAGCTCTTCCAAAGTATATTTATATCCACTGTCTCATTAAGGGGCGGATTAATTCCCTTAACAGTAAGTCTGTTTCACTTTGCTGTTTCATCACATTCAATCCTCTCCATACCAATATGTATTCAAATTCATTTTCGTATACATTTTGAAAATATGATGCATGGCATACAAACACATCCAAGTAAATACAAACCTAACGTTTTGTGATGTAGGCCCGAAGGCACAAGCAAACATTACTTACTTGATCTCCTGGAAATCACTCGTTTTCAACTACTCTGGAAGCCTTGCCCACCTAGTTTCATAAGCAGAATACCGATTAGATTACCACTAACTGTATTCTACATCACTCAGAAACCTAAGGAGCTAGTTTGGAAGTTCTGGTCATCATACACTCTCAGCTCAATACTAAATCCCGAACTCCATTCATTGACAATATCGACATAACACACACACATTGCGCTCCCTCTGCTATCTAACCACTGAAATCTCAAGTGAACGAAAGGAAAACTTACCTAGTTGAGGAATGAGGATCGGTAAGGAGAATCGCCTGGAGTTCTGCTGAGCCTGAGCTGAATACCGAGAAAGGAGAAATGAGGGAATAGTGGCGGCTAAACCTCATTAAACCCTTCATTAAATACATTTTCCACTTTTCAAAATACTAATTACTCTTTTGCCCTTGCATAGTTATTTATTAACCTAATCATCATTTTCTCCCAAATCCTCACATTATAAATGGTTAGTTAAATTCGGTTCAATAGAACCGGGTGCTACAATCTACCTTCCTTAAAAGAATTTTGTCCTCAAAATTCAGTACCTGAATAATTCCGGATGTTGGTCCATCATGTCTTGCTGGCGCTCCCAAGTTGTTTCCTCTATGTTCTTGTTGTGCCAAAGGACTTTCACTAATGGAACCTCTTTGTTGCGCAATACCTTCACCGCATAGTCCAAGATCCTTACAGGTTTCTCTTCATATGCCAGAGTGGGGAGAACTTCGATACTCTGCTGTTCCACAATCTGTGATGGATCTCTAACACACTTCTTTAGCATAGACACATGGAACACACTGTGTATTCCATCCATAGAAGCCGGCAGCTGTAACTGATAGGCTGCTCTCCCAACTCTCTTCAAAATGGTGAATGGTCCAATAAATCTGGGGTTTAACTTTCCTCTCTTTCCAAACCTCACAACTCCCTTAAAAGGTGACACTTTAAGAAAAACTTCATTACCAACATCAAATTCCAGTTCCCTTCGTCTTTTGTCTGCATAGCTTTTCTGTCGGCTTTGAGCTGTCAGGATTCTTTGACGGATGAGAGCAATCTTCTCTACTGTCTGTTGCACAATTTCAGGACCAATCAGTTGTGCTTCCCCAACTTCATCCCAATACAATGGTGATCTGCACTTCCGTCCATACAATGCCTCGTATGGTGCCATACCTATGGTTGCCTGAAAACTGTTGTTGTAAGAGAATTCTACTAAGGATAGGTATTTGCTCCAAGAACCTTGAAAATCCAAAACACATGCCCGGAGCATATCCTCTAATGTTTGAATGGTTCTTTCCGATTGTCCATCAGTTTGAGGGTGGAAAGCTGTGCTAAAGTTTAGTTGCGTTCCCATAGCCTTGTGCAGACTTTTCCAAAACTTAGATGTAAATCTGGAGTCTCGGTCTGAAACTATAGTGCTTGGAACTCCATGCAGTCTAACTACTTCTTGCACATACAACTCTGCCAGTTGATCCATCGAGTATGTTATCTTTATCGGCAGAAAGTGAGCAGATTTGGTTAAACGATCGACTATTACCCAGATTGCATCATGTTCCTTTGCTGGTGTGGCTGGTTAAACCTTTGCGGGGCCTCCTTTGGTCCAGCACACTTCCTTTCAGCCTCTTCCACTTCCAGAGCAGTGGACACAACTTCGCTGAACGTTAAACCTTTAATGCCACAGAATTTGACTCCCCGATAAATCTCCGGCTTCAGTCCATGCACAAATTTGAACACCTTATCCTCGTCCTTATGAGCAAAGTGTCCAGCAAACCTGGACAAGGACTCAAATTGCCTACTGTACTCTGCCACCGACCCTGTCTGCTTCAAATTCAGAAATTCCAACTTCTTTGCGGTCTGGACCGTGCTGTTAAAATATTTCTCATAGAAGATGTCCTTAAACTGTGACCAAGTCATGGTCAGAATGTCAGTGGTGGTTTCAACTGTTTCCCACCAGAGTTGAGCTTCGCCAGCCAAGTGAAATGTTGCTAACGTGACCTTATCTCCTTCTCCTATGCTGGCGCACCTAAACATGCTCTCTATCTTCCTAAGCCACCCTTCAGCCACAACAGGATCAGACGATTGACCATCAAACGTGGGTGGTCTTAGCCTCCGGAATCTATCCCCGGAATGCTCGTTGCTAGAACCCGAGTTGGCACTTCCTTGCACCTCTCGGTTCAGCAGTACTCCTAGTTGCTCGGATTGTTGGCGCATTAATTCTGCCTGCTGTCGCACTAGATCTGTCAACTGTCCGACTACACTAGAATCTTCTGTGCTTCCCGGAGTTGGTGTCTCTCTCCGCACCCTTGGCCTTCCTGGTTGTCGGGACATTTTGCTATATTCCTGCGCAGGGTTAACTATTTTATAAACATCTAATTACTAAGGCTAACATAAACACGTACAGTTGTTGGAGTACTCCCATGCAACGATCGGCACTGATGAGTAATCTTTTGAACGGTTTAACTGAATGTCTCTGATACCAACTTGTAACGCCCCGAGTCATCTGAACCCAGTTTGCTACCCATAACAATAAACCAAACCATGACGACTTGATGCTAAATTTAAAAAAAGAAATTTCGCTCGACAGTCAAATTTGACTTTTTCTAAAAAGTTAAATATTTAAAACTTGCAGCGGAAATAATTCTAAACAGCAATGTAGTAAAACAAAACTATAAATCATGGTTTGAAATGTTAAGAGGCAATCACTAGTTTGGAATTAAAGTTTAAAACTGTGGAATACTAGGAGAAATCGCGGAAATCCAACGTATCTGCCGATGAGCAAAGCCAACGGAAGGAGCAAAAAAAAAAAATGAAAACAAAAGGCTTCTACCGATGACGTGGCCAAACAACGCATTACCATCTGCCGATGAAGTCAACATAACTTCATCTGCCGATGAAGTCAACATAACTTCATCTGCCGATGAAGTCAACATAACTTCATCTGCCGATGAAGTCAACATAACTTCATCTGCCGATGAAGTCAACATAACTTCATCTGCCGATGAAGTCAACATAACTTCATCTGCCGATGAAGTCAACATAACTTCATCTGCCGATGAAGTCAACATAACTTCATCTGCCGATGAAGTCAACATAACTTCATCTGCCGATGAAGTCAACATAACTTCATCTGCCGATGAAGTCAACATAACTTCATCTGCCGATGAAGTCAACATAACTTCATCTGCCGATGAAGTCAACATAACTTCATCTGCCGATGAAGTCAACATAACTTCATCTGCCGATGAAGTCAACATAACT
The DNA here is from genome assembly GCA_022432975.1 of Begonia masoniana. NCBI lineage: Eukaryota > Viridiplantae > Streptophyta > Magnoliopsida > Cucurbitales > Begoniaceae > Begonia > Begonia masoniana. The sequence goes on along the minus strand of CM039512.1, from coordinate 22,247,825 downwards.
TCATCTGCCGATGAAGTCAACATAACTTCATCTGCCGATGAAGTCAACATAACTTCATCTGCCGATGAAGTCAACATAACTTCATCTGCCGATGAAGTCAACATAACTTCATCTGCCGATGAAGTCAACATAACTTCATCTGCCGATGAAGTCAACATAACTTCATCTGCCGATGAAGTCAACATAACTTCATCTGCCGATGAAGTCAACATAACTTCATCTGCCGATGAAGTCAACATAACTTCATCTGCCGATGAAGTCAACATAACTTCATCTGCCGATGAAGTCAACATAACTTCATCTGCCGATGAAGTCAACATAACTTCATCTGCCGATGAAGTCAACATAACTTCATCTGCCGATGAAGTCAACATAACTTCATCTGCCGATGAAGTCAACATAACTTCATCTGCCAGAAAAGGATTACTTACTCTACTGAAATCATTCAAAACGATTCAACCCTTGCATTACTCAAAATTTAGCAAGTACTAACAATCTAGACCCAACAAGATACGGTATCAGGAAGGGAAACTCAAAACCTGTTCAAAACTATGAAATCAATTATGTCATGAAAACTCAACATACTCAGACTGAATCTTTAACTACTAGTCCTCCACACTGACAGACATCAGTTAAACCGCCCCATCAGCTGCCAGAACATTGAATAGGTGCACTCCTCCAACCCGACTAGTCCTCAGTGAACTCAGTAAACACACCTGCTGTCACTTCTTCACCTACATCACAAAACTCATCTATTAGCCTAATGCTAAGTAAGTAATGCAAAATAAATGAATTACTGAAACATAAACTCCTAATCATGCAGTTTCTACTTTCTCATCTCAGTTGCTCATCATCGTTTCTGATTCAGATCCCCCTGTGAAATTGGGAGTTGGATCAACTCTCCCAACGTATATATCCACTGACTCATTAAGGGGTGGATTATTTCCCTTAACAGTAAATCTGATTCACATGTTCAGATCCCCCTGTGAAATTGGAAGTGGATCAGCTCTTCCAAAGTATATTTATATCCACTGTCTCATTAAGGGGCGGATTAATTCCCTTAACAGTAAGTCTGTTTCACTTTGCGTTTCATCACATTCAATCCTCTCCATACCAATATGTATTCAAATTCATTTTCGTATACATTTTGAAAATATGATGCATGGCATACAAACACATCAAGTAAATACAAACCCTAACGTTTTGTGATGTAGGCCCGAAGGCACAAGCAAACATTACTTACTTGATCTCCTGGAAATCACTCGTTTTCAACTACTCTGGAAGCCTTGCCCACCTAGTTTCATAAGCAGAATACCGATTAGATTACCACTAACTGTATCCTACATCACTCAGAAACCTAAGGGAGCTAGTTTGGAAGTTCTAGTCATCATACACTCTCAGCTCAGTACTAAATCCCGAACTCCATTCATTCACAATATCGACATAACACACACACATTGCGCTCCCTCTGCTATCTAACCACTGAAATCTCAAGTGAACGAAAGGAAAACTTACCTAGTTGAGGAATGAGGATCGGTAAGGAGAATCGCCTGGAGTTCTGCTGAGCATGAGCTGAATACCGAGAAAGGAGAAATGAGGGAATAGTGGCGGCTAAACCTCATTAAACCCTTCCTTAAATACATTTTCCACTTTTCAAAATGCTAATTACTCTTTTGCCCTTGCATAGTTATTTATTAACCTAATCATCATTTTCTCCCAAATCCTCACATTATAAATGGTTAGTTAAATTCGGTTCAATAGAACCGGGTGCTACATCTTGGGGTCACTCTCCTTTGATCGGTAGCCGCCCTTGGACAGTTCTGAGCAAAATGGCCGACCTCTCCACATCTGTAACAATTGTTCGTGCCCAATCGACAAGCGCCGTAGTATTCCTTCTGGCACTTAGGACAAACAGGCTTCTGAGTAGCCCCTTGGACTTGCTTCCCCTTGCCCTGATCTCCTTTACCATCGTAGGGCCTTTTTGCACCCCTCTGCTATTGTTGTTGTTGTGACTTTGGTCTTGGTTGCCAGCCTTTATTCTGAGGCCGTGGCTGTATCTCCCGAAAGAACCCTCTAGCTGGCTCCCTCGGTTTAACTAAACTCTAATCTACAGCCTCAATCTCCAGTGCTCTGGTCACTATCTCATCATATGATACATTCCGCACCCCTGATATTGTAAGACTCTTCCGGATTTCTTGGCTAAGCCCCTGTACAAATCTGCATACCTTGTCCTCATTAACGCTAACCTGACGCGGCGCGAATCGGGACAGGGCCTCAAACCTCCTCACATAGTCCGCAATCGAACCAACCTATCGCAATTGCATAAACTCTACCATCTTCGCCTCTCGCACTGTATGGCAGAAGTACTTATCATAAAACACCATTCTGAATCGTTCCCAACTCATAGTCGTCACATCGGTGGTTGCCTTGATGGAATCCCACCAAAATCGGGCATCCAGTGCTAAGTTGTAACGACCCCGGCCAGGAGCCGTCACGTGTTCATATTCTTTCATTAATCGTTTGCTTGACTTTTACTATTATTACATTCACTTACTATCTCTCAACAGACTTTCACCATTTAACATATATTTTTTTTTTTAAACTGGTAATAGAAACGCAGAACCATTAAGGAAGACGAACCCTCTCGTGCCCGACTTCCCACGCCTCGTCGGCTCAACCTTCACAGAGTCGAGCGACTAGACTCGGTCATTGGCTTCTTGACAATTTCGGGAAAAGAGGAGGTGCCCTCAATTCTCTTAACTTAATACCACTCGGGTTTGCATGGGTTGCATGCGGTTGACAACCCTCAGAATTTAGTCGTCCGGTCATTCACGTGCATTACACGTGACTCGCTTAACATCGCCTAAAAGGAGACATCTTCCTTTGGTCACGTGGGTCTCGCGTGCTAAATTAAACATCATCCGGTCGCTAATCGACAAAACACATTTTACATCTTCCGGTCGCTAAGCGACAACACACATTTTACATCTTCCGGTCGCTAAGCGACAAAACACATTTTACATCTTCCGGTCGCTAAGCGACAACACACATTTTACATCTTCCGGTCGCTAAGCGACAAAACACATTTTACATCTTCCGGTCGCTAAGCGACAACACACATTTTACATCTTCCGGTCGCTAAGCGACAACACACATTTTACATCTTCCGGTCGCTAAGCGACAACACACATTTTACATCTTCCGGTCGCTAAGCGACAACACACATTTTACATCTTCCGGTCGCTAAGCGACAAAACACATTTTACATCTTCCGGTCGCTAAGCGACAACACACATTTTACATCTTCCGGTCGCTAAGCGACAACACACATTTTACATCTTCCGGTCGCTAAGCGACAACACACATTTTACATCTTCCGGTCGCTAAGCGACAAAACACATTTTACATCTTCCGGTCGCTAAGCGACAACACACATTTTACATCTTCCGGTCGCTAAGCGACAAAACACATTTTACATCTTCCGGTCGCTAAGCGACAACACACATTTTACATCTTCCGGTCGCTAAGCGACAAAACACATTTTACATCTTCCGGTCGCTAAGCGACAACACACATTTTACATCTTCCGGTCGCTAAGCGACAAAACACATTTTACATCTTCCGGTCGCTAAGCGACAACACACATTTTACATCTTCCGGTCGCTAAGCGACAACACACATTTTACATCTTCCGGTCGCTAAGCGACAAAACACATTTTACATCTTCCGGTCGCTAAGCGACAACACACATTTTACATCTTCCGGTCGCTAAGCGACAACACACATTTTACATCTTCCGGTCGCTAAGCGACAACACACATTTTACATCTTCCGGTCGCTAAGCGACAAAACACATTTTACATCTTCCGGTCGCTAAGCGACAACACACATTTTACATCTTCCGGTCGCTAAGCGACAAAACACATTTTACATCTTCCGGTCGCTAAGCGACAACACACATTTTACATCTTCCGGTCGCTAAGCGACAAAACACATTTTACATCTTCCGGTCGCTAAGCGACAACACACATTTTACATCTTCCGGTGACGTCATCCGGAAGACTAAACCATCATACAACTATCCTTCGGCATCTGCCGATGACGTCAGCCGGAAGACTAAACCAACAAAAACCAAACTTAATCTCGTCATCTGCCGATGACGTCAGCCAGAAGATTGCCTCATCCACTTCCGTCTTACGGTAGAGAACGCTAATCATCAAATGACTCCTCCCACGGAAAGAAAACACAACTCATTCAAAATGCATATAGCGGAAGACTTAAGCACCAGATCATTTATAAATCTATATAATCATTCCCTTACTCAGTGATCCACTAGACAGTTTCAAAGCCCAACGTTTTAAAATAATCTCATCCTACTTAAACTACCATGTCCTTTAACATACTGTAACATAAGAGTCTTAACCAGGGGTCATAAATCGCCTCTCCAGTCCCGCACTGTCACCTTGAGCATCCTCCAGCAACCAGCCTTAAGCATCCCCTTTGCACATAACATCCTCACCTGAACCTTCTTCACCTACACCATAAGGTTTAACTATAGCCTAATGCTTAGTAAGGAATGCATGCTGACAGATATACATGAGTACACAATTTAAAGAGACATAAGTTCATAAACCATTCATCATTCGTGTTCATCTTTATCATACATGACGATGTTAAGTCAGAGACGAGGAGGAATACAGGTACATAGTCTTTGCCTATCGCTGCAGACATACATAATCATTTGCCTATCGCGGCAATCATGATACATCACTCGCCTCCCCAGTGGGAGAATTCGCGAGTCATACATATCATTAACTCGGCCTCCACCAGTGGGAGATTTCGCGAGTCATACATATCATTAACTCGGCCTCCACCAGTGGGAGATTTCGCGAGTCATACATATCATTAACTCGGCCTCCACCAGTGGGAGATTTCGCGAGTCATACATATCATTAACTCGGCCTCCACCAGTGGGAGATTTCGCGAGTCATACATATCATTAACTCGGCCTCCACCAGTGGGAGATTTCGCGAGTCATACATATCATTAACTCGGCCTCCACCAGTGGGAGATTTCGCGAGTCATACATATCATTAACTCGGCCTCCACCAGTGGGAGATTTCGCGAGTCATACATATCATTAACTCGGCCTCCACCAGTGGGAGATTTCGCGAGTCATACATATCATTAACTCGGCCTCCACCAGTGGGAGATTTCGCGAGTCATACATATCATTAACTCGGCCTCCACCAGTGGGAGATTTCGCGAGTCATACATATCATTAACTCGGCCTCCACCAGTGGGAGATTTCGCGAGTCATACATATCATTAACTCGGCCTCCACCAGTGGGAGATTTCGCGAGTCATACATATCATTAACTCGGCCTCCACCAGTGGGAGATTTCGCGAGTCATACATATCATTAACTCGGCCTCCACCAGTGGGAGATTTCGCGAGTCATACATATCATTAACTCGGCCTCCACCAGTGGGAGATTTCGCGAGTCATACATATCATTAACTCGGCCTCCACCAGTGGGAGATTTCGCGAGTCATACATATCATTAACTCGGCCTCCACCAGTGGGAGATTTCGCGAGTCATACATATCATTAACTCGGCCTCCACCAGTGGGAGATTTCGCGAGTCATACATATCATTAACTCGGCCTCCACCAGTGGGAGATTTCGCGAGTCATACATATCATTAACTCGGCCTCCACCAGTGGGAGATTTCGCGAGTCATACATATCATTAACTCGGCCTCCACCAGTGGGAGATTTCGCGAGTCATACATATCATTAACTCGGCCTCCACCAGTGGGAGATTTCGCGAGTCATACATATCATTAACTCGGCCTCCACCAGTGGGAGATTTCGCGAGTCATACATATCATTAACTCGGCCTCCACCAGTGGGAGATTTCGCGAGTCATACATATCATTAACTCGGCCTCCACCAGTGGGAGATTTCGCGAGTCATACATATCATTAACTCGGCCTCCACCAGTGGGAGATTTCGCGAGTCATACATATCATTAACTCGGCCTCCACCAGTGGGAGATTTCGCGAGTCATACATATCATTAACTCGGCCTCCACCAGTGGGAGATTTCGCGAGTCATACATATCATTAACTCGGCCTCCACCAGTGGGAGATTTCGCGAGTCATACATATCATTAACTCGGCCTCCACCAGTGGGAGATTTCGCGAGTCATACATATCATTAACTCGGCCTCCACCAGTGGGAGATTTCGCGAGTCATACATATCATTAACTCGGCCTCCACCAGTGGGAGATTTCGCGAGTCATACATATCATTAACTCGGCCTCCACCAGTGGGAGATTTCGCGAGTCATACATATCATTAACTCGGCCTCCACCAGTGGGAGATTTCGCGAGTCATACATATCATTAACTCGGCCTCCACCAGTGGGAGATTTCGCGAGTCATACATATCATTAACTCGGCCTCCACCAGTGGGAGATTTCGCGAGTCATACATATCATTAACTCGGCCTCCACCAGTGGGAGATTTCGCGAGTCATACATATCATTAACTCGGCCTCCACCAGTGGGAGATTTCGCGAGTCATACATATCATTAACTCGGCCTCCACCAGTGGGAGATTTCGCGAGTCATACATATCATTAACTCGGCCTCCACCAGTGGGAGATTTCGCGAGTCATACATATCATTAACTCGGCCTCCACCAGTGGGAGATTTCGCGAGTCATACATATCATTAACTCGGCCTCCACCAGTGGGAGATTTCGCGAGTCATACATATCATTAACTCGGCCTCCACCAGTGGGAGATTTCGCGAGTCATACATATCATTAACTCGGCCTCCACCAGTGGGAGATTTCGCGAGTCATACATATCATTAACTCGGCCTCCACCAGTGGGAGATTTCGCGAGTCATACATATCATTAACTCGGCCTCCACCAGTGGGAGATTTCGCGAGTCATACATATCATTAACTCGGCCTCCACCAGTGGGAGATTTCGCGAGTCATACATATCATTAACTCGGCCTCCACCAGTGGGAGATTTCGCGAGTCATACATATCATTAACTCGGCCTCCACCAGTGGGAGATTTCGCGAGTCATACATATCATTAACTCGGCCTCCACCAGTGGGAGATTTCGCGAGTCATACATATCATTAACTCGGCCTCCACCAGTGGGAGATTTCGCGAGTCATACATATCATTAACTCGGCCTCCACCAGTGGGAGATTTCGCGAGTCATACATATCATTAACTCGGCCTCCACCAGTGGGAGATTTCGCGAGTCATACATATCATTAACTCGGCCTCCACCAGTGGGAGATTTCGCGAGTCATACATATCATTAACTCGGCCTCCACCAGTGGGAGATTTCGCGAGTCATACATATCATTAACTCGGCCTCCACCAGTGGGAGATTTCGCGAGTCATACATATCATTAACTCGGCCTCCACCAGTGGGAGATTTCGCGAGTCATACATATCATTAACTCGGCCTCCACCAGTGGGAGATTTCGCGAGTCATACATATCATTAACTCGGCCTCCACCAGTGGGAGATTTCGCGAGTCATACATATCATTAACTCGGCCTCCACCAGTGGGAGATTTCGCGAGTCATACATATCATTAACTCGGCCTCCACCAGTGGGAGATTTCGCGAGTCATACATATCATTAACTCGGCCTCCACCAGTGGGAGATTTCGCGAGTCATACATATCATTAACTCGGCCTCCACCAGTGGGAGATTTCGCGAGTCATACATATCATTAACTCGGCCTCCACCAGTGGGAGATTTCGCGAGTCATACATATCATTAACTCGGCCTCCACCAGTGGGAGATTTCGCGAGTCATACATATCATTAACTCGGCCTCCACCAGTGGGAGATTTCGCGAGTCATACATATCATTAACTCGGCCTCCACCAGTGGGAGATTTCGCGAGTCATACATATCATTAACTCGGCCTCCACCAGTGGGAGATTTCGCGAGTCATACATATCATTAACTCGGCCTCCACCAGTGGGAGATTTCGCGAGTCATACATATCATTAACTCGGCCTCCACCAGTGGGAGATTTCGCGAGTCATACATATCATTAACTCGGCCTCCACCAGTGGGAGATTTCGCGAGTCATACATATCATTAACTCGGCCTCCACCAGTGGGAGATTTCGCGAGTCATACATATCATTAACTCGGCCTCCACCAGTGGGAGATTTCGCGAGTCATACATATCATTAACTCGGCCTCCACCAGTGGGAGATTTCGCGAGTCATACATATCATTAACTCGGCCTCCACCAGTGGGAGATTTCGCGAGTCATACATATCATTAACTCGGCCTCCACCAGTGGGAGATTTCGCGAGTCATACATATCATTAACTCGGCCTCCACCAGTGGGAGATTTCGCGAGTCATACATATCATTAACTCGGCCTCCACCAGTGGGAGATTTCGCGAGTCATACATATCATTAACTCGGCCTCCACCAGTGGGAGATTTCGCGAGTCATACATATCATTAACTCGGCCTCCACCAGTGGGAGATTTCGCGAGTCATACATATCATTAACTCGGCCTCCACCAGTGGGATCTCTTTGTTTCTCAGAGTCTTGACTGCATATTCCAATATCTGTATCAGTTTGTCCTCATACCCTGTTGGTTCTAAACCATATCCGATGGCTGGATGACCTGCATCGGATCACGCATGCACTTTCTTAACATTGACACATGGAAGACATTATGAACTTTATCCAATGATGGAGGCAGTTGCAGTCTGTAAGCTTACTCCCGATTTTTGCCAAGACATGGAAGGGTCCAATGAATCTAGGATTAAGTTTTCCCTTCTTGCCAAATCTTAAGACTCCTTTAAATGGTGACACCTTTAAGAATACTTCATCTCCTACTGAAAACTCGAGTTCCCTTCTCCTTTGATCTGCATAACACTTCTGCCGGCTTTGTGCAGTCATCATTCTTTTCCGAATAGTGGCAATCTTATCTGACATTTGTTGCAGAATATCAGGTCCAAGAATTTTGTTTCACCAACCTCGTCCCAGTAAAGGGGTGACCTACATTTCCTACCATACAGTGCTTCATAAGGTGCCATACGATGGTGGACTGATAACTGTTATTGTAGGAAAACTCAACCAGAGTAATTGTCTGCTCCAAGTTGTCTGAAAGTCAAGTACACATGCTCTCAACATATCTTCGAGTATTTGAATCGTCCTTTCTGACTGGCCATCGGTCTGTGGGTGAAAAGCTGTGCTGAAAGATAACTTTGTACCTAATGTACCTTGCAAACTTTTCCAGAATCGAGAGGTGAACCTGGGTCACGGTCAGAGACAATGGATACAGGGATCCCATGCAACCTAATAATTTCCTGAACATAAAGATCAGCAAATTGGTCCATCGTATAGGTGGTCCTTACAGGTAAGAAATGGGCTGATTTCGTCAGTCTATCCACCACAACCCAAATACAATCATGCCCTTTAGTCGTCTTAGGTAGTCCTACTACGAAATCCATAGCTATATGTTCCCACTTCCACTCGGGAATAGCAACGGCTGAAGAGTACCTCCTGGACGTTGGTGCTCGGCTTTGACTTGTTGGCATACTAAACAGGACTCTACATACTTAGAACATCCCTTTTTAAGTTGGCCCCGTACTGTAACTTCAGGTCTCGGTACATCTTGGTGCAGCCAGGATGTACAGAAAAGGAAGAGGAGTGCGCCTCAGCCAAGATCAACTTACGCAATTCCACATCATTAGGAATGCACCACCGATTTCTAACCTCAGGATCCCATCCTTGGAGAGACTGAACTCGGAGGTGGTGTCCTTCACTTATCCATCATGCTGATATTTTCCATTGAATCCTTCTGTTGTGCATCCTTGATCTTTTCCAAAATTGTTGGTTGAATAGTTAACTCAGCGAGCAAGACTGATAACTCTAGAACTATCTCCAAGTCAAATTTCTGAACTTCTGTTCTTAAGGGTATAGACATGGTTGAAACCACGGGCTGCATTGTTGTTGACATCCTACTCAACGCATCAGCTACAGAGTTAGCCTTCCGGGGTGATACTTGATCTCAAAATCGTAGTCCTTGACAAATTCCAACCAACGTCTCTGTCTCATGTTCAATTCCTTCTGTGTGAAGAGGTACTTTAGACTTTTATGGTCAGAAAACACCTCACATTGCTGTCCATATAAATAGTGGTCTCCAAATCTTCAAGGCAAAAACCAACGGCAGCTAATTCTAGATCATGAGTGGGGTAATTTTGCTCGTAACTCTTTAGCTGCCTAGAAGCATACGCTAGAACTTACCCTCTTGCATCAGAAACACAACCTAACCAACTTTAGAACGCATCACAGTAAACACTAAATTTTCCTTCTTCGGTTGGGAGGGTCAATACAGGAGCTGTTGTTAACTTCAGTTTTAACGTCTGGAAGCTGTCTTCACAGGCTTCAGTCCAAGAATACTTAATGTCCTTCTTTGTTAAACCTGTCAGGGTTTAGCTATCATGGAAAATCCCTTGATGAACTTCCTGTAATAGCCTGCCAATCCAAGGAAGCTGCGGACTTCGCTGACATTCTTAGGTGAGGCCAATCCTTTACTGCCTGAATTTTGGTCGGGTCCACAGATATGCATTAGCAGAAACTACATGGCCAAGGAATTAACCTTATCTAACCAAAAATCACACTTAGACAGTTTGCGTAAAGTTGATGCTCCTTCAATGTCGTCAAAACTACTTTCAAATGTTCTTCATGGTCAGCCACAGTTCGAGAGTATATCAAGATATCATCTATGAACACAATCACAAACTTATCCAAATACTCACGAAACACACGGTTCATTAGATCCTAAAAGCGGCAGGGGCGTTGTCAATCCAAACGACATGACTAAGAAGTCATAATGTCCATAGCGGGTTCTGAAGGCTGTCTTTGGTATATCTCCTTCTTTAACCTTCAGTTGGTAATAACCCGAACGTAAATCTATCTTGGAAACACCTTAGCTCCTTGCAATTGGTCAAACAAATCGTCAATCCTGGGTAAGGGGTACCTATTCTTGATTGTCAACTTATTTAGTTCCCTGTAGTCTATGCACATTCTAAGAGAACCATCCTTCTTCCTTACAAATAAGACTGGTGCACCCCAGGAGAACTGCTTGGGGCGGAATAAATCCCTTGTCAACCAATTCCTGCAGTTGGACCTTCATTCTTTCAACTCAACAGGTGCCATACGGTAAGGATTCTTAGATACAGGTGATGCCTCGGGGTATGTATCACATTACAAAACTCTATCTCTCTATCGGGTGGTATACCCGTAAATCATCTAAGAATGCCTCGGGAAACTCTCGGACTATAGGAATATCCTGTAGCTCAATTTTATTCTTCACCCGGTCATCTATTACACTAGCCAGGTAGCTCTCACAACCACCTCTCAGCATTCGTATATTCTAGTGAGGATATAATTGGTATCTTACTTATTTTAGGAATAGCTTGGAAGGAATAATGGTTATCATTTGGGGGTCTAAAATCAACTATTCCAGATCGACAACTTATCGTGGCATGATGTCTAAATAACCAATCCATCCCTAATATCACTTCATACCCTTTTATGTCAATGACAATTATTCCGCTAAGATTCTTATCCCCTAAGGACACGACGTCACCCTTAACAATCTGCTCTGAATGTAGGGACTTCCCTGATGGCAACACAACACTATAAACCTTTCAGCTGGTAAGGGTCCTATGCTATGTTTGCATACAAACAAGGTTGATATAAACGAGTGTGTGGCCCCTGTATCTCTGAGTGTATAAGCAGCAAAACCACAGATTCATGATGGTACCGATATGACTGTATGCTGAATCAGCTCCCTAATCTCCATCAACGCATACACTCTGGGTTACCAACCCTTGCACGGTTCGGGTCTGGCTGGCATGGGGCAATCATATGACCATGTGTCGGCTCTTTATCACACCTTGAAACCCGGCCAGAAAGCCGCTTGCCACTCACCAGCAGTGTGGGTCCTCTTGAACATGTAGGCATAGAGGATGCCAGAGGTCTCTTTCCTTCCTGGTCATCATTCTGGTTGAGGGGGCCTCTTCATTCCATGCTGTTGTTGCTGTGGTCCCTGTTCTGTCGTGGCTGCAACCTTTTTCTGACGTGGTGGCGGCTGAGCGTCCTTCATGAGTTTCTTTGGCTGTTCGCGTTGTGCATATGCTGTCATTTCTGCTCTTCTAGCTCCAAGGCCTTAGCCGTCACTTCACCATAAGGTACATTATGTATCCCGGCAGTCTTCACTTCATGTACAGACTTGGCTTCAGTCCTTGAACAAACTGGTAAATCTTATCTTCCTCATCCTCAATCATTACGGGGAGCAAACCGTGATAAAGCATCAAATTCACATATATAATCCGTCACAGAGCAGTTTGTCGTAGATTCATGAAACTCCTTCTTCTTGTTGGCCCGAACAGTCCTATTGAAGTACTTGTCAAAGAAGGCAGTCTTGAACATCCCCCAGGTCATAGCTTCGGCATTAGTGGTGCTCTGGATCGAGTCCCACCAATGCCTTGCACTTAACTCCAAATGAAAGACAGCATAGGTGACCTTATCCCCTTCGTCAACCTTTGCATACTTAAACATATCTTCAATCTTTCGGATCCACTCCTCAGCATGGATAGGATCTGAAACATACCCATTAAACATCCGGGGGTCGAAGCCGGTGGAAGCGCTCACCCCCATGATCATGAGTTGCGTTAGTACTGGAGTTGCCTTGTTCTTCTCTAGCTGTCATCAGTCGTTCTATCTGGTGAGATTGGCGCATGACCAACTCAGTCAACTGAGCAATAGCATTGCTATCCTCATTGGTCCTCTCTCTGTTGACCTCTAACCATCTTGGATTCCTAGACAAATCATTACAGGCATAACTTAACTTAATGACATACATGAAATCATAAACACTTACAGTTGCTGAGGTGTGCTCAAGTGACAGTCAGTGCTGGAGGCAGTCTGCAGAATCGGTTTTAGAACCTGGTTTTGCTCTGATACCACAATTGTAACAACCCCGGCCAGGAGCCGTCACGTGTTCATATTCTTTCATTAATCGTTTGCTTGACGTTTACTATTATTACATTCACTTACTATCTCTCAACAGACTTTCACATTTAACATATATTTTTTTTTTAAACTGGTTAATAGAAACGCAGAACCATTAAGGAAGACGAACCCTCTCGTGCCCGACTTCCCACGCCTCGTCGGCTCAACCTTCACAGAGTCGAGCGACTAGACTCGTCATTGGCTTCTTGACAATTTCGGGAAAAGAGGAGGTGCCCTCATTCTCTTAACTTAATACCACTCGGGTTTGCATGGGTTGCATGCGTTGACAACCCTCCAACTTTAGTCGTTCGTCACCGTGCATTACACTTGACTCGCTTAACATCGCCTAAAAGGAGACATCTTCCGGTGGGCACGTGGGTCTCGCGTGCTAAATTAAAACATCATCCGGTCGCTAATCGACAAAACACATTTTACATCTTCCGGTCGCTAAGCGACAACACACATTTTACATCTTCCGGTCGCTAAGCGACAAAACACATTTTACATCTTCCGGTCGCTAAGCGACAACACACATTTTACATCTTCCGGTCGCTAAGCGACAACACACATTTTACATCTTCCGGTCGCTAAGCGACAACACACATTTTACATCTTCCGGTCGCTAAGCGACAACACACATTTTACATCTTCCGGTCGCTAAGCGACAACACACATTTTACATCTTCCGGTCGCTAAGCGACAAAACACATTTTACATCTTCCGGTCGCTAAGCGACAAAACACATTTTACATCTTCCGGTCGCTAAGCGACAAAACACATTTTACATCTTCCGGTCGCTAAGCGACAAAACACATTTTACATCTTCCGGTCGCTAAGCGACAAAACACATTTTACATCTTCCGGTCGCTAAGCGACAAAACACATTTTACATCTTCCGGTCGCTAAGCGACAAAACACATTTTACATCTTCCGGTCGCTAAGCGACAAAACACATTTTACATCTTCCGGTCGCTAAGCGACAAAACACATTTTACATCTTCCGGTCGCTAAGCGACAAAACACATTTTACATCTTCCGGTCGCTAAGCGACAACACACATTTTACATCTTCCGGTCGCTAAGCGACAAAACACATTTTACATCTTCCGGTCGCTAAGCGACAACACACATTTTACATCTTCCGGTCGCTAAGCGACAAAACACATTTTACATCTTCCGGTCGCTAAGCGACAACACACATTTTACATCTTCCGGTCGCTAAGCGACAAAACACATTTTACATCTTCCGGTCGCTAAGCGACAAAACACATTTTACATCTTCCGGTCGCTAAGCGACAACACACATTTTACATCTTCCGGTCGCTAAGCGACAACACACATTTTACATCTTCCGGTCGCTAAGCGACAAAACACATTTTACATCTTCCGGTCGCTAAGCGACAACACACATTTTACATCTTCCGGTCGCTAAGCGACAACACACATTTTACATCTTCCGGTCGCTAAGCGACAAAACACATTTTACATCTTCCGGTCGCTAAGCGACAAAACACATTTTACATCTTCCGGTCGCTAAGCGACAAAACACATTTTACATCTTCCGGTCGCTAAGCGACAAAACACATTTTACATCTTCCGGTCGCTAAGCGACAAAACACATTTTACATCTTCCGGTCGCTAAGCGACAAAACACATTTTACATCTTCCGGTCGCTAAGCGACAAAACACATTTTACATCTTCCGGTCGCTAAGCGACAAAACACATTTTACATCTTCCGGTCGCTAAGCGACAAAACACATTTTACATCTTCCGGTCGCTAAGCGACAAAACACATTTTACATCTTCCGGTCGCTAAGCGACAAAACACATTTTACATCTTCCGGTCGCTAAGCGACAACACACATTTTACATCTTCCGGTCGCTAAGCGACAAAACACATTTTACATCTTCCGGTCGCTAAGCGACAAAACACATTTTACATCTTCCGGTCGCTAAGCGACAAAACACATTTTACATCTTCCGGTCGCTAAGCGACAAAACACATTTTACATCTTCCGGTCGCTAAGCGACAACACACATTTTACATCTTCCGGTCGCTAAGCGACAACACACATTTTACATCTTCCGGTCGCTAAGCGACAACACACATTTTACATCTTCCGGTCGCTAAGCGACAACACACATTTTACATCTTCCGGTCGCTAAGCGACAACACACATTTTACATCTTCCGGTCGCTAAGCGACAAAACACATTTTACATCTTCCGGTCGCTAAGCGACAAAACACATTTTACATCTTCCGGTCGCTAAGCGACAAAACACATTTTACATCTTCCGGTCGCTAAGCGACAAAACACATTTTACATCTTCCGGTCGCTAAGCGACAAAACACATTTTACATCTTCCGGTCGCTAAGCGACAAAACACATTTTACATCTTCCGGTCGCTAAGCGACAAAACACATTTTACATCTTCCGGTCGCTAAGCGACAAAACACATTTTACATCTTCCGGTCGCTAAGCGACAAAACACATTTTACATCTTCCGGTCGCTAAGCGACAAAACACATTTTACATCTTCCGGTCGCTAAGCGACAAAACACATTTTACATCTTCCGGTCGCTAAGCGACAAAACACATTTTACATCTTCCGGTCGCTAAGCGACAAAACACATTTTACATCTTCCGGTCGCTAAGCGACAAAACACATTTTACATCTTCCGGTCGCTAAGCGACAAAACACATTTTACATCTTCCGGTCGCTAAGCGACAAAACACATTTTACATCTTCCGGTCGCTAAGCGACAAAACACATTTTACATCTTCCGGTCGCTAAGCGACAACACACATTTTACATCTTCCGGTCGCTAAGCGACAAAACACATTTTACATCTTCCGGTCGCTAAGCGACAACACACATTTTACATCTTCCGGTCGCTAAGCGACAAAACACATTTTACATCTTCCGGTCGCTAAGCGACAAAACACATTTTACATCTTCCGGTCGCTAAGCGACAAAACACATTTTACATCTTCCGGTCGCTAAGCGACAAAACACATTTTACATCTTCCGGTCGCTAAGCGACAAAACACATTTTACATCTTCCGGTCGCTAAGCGACAAAACACATTTTACATCTTCCGGTCGCTAAGCGACAAAACACATTTTACATCTTCCGGTCGCTAAGCGACAACACACATTTTACATCTTCCGGTCGCTAAGCGACAAAACACATTTTACATCTTCCGGTCGCTAAGCGACAACACACATTTTACATCTTCCGGTCGCTAAGCGACAAAACACATTTTACATCTTCCGGTCGCTAAGCGACAACACACATTTTACATCTTCCGGTCGCTAAGCGACAATCATGATACATCACTCGGCCTCCACCAGTGGGAGATTTCGCGAGTCATACATATCATTAACTCGGCCTCCACCAGTGGGAGATTTCGCGAGTCATACATATCATTAACTCGGCCTCCACCAGTGGGAGATTTCGCGAGTCATACATATCATTAACTCGGCCTCCACCAGTGGGAGATTTCGCGAGTCATACATATCATTAACTCGGCCTCCACCAGTGGGAGATTTCGCGAGTCATACATATCATTAACTCGGCCTCCACCAGTGGGAGATTTCGCGAGTCATACATATCATTAACTCGGCCTCCACCAGTGGGAGATTTCGCGAGTCATACATATCATTAACTCGGCCTCCACCAGTGGGAGATTTCGCGAGTCATACATATCATTAACTCGGCCTCCACCAGTGGGAGATTTCGCGAGTCATACATATCATTAACTCGGCCTCCACCAGTGGGAGATTTCGCGAGTCATACATATCATTAACTCGGCCTCCACCAGTGGGAGATTTCGCGAGTCATACATATCATTAACTCGGCCTCCACCAGTGGGAGATTTCGCGAGTCATACATATCATTAACTCGGCCTCCACCAGTGGGAGATTTCGCGAGTCATACATATCATTAACTCGGCCTCCACCAGTGGGAGATTTCGCGAGTCATACATATCATTAACTCGGCCTCCACCAGTGGGAGATTTCGCGAGTCATACATATCATTAACTCGGCCTCCACCAGTGGGAGATTTCGCGAGTCATACATATCATTAACTCGGCCTCCACCAGTGGGAGATTTCGCGAGTCATACATATCATTAACTCGGCCTCCACCAGTGGGAGATTTCGCGAGTCATACATATCATTAACTCGGCCTCCACCAGTGGGAGATTTCGCGAGTCATACATATCATTAACTCGGCCTCCACCAGTGGGAGATTTCGCGAGTCATACATATCATTAACTCGGCCTCCACCAGTGGGAGATTTCGCGAGTCATACATATCATTAACTCGGCCTCCACCAGTGGGAGATTTCGCGAGTCATACATATCATTAACTCGGCCTCCACCAGTGGGAGATTTCGCGAGTCATACATATCATTAACTCGGCCTCCACCAGTGGGAGATTTCGCGAGTCATACATATCATTAACTCGGCCTCCACCAGTGGGAGATTTCGCGAGTCATACATATCATTAACTCGGCCTCCACCAGTGGGAGATTTCGCGAGTCATACATATCATTAACTCGGCCTCCACCAGTGGGAGATTTCGCGAGTCATACATATCATTAACTCGGCCTCCACCAGTGGGAGATTTCGCGAGTCATACATATCATTAACTCGGCCTCCACCAGTGGGAGATTTCGCGAGTCATACATATCATTAACTCGGCCTCCACCAGTGGGAGATTTCGCGAGTCATACATATCATTAACTCGGCCTCCACCAGTGGGAGATTTCGCGAGTCATACATATCATTAACTCGGCCTCCACCAGTGGGAGATTTCGCGAGTCATACATATCATTAACTCGGCCTCCACCAGTGGGAGATTTCGCGAGTCATACATATCATTAACTCGGCCTCCACCAGTGGGAGATTTCGCGAGTCATACATATCATTAACTCGGCCTCCACCAGTGGGAGATTTCGCGAGTCATACATATCATTAACTCGGCCTCCACCAGTGGGAGATTTCGCGAGTCATACATATCATTAACTCGGCCTCCACCAGTGGGAGATTTCGCGAGTCATACATATCATTAACTCGGCCTCCACCAGTGGGAGATTTCGCGAGTCATACATATCATTAACTCGGCCTCCACCAGTGGGAGATTTCGCGAGTCATACATATCATTAACTCGGCCTCCACCAGTGGGAGATTTCGCGAGTCATACATATCATTAACTCGGCCTCCACCAGTGGGAGATTTCGCGAGTCATACATATCATTAACTCGGCCTCCACCAGTGGGAGATTTCGCGAGTCATACATATCATTAACTCGGCCTCCACCAGTGGGAGATTTCGCGAGTCATACATATCATTAACTCGGCCTCCACCAGTGGGAGATTTCGCGAGTCATACATATCATTAACTCGGCCTCCACCAGTGGGAGATTTCGCGAGTCATACATATCATTAACTCGGCCTCCACCAGTGGGAGATTTCGCGAGTCATACATATCATTAACTCGGCCTCCACCAGTGGGAGATTTCGCGAGTCATACATATCATTAACTCGGCCTCCACCAGTGGGAGATTTCGCGAGTCATACATATCATTAACTCGGCCTCCACCAGTGGGAGATTTCGCGAGTCATACATATCATTAACTCGGCCTCCACCAGTGGGAGATTTCGCGAGTCATACATATCATTAACTCGGCCTCCACCAGTGGGAGATTTCGCGAGTCATACATATCATTAACTCGGCCTCCACCAGTGGGAGATTTCGCGAGTCATACATATCATTAACTCGGCCTCCACCAGTGGGAGATTTCGCGAGTCATACATATCATTAACTCGGCCTCCACCAGTGGGAGATTTCGCGAGTCATACATATCATTAACTCGGCCTCCACCAGTGGGAGATTTCGCGAGTCATACATATCATTAACTCGGCCTCCACCAGTGGGAGATTTCGCGAGTCATCTTCCGTGGGCACGTGGGTCTGCGTGCTAAATTAAAACACCATCGGGCGCTAATCGACCAAAACACATTTTACATCTTCCGGTCGCTAAGCGACAAAACACATTTTACATCTTCCGGTCGCTAAGCGACAAAACACATTTTACATCTTCCGGTCGCTAAGCGACAAAACACATTTTACATCTTCCGGTCGCTAAGCGACAAAACACATTTTACATCTTCCGGTCGCTAAGCGACAAAACACATTTTACATCTTCCGGTCGCTAAGCGACAAAACACATTTTACATCTTCCGGTCGCTAAGCGACAACACACATTTTACATCTTCCGGTCGCTAAGCGACAAAACACATTTTACATCTTCCGGTCGCTAAGCGACAAAACACATTTTACATCTTCCGGTCGCTAAGCGACAAAACACATTTTACATCTTCCGGTCGCTAAGCGACAAAACACATTTTACATCTTCCGGTCGCTAAGCGACAAAACACATTTTACATCTTCCGGTCGCTAAGCGACAAAACACATTTTACATCTTCCGGTCGCTAAGCGACAAAACACATTTTACATCTTCCGGTCGCTAAGCGACAAAACACATTTTACATCTTCCGGTCGCTAAGCGACAAAACACATTTTACATCTTCCGGTCGCTAAGCGACAAAACACATTTTACATCTTCCGGTCGCTAAGCGACAAAACACATTTTACATCTTCCGGTCGCTAAGCGACAAAACACATTTTACATCTTCCGGTCGCTAAGCGACAAAACACATTTTACATCTTCCGGTCGCTAAGCGACAAAACACATTTTACATCTTCCGGTCGCTAAGCGACAAAACACATTTTACATCTTCCGGTCGCTAAGCGACAAAACACATTTTACATCTTCCGGTCGCTAAGCGACAAAACACATTTTACATCTTCCGGTCGCTAAGCGACAAAACACATTTTACATCTTCCGGTCGCTAAGCGACAAAACACATTTTACATCTTCCGGTCGCTAAGCGACAAAACACATTTTACATCTTCCGGTCGCTAAGCGACAAAACACATTTTACATCTTCCGGTCGCTAAGCGACAAAACACATTTTACATCTTCCGGTCGCTAAGCGACAAAACACATTTTACATCTTCCGGTCGCTAAGCGACAAAACACATTTTACATCTTCCGGTCGCTAAGCGACAAAACACATTTTACATCTTCCGGTCGCTAAGCGACAAAACACATTTTACATCTTCCGGTCGCTAAGCGACAAAACACATTTTACATCTTCCGGTCGCTAAGCGACAAAACACATTTTACATCTTCCGGTCGCTAAGCGACAAAACACATTTTACATCTTCCGGTCGCTAAGCGACAAAACACATTTTACATCTTCCGGTCGCTAAGCGACAAAACACATTTTACATCTTCCGGTCGCTAAGCGACAAAACACATTTTACATCTTCCGGTCGCTAAGCGACAAAACACATTTTACATCTTCCGGTCGCTAAGCGACAAAACACATTTTACATCTTCCGGTCGCTAAGCGACAAAACACATTTTACATCTTCCGGTCGCTAAGCGACAAAACACATTTTACATCTTCCGGTCGCTAAGCGACAAAACACATTTTACATCTTCCGGTCGCTAAGCGACAAAACACATTTTACATCTTCCGGTCGCTAAGCGACAAAACACATTTTACATCTTCCGGTCGCTAAGCGACAAAACACATTTTACATCTTCCGGTCGCTAAGCGACAAAACACATTTTACATCTTCCGGAAGACTAAACCAACAGACAATTAACTCTCGGC
This sequence comes from Begonia masoniana, assembly GCA_022432975.1. Classification (NCBI taxonomy): domain Eukaryota; kingdom Viridiplantae; phylum Streptophyta; class Magnoliopsida; order Cucurbitales; family Begoniaceae; genus Begonia; species Begonia masoniana. The sequence goes on along the minus strand of CM039512.1, from coordinate 22,226,973 downwards.
ATCTGCCGATGGACGTCAGCCGGAAGATTGCCTCATCCCAGCTTCCGTCTACGGTAGAGACATTAAATCATCAAATGACTCTTCCCTTCCCCAACGGCAAGACAACAACAACTCATTCAAAATGCATATAGCGGAAGACTTAAAGCAACAGATCATTTATAAATCTATATAATCATTCCCTGACTCATGATCCACTAGACAGTTTCAAAGCCCAACGTTTTAAAATATCTCATCTACTTAAACTACCATGTCCTTTTAACATACTGTAACATAAGAGTCTTAACCAGGGGTCATAAATCGCCCTCTCCAGTCCGCACTGTCACCTTGAGCAATCCTCCAGCAACCAGCCTTAAGCATCCCCTTGCACATAACATCCTCACCTGAACAGTCTCTCACCTACACCATAAGGTTTAACTATAAGCCTAATGCTTAGTAAGGAATGCATGCTGACAGATATACATGAGTACACAATTTAAAGAGACATAAGTTCATCAACCATTCATCATTCGTGTTCATCTTTATTCATTTACATGACATGTATTAAGGCAGGAGACGAGGGAGGAAGACGGGGTACATAGTCATTGCCTATCGCGGCAGACATACATAAACATTTGCCTATCGCGGCAATATGATACATCACTCGGCCTCCCCAGTGGGAGAATTCGCGAGCCATACATATCATTAACTCGGCCTCCACCAGTGGGAGATTTCGCGAGTCATACATATCATTAACTCGGCCTCCACCAGTGGGAGATTTCGCGAGTCATACATATCATTAACTCGGCCTCCACCAGTGGGAGAATTCGCGAGTCATACATAACATAGTCTTTCCCGCTCTGCACTTAATCTTGGTTACATTTGCTTTTCATGTTCTCAACTTAATCATAACAGGGACACAGTGCATAGACATAAAGTTCATAGAGAGAAGTCATATCATGAGGACAAGTAAAACATCCTGTAACTTTACATTTACTTACACAACTTCTTCATATCGTGGAAATAACAAATCATAGTCAATAAGCTAACATCTTAGTGATTTCCTAATACCCTTGCGGCGTAGGGCCCTAGTGGCCGGAAATCTTAACACATTCACTTACCTGGATTCCTTAGCAATCCGAGTTTCTTTCCTTTAAACTTCTTCACCTAAAACATGTACATTACAGTAGTTAAAACAAAGTCCTAATAGTCCTAATCATAAACCATCCTAGGATCTAATAGCTAAAGTCATTCCGATTCCTCTGTTTGACACACTGCAGTCTGAAATCCGAAACTAGGTGGACAGGTTTTACCATTGATTAAATCCGAGTTGGTTACTTAAAATGCTCAGAATCGATTCGGGATGACATTTCTACTCCCAGATTTTAAAAGTCATAAACTACTCGGCCACTGCTAAAAAAATCCGAACTCAGTGCCGAGCTGAAAACAGAGCTCTATTTACTAATGAATGACTACATTGTCCATTTCATACCTCGGGTGTGGATTTGCAGAGAAGAGCAAGCTCGAACCAGCCGTCGGTAAAGGGAAGTTCTGGTAGCCGAGAGCAAGAACTTGGGAAAGAAGGAATCGCCGAGAGGGAATGTCGGCTACAGTGGTAATAAATGAGGTTTAAGGTTTCCATTTCCTATTTATACTAAATCCATCGATTTTAATTACAAAACTGCCACCCAACCTAGTTTTACTCAACTTGTAATAAATTTGTCTTAACATTAAATTTTAAATCATAAGGGTTAAATAAGAGGGTGACAATGAAAATGGTCAGAAAATCACCTGGCCGAAATGTCGGGTGTTACATAAGTGGTAGCTCACCAATGCAACTTTCTCTCCGTCCTCAATGCTTACGTAGGCCAGCATGTCCTCCATGGTTCGAATCCACCCCTCGGCTGAAGAGGGATCCGTAGACTGTCCATTGAACACAGGAGGTTGGAGCCTCTGAAATCTCTCCATTCCCCGATTACCCGGAGTCGCTGTCTCCCGAGCTCTAATGCCCTCTCGGTCTATTAGGGTGCCCAGCTGCTGGGACTGTCTCTCCATCTGTTGGGCCTGTCGCTCCATGTGTTGGGACTGTTGGGCAATAAAATCCTTAAGGTGGTTTATCGTATCGTCTCTATCATCTCGGTCATTTCCTCGACGCACCATATTTCTATATCTCCTATAAAGGTTAAAAGCAAATAACTCTAAGAAATCGAAATCAAATAAAACTTTTAAACATACTTACAGTTGAGGAAGGATGTCCGCGTACTGGCTGTGCATTCGAGCAGTCTACAGAACCGTTTTTAAAACCCGGGGGCTCTGATACCATAAACTGTAACGACCCTTACCCGTACCCTTATTTTCCCTTATATTTTTTTATTTTTATTTTTGTAACCTAAGTAAATCCTATAACGTTAAAGCGAAAATTTAAAACCATTAAATCTATTTATAAAAACTATAGAAAGCAAATTTTATTAAAACCATAAAACAATTAAAGCATTGGGGGGCAAAAACGTCAAGGCCATGAAAAACAAGAGGGGCGATCGATAGCCCCATTATCAGGCGATCGATCGCTCATATTAAAATACAAGGGCGATCGATCGCCCTTGGCGACCAATCACAGGCCGATTGATCGCCCTATTACTAGCGATCAATCGGCAGGCTCTCTGGAATTTCCAGAGAGCTGCCTCACTTCTGCCGATCGATCACCCCCTTCTGGCGATCGGTCGGCAGGCTCTCTGGATTCTGAAATCCAGAGAGCTACTCCTCTTTCCTTCCTTTTCTTTCCTTCGCTCTTCCCATCTTTCTTCTCATTCCCTAAACACTTTTCTTTCCACACATACACCCTAACAAACACAATAAACTAAACACTTTATCACATTTTCATTTAAAACATCCTACATTTCTCCATTTCATAATTCACAAAACCTGCCTAAAACTTAGCCAAAAAAGTAGTGAAAATTCATAAAACAAACTGCATGAATCCGTTTAAAACTAAACATTCCCCCTGTTTTAAATCACCAAGCAGTTTATAAAATAGTTTCCAAAACTTTTAAAAACATCAAAACATAAACCTATCAACTAATCAGATCTCAAACGTCCTAATATGTTCAATCTATACAATTTCTCCTATGATCTATCTATCGTATCCCCAAAATACTTACATACATTTACTTCCCCACGGGGTCAAAAAGTGCCACGACTGCCCAGCACACTCCCACGGGCCATCCTCCATCAACTGCATCAATTCTCAGGTGGAGGGATCTCGTCCTCACCTTGCTCAAGGTCACCTACACCATAAAGACACCTATGAGATAAACATCTCAGTAAATTCTACGTAAATGCTTATGAATGATCATGTATGCTCAATGCTATGAAAACCGTCCATGTTATTTCATATATCAGTACGTGTCAGTCTATGGTTATCGGAAACGCTCGACAGATGGATATGGCACGTCAAGCGGTTAGACAGCCCACACCATCTGAAGGGAGGAAAACCCGCTCACCACGGAATGCCAGGTCTGAACTTCATCCCCGATAACCCCATGCCATGATTGTTTACTGTGATACTTTACTTGCCTTTACATGCATATTCTTTTCATGAAATCCATGCGTAAATTCATTTTATGACGTTTTGAAACCATGATACATGAACAGTTCAATATGTACAATATAACATATATATAACGTGAATACCATCAAAACCTCACAAATACCATCAAAACATCAGAAGCACAAACTATAAAAGCAACTAACCCTAAACTACCCAACCAAGCAGTTAAACAAACAAAGCACCAACAATCCTCAACAACAAACTCGGCTTATAGTGTAGGCCAATCGACCATAGTAAGTCACGAGAACTTACCTCGTGCGCGTTGAACTTCAAGCTCCGTCCACGAGCATTGTTTACCTAAGTCAAATTCACAATATTATCGTTAAAACGCGTTTAAACCTTAACGTCCAAATTTACGAAATCCTTAACTAAGGAAATTACCAAACTTCTAACTTAACTAATCGAGGCACTTTAACAACAATTAACGCTCGATACCTCGAAATCGCCATTAACGAGTTTTTTCAAAAACCCTAAAATTCATCAATCCCTAACATTTGTCCTAAATCGTTTTAATTTCGTCCAATAACGCCCAATACGTCCTCTATATCCACAAACACGGTAAACCTATAAATTTCAAACCCTAAATCACGTTTTTAACGAAAACTCTAAACGAACCCTAATCGTTTAAACTCCATAAAACTCGAAATAAACATTCCTAAAATCTTATAATCGTACCTAGGGTCGGGATTGGGGAAGAAAACGTGAAGAATGGAGGTTGATCGGAGAGAAAACGCCGTTGGAAGAGGAGAACGCCGTGAGAGAATGCCGGAGAACGTAGAGGGAGAGAGAGGGAAATCGTGGAGTGTCTGGTGAGGGAGAGAAAATTGTGATTTTATTAAACCTTTAACTTGGTGATTTACCGTTTTGCCCTTCCTTTGTTTTCTATTTGTTTCGTCCTTTGTTTCGTTAATTAGCTAACGATTCGGTTTCTCCTAATTCTCTTATTTCACCAATAACTCCAACTTATTATCAGGGTTCTATTACAACTGTCCGTTCGCAATTCGGACTCCGTTTACTATTTTTACCAAAGTATCCTTTATATTACGATAAACGTAATTCTCATAAAATTAGCGTTAAACTTCTAAAATTTTTGAAATTTTCTTAAAATCTTTATTAATTATTAGGATCGTAATAACACTTTCTTTTCACGAAACCGACTTAATTTGACACAATTACAAAAATATCATTATATATATAATTTAATAAATCCCGTAAATCTGGGTGTTACAGAGGCAACCCTAGCAAGCGTCAAAGATCTGAGTGAACATAGTCCAACATTCCCTTGGTTTTGTGACAGCAATAGTGAATTTCACTCTACTTAATTTCTCGAGAACACATTTTTTGTAGAACTCCAGTTGAGATACCACATCACTATCTAACAACTTATGTTTGGAAAATTCATGCAAACCTCTTTCACGGACATGACCGAGCCTCAACTGCCACAACTTTGCCTATTTGACATAGCAGACCCGTCAAGAAAAATTTTTCCATCCAAGAAATACAAGTCATTTATGAGAGTATCTTTCATCACAATCATCAATCTCTTGATGAATTTTAAGGACCAATTTTTAACTTTCACCATGCAACTTGAATCATCAAGCATACCAATGTATAACAGATTTCTTTCCAGTTGAGGAACATACTTGATGTTCTGGATTTTCTGAATGCCTCCATCGCACATCCTTATTAACATTAATCTTGTACCTTGAATGGTGCAAACTTTATTATTTTCGAGTAGTACCTCTCCACCATGACTGGAAATTTTGAAATCACTCTCTTCGAACTCATGTGAAAGGAGCAGTCTGAGTCTAGAACCCATTGTTCACCAGAATTCTTTGCTAAGACAAAAAGAACATCAGAAGAGTCGAAGCCATCCGAGACAAACGAAGCATCACTTGATTCGACCTTCTTCTCGGCCATCTTTCTTTTCTGTTTGTATCAATTTTTCTTAAAGTATCATTCTTTATTGCAAAATAAGCACTTCTTTTCTTGTCTTGATTTCAATCTCGTTTCATTCTTTTCATTTTTCTATTCGCAAGTATGAGACCTCCCTATTACTGATAAACCCACTCAATCAGACCCTTTGATATGTCCAACTCTTCGCTGGAGCTTCTTCGAATTCAATACAACTTTCACATCTGCCATTCGTAGGGTTTGCTTTCCATACAACATGGTATCAAAAAAATGCTCATAGTGCTTAAGTAGCAAACTCAACCGAATAATCTGTTGATTATCTTCTTTAATCTTGACATCAATGTAATTAATCATATGCCCAGAAGTCGATTTTCTTGAATCAACGTCGCCTGCCAAATCAGAATATGTATAACCATACATCACAGGCTCCTTATTACCATAGCATAAACATGTTTTGGTAGTACCTCTGAGATATCTAAAAATGAATTTATCCTTTGCGTATTCAAATTTTATAGATCGTTTTTCCCAACTAGTGGTATCAGAGCCAAATTGCTAGATAGTCAAGTTTGGTCAGATTCCATCACGGTCAATAAAGTTTGTGATGTAATATTTTTTCTGGATCTCTTGTGTGAATTTAAATGGCTGATGATTTGAGTTCGATGATAAAATTAAAGTCTGACAATTATTATATGTGAAAACCTATGATGTAAGATATGTTTTTTTGTAAAGATCTTCATGGGCCAATTGATGGGGATGTAACGAGACCGAGAGGCAAGACAAATAAAGATTGAGAATTGATGCATCAAAAATGTGTCGCTTATATCAGACGTTGCGTTGATGCAAGTGTGTTTTATAGTATTGCTGCATAGACTAGAGTCGATCAACTATGAAAGAAATTAGAATCACTGTTTGAAAGTCGGAGTTCCCAGAATAAAGCTCTTATAATTAAAAAGCTTGTGAATTTGAAATACGTTGATGAACGTAGTATCAACGGGCATATGAGCTAGTTTCAAGGTTTAGTGAATCAATAGCTGGGTATGGGTATCATGTTAGATGATTAATTACAGGCTTTGCTTTTGCTTAGTTCTATGCTAGACAGTTAGGAAACACTTTGTGGTTACGGTTAGCAACTCAGCTCTAGACGGTAAATTAACTCTAGATATGGTGAAAGATCATTTACTCAACGAGGAAGTTAGAAGAAAGGATTCAAGTCATTCTTCTAGTGGAAGTGCTCTTGTTAATTAGAAACAAGAAAGACATGGTCGAAGCCAAAATAAAGATCAACATAAAAGAGGTTCATCCAGAGAGAGATCTAAGTCGAAAGAAAAAACAATCAAATGTTTTCATTGTGGGAAACCGAGACATATGAAAAGAAATTGCAGAGTATGGAAAAGAACAATCCAAAGGGAAAGATAGTGAGAAGGATAGTGACACATAGACTACTGCAGCTGCTATTGATGGTGATGTGATTACTGCTTATGATGAAGGTTGTGTAAATTTGACACTTCAACCGTGTACTTGGATTATTGATTCTGGTGCTTCGTATCATATTATGCCACATGGTGAATACTTATTATCCTATATTAGTGGTGATTATGGTCAGGTAAAGATGAGAAATGGTGGTGCATCAAAGATTGTTGGAATTGGTGATATTAATCTGGAAACAAATTCAGGCTGCAAGTTGGCATTGAAAGATGTTGGATATGTTCCAGACATCAGACTGAATTTGATATCTACTAGTAAGCTAGATGATTAAGGTTTTATTAACTATTTTGGTGGTGGTAAATAGAAGCTCACCATTGGTTTCCTAGTTCTAGCAAAAGGAAAGAAGACCAATTCTCTTTACTACATACAAACAAAGTTATGTAAAGAAGAAATAAATATCAACGAGAAGTCAAATGTTATTGTGATGACCCGAATGTGCACGTATGGTACGATGGCTGCACGAACCGGAATCCGGATGGTGGCACGTCTGCGCGGGCGAACTGGAAGGTGACAGGTCGTAAAAAGGGGGTCGTCACAATCCCACATCGCTTGGGGAAGTATGTGAAAATGAAACATATGTAAAGAGACCATCCCAATATAGTAAGACGCGTTTTGGAGCACAATTGGCAACGGATCCCATAAGAACTCCGAAGTTAAAAGTGCTTCGGCGAGAGCAATTCCAGGTTGGGTGACCTTCTGAGAAGTTCTCGCCAAACATAGCCGTGAGGGGAGGATATTGGGTTGCGGCCCAATCCCCAGAGCGGACAATATCTTGCTGGGAAAAGGGATCGTTACAAATGGTATCAGAGCCTGTACCCAACCGGAAATGTGGCCAACGAGGACGTTGGGCCCCCGAGGGGGGGGGGTGATTGTGATGACCCGAATGTGCATGTATGGTACGATGGCTGCACGAATCGGAACTCGGATGGCGGCACGTCCGCGCGGGCGAACTGGAAGGTGACAGGTCGTAAAAAGGGGGTCGTCACAACCCCACATCGCTTGGGGAAGTATGTGGAAATGAAACATATGTAAAGAGACCATCCCAATATAGTAAGACACGTTTTGGAGCACAATTGGCAACGGATCCCATAAGAACTCCGAAGTTAAAAGTGCTTCGGCGAGAGAAATTCCAGGTTTGGGTGACCTTCTGGGAAGTTCTCGTCAAACAAAGCCGTGAGAGGAGGATATTGGGCTACGACCCAATCCCCAGAGTGGACAATATCTTGCTGGGAAAAGGGGTCGTTACAGTTATTGAACTTTGACATAAGATGCTTGGTCATATATGTGAGAAGGGACTTCAGACACTTGTCAAGAAGCGATTTTTGCTTAGTTTTAGCTGCTTGAATTTGAAGACTTGTGTGCACTGTTTGTCTAGAAAATCTCACAAGGTTACGTTTCAGAGTATCTACCCCTATAGGAGATATCAAATTCTTGATTTGATTCATATAGATGTCTGTAGTATGCAAGATAAGACATTCAGTGATGCATACTATTTTGTTACATTTATTGACGATCACTCGCGAAAGGTGTTTGTTTTTTCTTTAAAAACAAAAGATCAAGTATTAGAAGTTTTCAAAGAATTTCATGCCAAGGTAGAGAGAGAAACCGAAAGAAAACTTAAATGTGTCAAAGCTAATAATGGTGGTTAGTATCGAGGTCATTTGAAAAATACTGTAAGAGCCATGATATTAAACTTGAGCAGACTGTGCCTAAAAATCCTCATCATAATGTAGTGGCAGAGAGAATGAATAAAACGATTCAAGAAAGGATCAAATGTATGCTATTTGATGCCAAATTATCTAAACTTTTTTTAGGTTGAAGTTTTGAAGACTATAGTTGACCTGATTAATGTTTCTCCTTCAACTCCGTTAGATGGTGGTGTTCAAACGAGTGTAGAAAAGGAAAGATGTTTCTTACAAGCACTTGAGCGTGTTTGGGTGAAAAGCCTATGTTCACGTTCCAAAAGACGAACGATCCAAGTTGGATGATAAAGCCAAAAAGTGTATGTTCTTAGGTTATTCACATGATAAGTTTGGGTAAAGATTTTGGGATACAGTTACTGAAAAGATAGTAAAAAGCAGAGATCTTAAAAGACCAGTTAGTTGAAACTGATAAGCCTAAGAGAGCTCACTCAGTTCTAGAATTTCTTGCTAGTTTGGATCCAGTTAGTACACCTTCAATAATTGAGAATTATGGGAGAGTCAAGGAGGAAGACCATGGTGATCAGGGTATTTCTACAGATGATGAGTTTCAACCAATTAATCAGATTGGAAAAGATTCTTCGATATTATTGCCAGAAAAAAGATAAACAAGAGATAAGAAGCCTTCGAGGAGATATTATGTCCATGAGTATGTGATGCTTACAGATGGAGGAGAACCAGAAACTTACCAGAAAGTTATATGTCATGAACAAAAGACACAGTGGCAAAAAGCCATGTAAGAGGAAATAAATTCTTTGCATGAGAATCATACATATAAATTGGTAAAGTTTCCAAAGGGCAAGTGAGCTTTGAAAAACAAATGAGTCTACAAGTTGAAATCTGACGACAGTTGCTCACAACCAAGATATAAAGCTAGATTGATTGTGAAAGAATACTGTCAGAAGAAATGTATTGATTTTAATGAAATTTTCTCTCTAGTTGTAAATATGACATCTCTCAAAACAGTTCTGGGTTTGGCTACTTGTTTGAATCTCAAGATTCAATAACTTGATGTGAAAAATGCATTCATTCATGGAGATTTGGAAGACGAAATATATATGGATCAACCTGAGGGGTTCAAATTCAAAGACAAATGACATCTTGTTTGTAGACTAAAGAAAAATTTATACGGCTTGAAGCAAGTATTGAGACAGTTGTATTAGAAATTTGAATATTTCACGACAAGTCAATGATTTAATTGGACTAATTCTGACCACTGTGTATTTATGAAAAGAGACTCTATGATTTTATCATTCTACTATTGTACATAGATGATATGTTAATTGTGAGTCAAGATGTCAAGAAGATTGAAATGTTGAAGAGGGTGCTCAGTAAGACTTTTGTGACTAAAGATTTGGAACCTGCAAAACAAATTCTGGGTATGAAAATTACTCGCGACACACAGAATAGAAAATTGTGGTTATCTTAGGAAAAGTACATTGATAAAGTACTTCGGAGATTCAATATGATCAATGCAAAAGTAGTTTCTTCTCCATTAGCAAAACATTTTATGTTGAGTTCGAAACATAGTCCTAGAAGTGATAAAGAGAAAGAAACTATGAGCAAAGTACCTTATGCATCAACAATGGGTAGTTTGATGTATGCTATGGTGTGCACTCGACAAGTTATTGCTCATGCAGTCGGAGTAATTAGTTGATTTCACTCTGATCCAGGAAAGAACATTGGCCAGCAGATAAATGAATTTTTAGATATCTCAGAGGTACTATCAAAACATGTTTATGCTATGGTAATGGGGAGCCTGTGATGTATGGTTATATAGATTCTGATTTGGCAGACGACGTTGATTCGAGAAAATAGACTTCTGGCCATATGATTATTTTTGCAAGGGGAGTTGTATGTTGGCAGTCCAGATTGAAAAAATAATAGCTCCAAGATGATCTTATTAAAATAATTGACGTGCTTTCTCATCTCCTTGGATTCCTCCATTGTTATCGTATACAGTTTCTTTTTCAAATACAAAGGATCTGCTAGAGATCTTTTCATGTATAATGCCTCAAGGTTGGACCAGATCAAGATCGCCGATGACTCCTAGGCGATTTACCTCAATACAACATTCCCTGAATGTAGCAAGATTATGTTGTGCGCTTTGGAATCCAATTCTGATCCTTGTAGCCATCAGACAGTTGAAGCTTTTTGAATGCCCAAGAATCAATAGCAATGGACAACCCTTGATGAACTAGAAGGGCCTTCATCTTCACTTACCATAAACTGAAATCGTTCTCGCTTAGAAATTTATCGACTACGAATTTTGCCATGGAAGCTGATAGAAATCTGAAGGTCAGGTGTTTGATCGAATTGTTGTGAAATACATGAGAATTGATTAAAAAGAATTGAAAAACACAAGATATGTGTAGTTCAAATAAAACCGTTCTACCTTCACGACACAAAACTGCAGCAACAAATTTTATTAGAGAATTAGGAAATTAAATATTTCCGTAATGCTAGAGCATTTGATCCAGCATGACGTGCCTCGGAGGCCCGTTACAAGATCACAAACCCAGGCACAAAATTTAACCGTTCAATGTTCTAATGACTTGACTCTTTTTGCAGGTTTCAATTCACTCATGGACTTCACTTGGGAGCCGACTAAGGAGGATGAAGAGAAACCTTGCCATGTCATCCGTTGAAGCATTCGGACGGAGCTTGCTGACAGCCCTATGGGAATTTGTCCTCCCGGGCCTTGAAATTGTAATTTTTATTTTTCAAACTCAATAGCATACATTAGCCTTTTTTTGTAAGGATTTATAATTTGCATTGCATGCATTAGATTGAATGGTTATGACTAGATGTATGGTGGTGGATTTGGGTTGAAGAAAATTCAACATTTCAAAGGAAAAGGAAGCCTCAACAAAATCGAGCCCAAGGAGAAACCTTGTCCAAAGAAGAGCCCACTCCTAAAGGTATATTTTTGCAGGTATATGAGTGGGTGAGGGCATGGATTCATGACTTGGATGATTTGGAGCCGTTGATGCATTTTTGGCACGGAGGGAATGCAACCCGTCAATCCGGGTGCGCGCTGGCGCGCACGGCAACGCCAACTGGCGTGGGCAGCAACAGCAGGATCCGGGCACGCGCGCGCGGAGCAGCGCCCACCGTCGATCAGCGCGCGCACCAGCAGCCTCCCACCGTTGATCTGCGCGCCTACCCGAGCTCCACCTTAGCCATTGATTATTTTTCTTCATCCAATGGCTCTCCTTCACTCTTGCCAAGCCCAAGTCCACCTTAGGGGTCTATAAATGCATAGCATTGGTGAATGTATTCAAACTTTTGCCAAATTAATACACTACTATTTCCCCTAAATATCCAAAGTTCCTTTGGTGATTTTTCCTTGGTTCCTTGAACCAAGAGGAGTTAGCCTCCATTGCTAACCTAGCTTGGGTTGCTAGGTTAGCTCTTATTCATTCCCTCACCATCTCCATTGGGAGTTGGATCGAGGAAGAAAATCTCCGGCCTACGGTGGTCGTTTTCCTCACGGAAAACGTGTATCCGAGAGCTTAAACCGTAAGCTCGCTCCACAGATCCACCAAGGGTTTTCTTTACTTTTATTGTCTTCACTTTGCACTCAACATCACCTCTAAATTTCAGCACCACCATAGCACCCACTCTCACTTTTATTTTATTGTCATTTTCCTTGTTTCTTTGCCTTATATTTTCTTTCTTCTTCTAACACCTATTGTCTTCTCTTTCTTTAATTTTCTTTGCATATTTCTTCTCTACAATAATATACATATATTAGGCCCTATCCTTAACATTCTCTTTGTTTATTTCTTGCATTTATTTTAGCATTTTGTATCTCTAATCTAATATTGTACACTTGCACCCAACCGAGCACAAATCTAGCATAATCGTGGGTTGTACACGGGCCCCTTTTTTAAGGGACCCCGTGTCAAGTGGTATCAGAGCCACAAGGCTCCCCAATGTGTTTTAGTTGTCTTTGGCAATAGCCAAAAGTTGACACAAAACCGGGGTAGCGGCTCTTTTATTTTCCGCATTAATTTCCTATATATTTGTGCTAATCTTGAGCTAACTTGTGCTAATCTAACTTTTATTCTTGCTACCATTATTTTTGCTATATTAATACTTGTTCTAATGTGGAAAAATATGGTGGACAATCCTACTAGAAAACGCACAAGGTAAAGCCCCGAATCTGTTAGTTTCTTCCTTTATATTTCTCGGTTTCTTCTCCTTTTTGTGCCACGGTTTCACCTTTCTTCTTTGCTTTATTTGAATCCTTATTTTCCTCTAAATCTAAGCCAAAACTCTGCTGAAATTTTGGTGGTAAAGCAAACATAAAAATTGACCTAAGGAAATTGCAAAACCGGTTATATAGTTGTTGCATAATCTTCCCGAATTTTCCCTATATTTGCTTCGGATTATTGCTTCTCTAGTTTCGATTTTTGTGGTATCTCTTGATATCATTTTAACCTTGTTTTAGCACTGAGTTATTGTCTATTCACCATATTAATATTCTGGAAATTTTGATACATCAAATCAACTTGGAACTACTAATATCAAAAATCGGATTATTGTTGAAATTATCACATAGATTTTGTTCCTTTGTTAAGCTCGAAATTTGTCTATTATTTTGCTGAATGTTGTTCATGTTTTAGCTCATAAATTTGCTTAATATTTACTGTTAAGTGAATGCACGAAATTGGCTAACAAGAATTTAGCAAAAACATGGTTTAAATTGGTAAATTTGAGCTAGACATTACTTGAAAATTCTGCTATATTTGGGTTAAAATTTCAGCATGGCATCTTGATTAAAATGATGTTCTAAATTTTATTATTTTTTGTTTTTTTAGGACTTAATTAGTTGTTATTAATATTGTTCTAAGTGACCTTAATTAAAAGTTGAAAACTTGGTTTAAATTGTGGTGATTAGTCATTGTTAAAAAAAAAAAAAGTATATTCGTTTCTCTAGTTATTGTTAAGTGTTGAGTTGACTACCTATTTTAGCATGATTCCTATTTTATTTTTGTCTTAGCTAAGAATTATTCCTTAGTGCCTAAAACTACCTAAGACATTAAGAAGATAAGCATCTCACTAATTTAGGAAATTTAACTTAGACAAGAAATTGAATTAAATCAAAACACTTAACGATGCCTAATCGAAGTGGGTTCAATCGAGATCCACCCCACCAAGAACCATATCGGGCTAGGGATACTCCCCCACCCGAAAGCACACGACACGAAGGTGAGACTAGCTCACAAGGAGGCATGCAGGGACAAATTGATGCCTTAACAAGCATAATTAATAGCCTCGCCCAACAAGTCCAAACAATGTTGAATAATCCTCCTCGTAGAGCATTCCATGAACGTGCCCCTTCTCAAGAGACCTCCTCTAGGATTATTCCCGAACGCCCTAGGCGTAGAGCGCCTTTTCAACCACCCATAGAGGAAGAGGAATGGGTTGGACCCCAAAGAAGAAGACCACCTCATTTTAATTCGGAGGATGATATTTAGCTGGAAGATGATGAGGAGTACCGACCTAATCGTCGTAGGGACAACGACGACCTCCGTAATGTCAAGATGACAATTCCCCCTTTCAATGGAACATGTGATGGAAACACGTATCTTGATTGGATTGATAAGGTAGAGAGAATCTTTGAGTGTCACGACTATTCCGAGCGAGTTAAAATTCAACTCGCCTCTCTTGAATTAACGGGCCACGCTGCATTATGGTGGTCCAACCTTAAAAACCAAAGGATGCGTACACTAGGATACCCCGTCTCAACATGGAATTCCATGAAAGAGGAAATGCACAAAAGGTTCGTTCCCCAACACTACAAGCACGAACTCTTCCACCAACTTCACAACCTTAGACAAAATTCTCTCTCTGTCGATGAGTATATCACGGAATTCGAAACCCTCAATATGCGTTGTGCTATTGATGAACCCCAAGAGCAACTCATCGCTAGATTCATTCGAGGTCTTAACCGCGATATTGGAGACGCGGTTGAAGTACAACAATTGCAAACCATGGACATGGTCATTCAACTCGCCCTCACGGTGGAAAGACAACTCAAAAGAAAGCGTAAAACCAATTTTCCAACTAAATTTCCACCTAGGCATTTGGATCAAGATAAACCTAAACCTCCATGGAGAAACGAAGAGAAAAGACCCGTTAACCATAATTGGCCACCCAAGACACCCTTCAACCAAAACAAACCCCCTCCGACGGACAAAAATCAAACAAACCCTCCTAAAGCACAAAGAGCCCGTGATGTCCAGTGCTACAAATGTTTAGGCAAAGGACATTACGCAAATGAATGCTCTAACCGTCGAGTGATGGTTATTAAAGAATCTACTGGAGAATGGGAAAGCGAAAATGACGAAGGTCAATACCTCGACAAAGAAGAAGAAGAAGAGGTAGATGACGAGAGTGAGCACGATACGGATGAATGTGCTGCTCAAGACGGACCACTTTTAATGGTCATTTGTAGGACCCTTGTTTCTAAAAACGTTAATGAGGACTGCCAACGGGAAAATATTTTTCAAAGTAGATGCGCAGTCAAGGACAAAGTTTGTTCGATGATTATTGATGGAGGAAGTTGCGTCAATGTAGCTTCCCAAGATATGGTGAAAAAGCTTGGATTGGAAACAACTAGTCACCCTAAACCGTATAAATTAAGATGGTTGGACGATAGGGATGACATCAAGGTGACAAAGCAAGTAACCGTCAATTTCACTGTTGGCAAGTATAAAGACGCAGTTCTTTGCGATGTCGTGCCAATGAATGCGAGTCATCTTCTACTTGGGAGACCATGGCTTTATGATCGAAGGGTACAACACGACGGATTCCTCAACAATTATAGTCTAAAATTCGGCGGTAGGACTATTAAATTACTTCCTATGACACCCGAACAAATTGCTCATGATGAGTCGATTAGGAAGGAAGAAAAGGTTAAGGAAACTCTGCTCTTGACAAAAAAGGGACTTAGAGTTGCGGTAACAAAAGGAAAAACTATCATTCTAGTATTATTTAGAGACCGTATTATGGAGCTTGGAGAAATACCTTTAGCAGTCCAAAACCTACTTAAGTCCTATCAAGATGTTTTTCCCGAAGAACTACCACCTGGATTACCACCAATTAGAGGAATAGAGCATCAAATCGACCTCCAACCTAGAGCTATGCTACCAAATCGACCGGCCTATAGGATGAGGCCTGAAGAAGCAAAGGAACTACAAGAACAAGTCCAAGAATTATTGGGAAAAAGGTACATAAGAGAGTCGATGAGCCCATGCGCCGTACCTACCTTGTTGGTACCGAAAAAGGATGGCTCTATGCGAATGTGTGTTGATAGTAGGGTTATCAACCAAATAACCATCAAGTATAGGTATCCTATCCCTTGTCTTGAAGATATGTTGGACGAATTGAGTGGAGCCTCAATATTTTCCAAAGTAGACTTGAAGAGCGGATATCATCAAATACGGATAAAAGAAGGTGATGAATGGAAAACCGCCTTCAAAACAAAATACGGATTGTTTGAGTGGATGGTTATGCCATTCGGTCTTACAAATGCCCCGAGCACCTTCATGCGGTTAATGCACCATGTTCTTAAGGAGTTTCTTGGGAAATTTGTTGTCATGTATTTCGATGACATTTTGGTGTATAGTCGCGACCTACCACAACATGTCAACCATCTCGGGCTATTATTTCAAACTCTCCGTCAAGCTAAATTGTTTGGAAATTTGACCAAATGCTTCTTTGGACAAGAAAAGGTTTACTTTTTGGGATTCATAATTTCGAAGGATGGCTTGGAAGCGGATGAGGATAAAGTCAAAGCCATCAAGGAGTGGCTCATTCCTAATAGCATTACTGAAGTTCGTAGCTTTCACGGATTAGCCTCTTTTTATAGGAGGTTCATTAAGGACTTTAGTTCTTTAGTCGCTCCTATTACGGATCTTACCAAGAAAGGAGTAGACTTTAAGTGGTCACCGGCATGCCAAAGTAGCTTCGGTCTGATAAAGGAAAAACTTTGTCAATCACCTGTTTTGGCTCTACCCGATTTCAATAAGGTTTTTGAGATCAAAAGTGATGCCTCGGTATTGGCATTGGTGCTGTATTGATGTAAGATGGCAAGCCTCTTGCTTATTTTAGTGAAAAATTAAAAGGAGCTGCTTTGAACTACTCGACTTACGATAAGGAATTCTATGCGGTGATTCGAGCTATCGAACATTGGCAACACTACCTACTTTCGAAAGAGTTTGTAATTCACTCCGACCACCAATCCCTTAAGCATATAAAGAGTCAACACAAACTCAACAAAAGACATGCCAAATGGGTGGAATTTTTGGAAAGATTCCCCTACATTTTAAAATATTTGAAAGGATCCGATAATGCCGTTGCCGATGCTCTCTCTCGAAGACGTATCCTCTTGACGGAACTAAGTGTTAGATTTTTCAGATTTGAATGGATCAAAAATTTGTATGCATTTGATAAAGACTTTGGATTGCCTTATCAAGTTTATCAAAATAAGGCTGAAGGAGGATATAGTCTTGTGGATGGATTCCTCTTAAGTAATGGAAAATTGTGTATTCCACATTGCAGTCTAAGACAATGCCTCATTAAAGAAGCTCATGGAGGAGGATTGTCTGGACATTTTGAAGAAAAGAAGACCCTAGAATTTTTTAAAAAAAAATTCTATTGGCCTCACATGATGAAGGACGTACACCACTATATTGAAAAGTGCATTGTGTGTAAAAAGGCCAAAAGCAAGGTTCTACCCCAAGGACTTTACCTTCCCTTACCAGTTTCTACGCATCCTTGGATGAAAGTTAGTATGGATTTTGTTTTAGGGCTACCACGGACAGGACGTAACAAGGATTCTATTTTAGTTGTGGTAGATAGATTCTCCAAAATGGCACATTTTATTGCCTGCAACAAAACTGACGACTCTGCTGCTATAGCCGATCTCTTCTTCAAGGAGATAGTTAGACTCCACGGTGTGCCTCAGTCTATTGTGTCGAACTGCGATACCAAATTTTTGAGCACATTTTGGAGGACTTTATGGAAGAAGTTGGGGACTACACTTTGTTTTAGTACATCCTTTCATCCCCAAACGGAAGTCGTCAATAGGACCTTGGGTACCCTTCTCCGAAGTGTCATCTGAAAAAATCTCTCCAATTGGGATATCGTACTACCCCAAATTGAATTCGGTTACAATCGAGCCTTCATTCCACCACCCAGCAAACGCCTTTTGAGGTAGTATATGGTTTTAACCCGAACACACCCATGACACTTATTCCTATTCCAACCCAGAACCTAATCAACCCTTCGGGAGCGAATAAAGCAGAGAAAATGAAAAAGTTGTATGAAAAGGTTCGCCAAACCATTGAGAAGAATAACGCCAATTATGCGAAGCATGCGAATAAAGGACGAAAGGAGGTAATTTTCAATGTTGGAGATTTGGTGCGGATACAACTTAGGAAAGAATGATTTCCCGCCAAAAGACGCTCCAAGCTATTACCTAGAGCTGAAGGCCCCTTTAAAGTTTTAGAGCGCATAAATAACAATGCTTACAAATTGGAGTTACCTGGCGATTATGGGGTATCATCCACCTTCAACGTGCAAGATTTGTCACCTTATATTGGATAATTGGGACATGAAGAGGAGGCTGAGTTAACGGATTTGAGGTCAAATCCTCAGCCACCCAGAGGGGATGACGTGCCTCGGAGGCCCGTTACAAGATCACAAACCCGGGCACAAAATTTAACCGTTCAAT
Organism: Begonia masoniana; assembly: GCA_022432975.1. Taxonomy (NCBI): domain Eukaryota; kingdom Viridiplantae; phylum Streptophyta; class Magnoliopsida; order Cucurbitales; family Begoniaceae; genus Begonia; species Begonia masoniana. The sequence goes on along the minus strand of CM039512.1, from coordinate 22,208,543 downwards.
GTTCTAATGACTTGTCTCTTTTTGCAGGTTTCAATTCACTCATGGACTTCACTTGGGAGCCGACTAAGGAGGATGAGGAGAAACCTTGCCATGTCATCCATTGGAGCATTCGCACGGAGCTTGCTGACAGCCCTATGGGAATTTGTCTTCCCGGGCCTTGAAATTGTAATTTTTATTTTTCAAACTCATTGGCATACATTAGCCTTTTTTTGTGAGGATTTATAATTTGCATTGCATGTATTAGATTGAATGGTTAGGACTAGATGTATGGTGGTGGATTTGGGTTGAAGAAAATTCAACATTTCAAAGGAAAAGGAAGCCTCAACAAAATCGAGCCCAAGGAGAAACTTGGTCCAAAGAAGAGCCCACTCCTAAAGGTATATTTTTGCAGGTATATGAGTGGGTGAGGGCATGGATTCATGACTTGGATGATTTGGAGCCGTTGATGCATTTTTGGCACGGAGGGAATGCAACCCGTCGATCTGGGCGCGCGCTGGTGCGCAGGGTAGCAGCAGTAGGATCCGGGCACGCATGCACGGAGCAGCGCCCACCGTCGATCAGCGTGCGCGCCAGCAGCCTCCCACTGTTGATTTGCGCGCCTACCCGAGCTCCACCTTAGCCATTGATTATTTTTCTTCATCCAATGGCTCTCCTTCACTCTTGCCAAGCCCAAGTCCACCTTAGGGGTCTATAAATGCATAGCATTGGTGAATGTATTCAAACTTTTGCCAAATTAATACACTACTATTTCCCCTAAATATCCAAAGTTCCTTTGGTGATTTTTCCTTGGTTCCTTGAACCAAGATGAATTAGCCTCCATTGCTAACCTAGCTTGGGTTGCTAGGTTAGCTCTTATTTATTCCCTCACCATCTCCATTGGGAGTTGGATCGAGGAAGAAAATCCCCGGCCTACGGTGGTCGTTTTTCTCACGGAAAACGTATATCCGGGAGCTTAAACCGTAACTCGCTCCACGGATCCACCAAGGGTTTTCTTTACTTTTATTGTCTTCACTTTGCACTCAACATCACCTTTAAATTTCAGCACCACCATAGCACCCACTCTCACTTTTATTTTATTGTCATTTTCCTTGTTTCTTTGCCTTATATTTTCTTTCTTCTTCTAAGATCTATTGTCTTCTCTTTTTTTAATTTTCTTTGCATATTTCTTCTCTACAATAATATACATATATTCGACTCTATCCTTAACATTCTCTTTGTTTATTTCTTGCATTTATTTTAGCATTTTGTATCTCTAATCTAATATTGTACACTTGCACCCAACCGAGCACAAATCTAGCATAATCGTGGGTTGTACACGGACCCCTTTTTTAAGGGACCCCGTGTCACAACATTACCAAGAATTTCTATAAAATACCTTACCCGAGCTAAAACCGTTTGGAATTTTCTCTCTCCCTCATTCTCTCTCCTTATGACACCCTTCACGAGACTCTTGCTTTCCCTCTCACTCTTTCATCTCACCCACTCACCCACCCTTTATTTTATAAAAGAATAATACCAATTCTAGTAGAGATAAATCTAGTAATTCTAAAAGGATTAGGAAAACCGTTGAAAAATAAATTGAACCTAAAACTGTTGAACTAACATTTACAATCTCCTCCTTGATTCTTGTTTTGACATATCCACGCTATTATCAAAAGCTTTGAGCGTTCTCCCATCCAACTAACTTTTCTCTAGACCCATCATGCTTAAACAATGTTTAAACTTGGTAACATGAAGAACCTTGTTAAGAACATATATAGGATTCTCTTCGGTGTCAATTTTCTGTAGCTGAGCCTTATTGCTTCTAGCTGTAATTTACATATCATGAAGTAGAATGTGAAGAATCCAAGCAGCAAAATCAGAATTGCCATCTCTGATTGCAGATTCTGATACTGACCCGATGCCACAACATCAATTCAGGCTTCCTTGTCTTTGCAACATTCACGGTTGCAAGTTTTGGTTAGCTTTCACTTGAAAGGGATTTTTTGAATTGTGTAATTGTTGTTTGAAATCGTACGTGGATTATTACATTATTTCCTCTTCCCCACTTAAATAATCAATTTTGTCTAAACCTTTGCATTAGGGGAAAAGTTATGCTTTTACAAGTACTACCATTGAACTATCTGGAAGAAAAAATAATGTGTATATTAATGTTCACAATATGTCAATTGTAACGCGTACGTTCATCACACGTACAAACCACTAGTATAAGTAGAAAAATCTTGACGTTGATTATTTTTTGTTAATGGCATGAAAATCCAAAAGGACAAAATATGCATGAATTTCAAATATACGAAATAATAAAAAGAGGAAGTAGAAAATACTTTGTAACGTGACGAAGGATCAAGAAGACAGAGTACAGATATTAAAGCTAAGAATAATGGAAGATGAAGTTGAAAAAGATACGTTAATATATAGAAAATGTTAATAGTTGACGTGTTATGGTGTAAATTGAATAATAAATAAAATAATTGTAAAAATATAAAGCCAATATTCAAAATATTGAAAAAAAAAATAATTGTAATAAATATGATATTTTAATTAACAAGGCTTCTAAATTATAAAATGGGCTAGTAACGAAGCCCAACTGGCAGGTAGAGCAGTGCGCTTTATTAGGGTTATTAGGTTTTTGAAGCCAGCAATCTTCGAGAGAGAGAGAGAGAGAGAGAGCTTCAATGGCGTCGAAGGTTTCTTTGAAGGCCAAGGGGAAAGGAACGAAGGGATCATCTAAGCCGTCGGAGGAGAAATCTGCGGCTCAGAGCTTCAAGGAGTGGAGCACATGGGCGGTGAGGAAAGCAAAGGTCGTAACTCATTATGGCTTCATTCCTCTGATCATCATCATCGGAATGAATTCCGAACCGAAGCCTCAGCTCTCTCAGCTTCTAAGCCCCGTTTGATCTAAGTTCCGAGATGTCGTTTTGGAAATTATGATAGGTTTGTTCTTATTTGTCGATTTTACTGGCCTATGGGTTAGGGTTCTTTTTCTCTTGTGCGCTTTTGATGAAGGAATTCGATCAATTTAAATGTGTAGTGCTGTTTATGGATTTCGATTAGGTCTGGAATGACTGTGTCTCTGTTCTGCTCAAGTTACATGTTGAGTATTTGATCAAAGTGATTGAATAAACCCTTTTGTGCTATGAACAAAAAGAAATATCTGATAGCAATGGGGGAAACCATGCTATATTTTCACCACTTGCTTGAAATTTTTTGTACATTAAATCACTGTGTCCTTGTGTACTCTTCATTATTCTTCTTGTCTAAAGTTAGACTTGATTAGAGATCATCACATAAGAATCTAGTGATATTTGTAATGGATTTAGTAGTTGCTAAGTCTATTTGGCTTAACGAGTCAAAATTTAAAGTCTATTAGAGTTGAGGTTATGTATCAACACTCACCAAGTTTAAAGTCTATTACTGTGCATCAACCTTAGAGTTGATGAAAATCAATAAACAATTGATGCATACAAGAGCTCTGGTATATTAGAGACGAAGGTGGTGCTCTATATAGAAGGGTAAAATGTAATTATAGAGTAATTAAAACCTTAATTATATTTTGTGACATTTGTTTGAAGGTCTTTTGTTTTGATAATTGAAGTGCTTAATGTAGTTTGACCCAGTTCTAATTCTCTAATTTATCCCCATCTACTTAATTTATTTGTCTATTTAGACTTTGATCCTAAATTACATGGCTTCTGTGTATGACTTATGAGACCAATTATTTAATTTTAATGCACCAATTTATAACTAACTCATAAAATATGTATTTTGTGTACGAAGTTTAAGATACCAGAAATTGATGCTGAACTTTGTACTTTCAAATCAACCTCATCAGCCGGCCCACTGCCCTCGGCCCAGGTCTAACTCAGGCTTATTTTTCTTCAAGCTTGAGCGCCACAATGCTAAGTTAAAAATTGGACCACCTTGCAGGCCAGCCCGAGGTCTAAGGCTTACGGGTTTGATCTCGGACCACCCAATGGGCTGGAGACTTGGTCTTCCTCAAGGTCGGTCGGTCCTGAGACTAGGCCTCTTTTCAACGAGAAAGCCTGGCTCGAATGAGGCCGACTCTTAAGTGGGTTTATGGTTTTTGGTGGTGGATACCTAGGAATGTTCCTGTTCAAATTTTATGACTAAAACATTTACTTTCCGTCTTTGTTGCCTCACAAAAAAATATTCGTATTTGTATTATTTTTATTTACTAATTTTATTTTATACGTACATCTTGAAATTTTCGGATGATGATGTTGATGAGAATTATTTAATGTTAAATGCAAAGTTTTTACTTAACACAAGCTTTAATGTATTTTACCAATCAAATGCCATAGAAATTGACATAGCAAACAATTACTAGTTAATCCATGATCCAAATCTATACTCATTTCATATTTTATTAGTTCTTATTTATTTCATTTCTTATTTTATTAAATTATTATTTTAATCAAGTTTTCTATTGACATAAGTTAGATAACCAATTAATTTCTTAATCTATTAGTTTTCTGTTCTAATTATTTCATTTTATGTTCGTACTGAAAATTCTATAAAAAGAGTTTATAGTAATAATTGGAAAAAAAGCTTCTGGAAATTAAAATAATTATCTTTATTTTGATAATTATCTTATGTTATTGTTTTACTTTCTCATTCATCCAAATTTGTTCTAAAAAAAAATACAAGATTTGGTCGTTTATTGCAGGAAAATGACCAAATCACAAAAGATTTGAGAAATTCGAATGACCTTAGTTGGCAAGTTAGTTTTACAAATACAAGTTATATTGAAGCATAGATTAACGACAAGTGGTACGATGAATGCATTTTTTTTCATCACAAGTAATTGAATTTTGGAACATAATTGTGAAAAAGCAAATTGCACATTGCTCTCTTTTGTGTGTTTAGGTTTTCTTTCAAGTCCTTTTTAATGTTTGAATATCTGATCATATTCAAACTGTGCAATTATTGAACAATTATTCTTTTGTTGCATTGTTGGATATGAATATGATTAATAAGGCTTCTTTTAGGTTGGGTGGGGTTTCATTTATTTTGAATACCCTTCAAATTAGCCAACGCTCTTGTACGGGTGGGAGAGTCAATTTTGTTGGCTATTTTAGGAATTAAAAATGGTCACACATTTGCATTTTAACAAGGAAATGGATGAAAATTTGCAAATCGCTTATAGTCGATACGTTAAAGTGTTAAGTTATTATATTATGAGCACATTTTCTTGTATGTTAGGGGTAAAATTGCATTTTTTTTCCTAATATTTAATATTAATATACATTTTATTTATTATGTTTATTTAAATATAATAAAAATTTCTGTAAATAACCTAAATAGCCTGGTTCAGAGAGTCGAAAAAGTCTAGTTCGCCCTCCTTGTTAGTCTAGAGTTAAGTTTGGTCTATAGTTGTTTAAATATCTTGATCCTGTTCAATGAAAAAACTCTCAATTGCATGTAGAAGTAGCAACTCTATGCCGCCCCTAGAGTGGTATTTGTAATTTTAAGTGATTCTAGGGTAGCATAAAATGATAAATAATATCATCAACCAGGTCGATGGGATGAATCTATTCCTAGAGAGAGGCCAAATCGAGTTTCTATGTAAGAAATTGAACCTATTGTAGCCCTATTTTTCTTCTGTCCCACTCCATTTATAAAATTAAAGCGTTCAAGATAGCCCGGGATGCCAGATAGAAGATGTGTGTTTACAGTGTAGAAGAGCTTCTTAATTTTTTTTAAAAATATATCTTTCATCAATGAAGTTTGCCACTCTTGAAGGTGGGAGTACGATATTAGTGCAGATGAGGAGTGGATTCCTTGGCTCGGGGATGATCCTAGCTTGGAGGCTGCACTTCGTGGCCTATGTAAGAATTGGTTCAACAATTTGGTTTTATTTGCCCTGGTTTTGCGGCAATTTTCCTACTCGTTTTAGAAATTCTTTTATTTCATAATAAATAGAAGGTTGAGTGAGATAGAGGAAGTTTAAGAAATGAGTGAATAAAAAGAGAGAAAATCTAAGTGGCAATAGTTCGAGAGTGATATTTTTTTTGTATTCTCTGATAATGCTGGTTTGAATGCTGTAGCATTACAGAAATATTTTTTTTATTCTTGAATAAAGTTTTGTTGTCAGAGTTTTGTGTCATGGACGTAGAACGAATTTTTTCAAACCATGTAAAAATTTCTTGATTTCTTTCCTATATTTTTTCTTTGTTAATACTCGAAATATAATTTACAACAATTGGTGCAGTTAGAGTGGATCGAACATGTGACCTTCATATAGGTTTTCAACATCCATGATGAATTTTGAAGTTGACAAATTCACGGGCGAAGGATTCTGGTAAACAATGGGTCCCTAACTGAAGTTGCTCCTTTCACATGAGTATGAAGAAAGAGTGTTTTCAAGATTTTCAGCCATGCAAAAGTGAAGAGTTACTGCTCGGAGATAACAAGTCCTGCACTTTTCAAGGCAGTTGATCAATGTAGATTAGAATGTTTGATGGTGGCATTAGAAAAATTCAGAATGTCAGGTACGTCTCGCAACTTAAAAGAAACCTTTCATCCATTGGTATGCTTGATGATTTTGGTTGCATGATAAAAGTGGAAAATGGTTGCATGAACATCATTAAGGAGTAAATGACTATGATGAAGGGGACTCTAAAAAATGGTTTGTATTTCTTGAATGATAAAACTATTCTTTGTGGATCTGTTAATGTGGTTGATAGTTTGGAAGAAAGGGCAAAGCTATGGCATTTGAGGCTCGATCATGTAAGAGAAAGAGGTTTACATGAGTTGTCTAAACAGAAGCTGTTGGGTGGAGACTCGGCATCCCATTTAGAATTCTAAGAGAATTGTGTTCTCAAAAAATCAAGCCGAGTGAAATTCATTATCGTTGTGAACATATCCGAAGGAATGCTGGACTATATTCACTCCAATTTATGGGGTCCAACAAGGGTTGCATCAAAAGGAGTAGCCTACTATTTCACATTCATTATGGATGATTATTCATTGATGCTCTGGGTTTATTGTCTTAAGAAGAAAGATCAAGTTTGATTAGTACTGCAAAAAGAAGGGCATCATTAGACACCGCACAGTGAGTCACACTTCTCAGCATAATAGTGCCGAGCGCATGAATTGGACGATCATGAAAAGGGTGCGTTGTATGCTCCTTAGTGCGGGTTACGCAAGACTTTCTGGGCTGAGACTGTAAAACAGCTAGTTATCTTATCATATTGTGTTCAACCACAACGTTGGGGTTCAAGACATCTTATGAGTCATGTGACATGGGCATCATGCCAAGTATAATGTGCTGCAGGTGTTTGGGTGTGCAGCTTATGCAAACATAAGATATGAGAAGCTGAAGATTCCTTGACCTTCTTAGAAGGGAAGCTTTGCAACTTGCTTCTTGAGCATTTCCTATGCCCTTGCTGAAGATTCCACCCCAACAGAAGAGGATGGAGAAATGTATAAGACTAAATGATTCTACTTACACTCGCAAAAAGTGGAACCAAGAGCAACTAACACTTGGATTTTACTCACCAAGGGAGGTGGAACAACTTGAAGAGAAAGCTATCAAGTTCGAAGAAATTTCAAAATAAATGTTCATTAGCTGCTGCCCTCAACCCTTAAGGATGACTTAAATATCACATTCAAGGAAAATTAGCGTTTTCAAATACAAAAATGAAAGCATCACATGTCTAGCTAACAAAAAAGAAACAAGTACTCTAATTTGATAAAGCCGAGTACCTATACTTGCCTACTTTGGGTAAATTGACTCCCAAATCCAAAAATGTGTCCTTTCACCACGTACATAAGTGGTTATACAACAAAAACCTCACAGTTTTCCATAGAAAATGTCCTCAGTGAAAATGGAGGGTCGCACAAGGACCCGTCCGACACACTTTCACAGAAAGACGGTGATCCGAAGACTCAACAACGTCTCATGATACCAAGGAAAAATGTGACAACAATATGAAGATCCGACTCGTCACCCAAGTGACTGGCGACTGACAGTCAACTACGATATCAACTCCAAAAATCAACACCCTGATAAGGTTTATGGATTCGAAACTCAAAGAGCACGTCATCACCGCCCTACTACCATTTTCCATACATGCAAACATTAAAATTTCCATACATCAGAAGGTGTAACATGGTAGTCTCGTGATACGTTGACACCGAAATCGTCCAAAGTATCAAGATCATCCTGTCAACATACCACAACAAAATTATAATCATGAAATGCTGAAAATAAACGTGAGAAAAACCATACATACATATACGTATCAAATCGATGTGCTGGTGACCGGGCCTCGTCATATTGTTATAGGTAACAACCCACCAAAATAGAGTTTTTTTTAAAAACATGCTATGCAATATATAAACTATAAAATCCCTACCTCGACGATGACTACTCCTCTTTCTTGCAGGAGCAGCAACCTCTAGTATTGGCTCAAAATTAGCAAACTCGTGAGAGTCTAAATGAAAACCAAAAACATGAATATCCTCCTCGCCTCTAAAACAAGGCACATGGATAGATCCTATACCAGGACTAGAAACCCAATCTGGAATACTATAAACGACTGTGAACTTAACCGAGTCGCGTAGCACCGAGGCGAAAAAGTTTACCCAAAAATAAGATTGTATGGTTGACACTTTTAAGTCACTGGTTGACACTTTTAAGTGGGGGTCGACGTTTATAACACTCGAGTTCAGCTTGCGGTTAACACTTTCACCAAACGGTCGACACTTCATATCTTTCAGGGCCTAACCCAAAATACGCTAGCGATCGACACTTTTTCCTAAGATGTCGATACTTTTCCAAAATGAAAAGTTATTGGTTGACACTTTCACCTATCTGGTCAACACTTCTCGGATTTTGCATCGGTTGACATTTCATCCACAATTGTCGACACTTGTTCGATGGTCAACACTCTTGCTAATTGTTAACCCTTAAACCCTAGGGTCGTCGCTAGAAGGCATGACCAATTGACTCTAGCGAAGGAAAGTTCATGGAACTCACCCTTCCCTGCCATTTCTTGCCTCCAAACAACGATTATACCTGTAAACACTCCAAAAGTACCAACAATCCAAAACAATTGAACGAATTCGAGCTCCATTATCTGTATCCGTTCTCAACCTAACTACTACTATATTTTTTCAAAAGTAGAGAGGAGAGGAGGTTAGCCTTTAAAATGGCTTCACCTATGTTGGTGATGGTCACCTCATAGACGCGTCTTTGGCCTCCTTTCGTGACAAGTTTGCACCTCTGCCACACACACTCTCTCTCTCCCCCTCACTTTCTCTCTTGTCTGCGGCACACAATGTAACGACCCCATTAGGGCCGAGACTGATTCATAACTTTCTTAGATCATTTACACTAAGTTTACTCTCTATATTTTTTTTTAACAGTACTCAAAGACAATGTCATATCTGACAAAATTGAACCCTTCAAAAACTCGGCTCCTTCATAAGACTATCGTCACAAAGTCGAACGACATGACTCAGACATCGGTTCCATAACGTGTTCAGGCAGAAGGAGAGTGCCCTCCGACCACTCGTCTTCATTGTTCGCAGGCTGCATGGATTTGCAGACATCTACCGATAGGAACACATTCCCAAACGTCACGTGCACTCCGCGTTACACGATAGACGTCGCCCAGTAGTAGACATCTACCGATGGACACGAGCGTTTCACGTGACTCATGGACATCGCCTGGTAGAAGACCTCTACCGATTACTAAACGACGAAGCATATTCACCCACATCATTTGATCACAAGGCGACAAATTATCTTCACTCACATCATCCGATTACAAAACGACAAGACTTAATACTCACTTCTTCCGATAGTGAAAACATATACATCTACCGGTTGACATGTGAATCACACGTGACATATTAAGCATCATTCGATAGAAGACTTCTATCGGTGAATAAGAAGTTCCTAGCATCTGCCGATAGTAATAATCAGCATCTACCGATTGACATGTGCATCACACGTGACATATAATCATCATTCGATAGAAGACCTCTACCGATGAGTAAGAAGTTCCTAGCATCTGCCGATAGTAATAATCAGCATCTACCGATTGACATGTGTATCACACGTGACATATAATCATCATCCGATAGAAGACCTCTACCGGTGAGTAAGAAATTTCTAGCATCTACCGATTGTAATAATCAACATCTATCGATTTAAAACATCTACGATACAAGGCATCCTGACTTTCACAGACTTCGACTTGACTAAATAAACTTGTACAGGTATAAATCATAGACTCATCCAGAATACGTGTAGCAGAAGAATTAAATAAAACAGGTCATTCTTCATTCTAATAATCATCTTTAACTTAGGAATTTAGTTCGACAATCCCAAAATCCATCATAATCAGAAAATCTCATCCTACTTAAGGCATCAGTAATCATTATTCTTACTGACAACTTAGGAGTAGAAACCACGGGTCATACTCGCCTTTCCAGCCACAATCTGTCACCTTGAGCACCATCCAGCAACTAGTCCTGACAACTTAGGAGTAGAAACCACGGGTCATACTCGCCTTTCCAGCCACAATCTGTCACCTTGAGCACCATCCAGCAACTAGTCCTAGACATCTTCTTTGGGTTTGAAATCCTCACCTGATAATTCGTCATCTACATCATAAGGTTTAAACTATAAGCCTAATACTTAGTAAGGAGTGCAATACTAATATGTATGCATGAATGCACAGTTGAAAAGAACACATTTTCATAATCATTTCTCGTCACATTCTTGTTCATATTCTCGATCATGTTCTTGTTCATCGTTTACATCATGTGGATTAAGGGAAGATTTGTGCCGAAAAGGGGGTTGACAGTGAAAGTGTACATAGTCTCTTGCGGGCCGTATTCATGGTCCTCCTTTTGGACAGTGACATAAGCCAAACCGCCCCAACCCTCTCTTAATCCTTGCTACATAAGTTTCATGTTCATATCTTGATTGTGAAGTAAAATATGCACTTAAAACATTTTCATATGCTTGAAAATGAAACAATCATGAAGCATGGGTATGAGTCCTTATTTCATCGGATTAAAAGGCCAGATCAATCATTCAATAATAAATCATGTTGCTAAGTCACATATCATAACCATACAGACAATAACACAAACAGCTTTCGAACATCATAATCAATTTTAACTTAGTACCCTTGTGATGTAGGGCCCTAAAGGCCGGGAATCCTAATTACTCACTTACCTAGTTTTCTGAGCAAACTTGAGCACTTCTCTTCAGACTTCTTCACCTAAAACATTTCACATTACAGAGTTAAACAAAATCCTAAAAGTTCTAACTAAAAGTCATCCTAGAATCTAACATATATGTTTCTAAATCTTCTTAGTCGAGCACCTTGAGTGCGTAGATTAAACTTCCCGAACCTAAAATAACCAGATTCAACCTAGTAACTAACCACATATTACAAATGTCACTACAATTACTCAGCCATTGATAAATCCGAAACTACGAGTCTTAGCCGAAAACAAAGCGCTAAGTAACTAACCAGCAACTACATTGTCTAAGTCTTACATAGAGCGTGGATTGTCAGGGTGAAGACTGAAGAATTGATCGTCGATGAGGGGTAGCTGGCCAAGAGAGAGAGCGAGGAAGAGTTCTGGAGAAAAGGGAAATCGCCGAGAGAGGGATGTCGGCTACAGTGAGGTTTTAATGAGGTTTAAGGATTTCCATTTACTATATATACTAAATAAAATCCTCCTTTATTACGGTTCTGTCATCACACAAATAGAAATTTAATAAGCTTTGGCATTTAATTCTAAATCGAAAAGATCATTAATAAAGGTGACAGTTAAATCAGTTAAGAAAATCACCTGGCCAAAATTGTCGGGTGTTACATCCACTCCTCCTTAAATAAAATTTTCGTCCTCAAAAATTGATCAAACAAAGAGCTCCGGATATTTGACAATCATGTCCTGCTGTCGCTCCCATGTGGCTTCTTCAACGCCATGATTCGTCCACAGAACTTTCACTAGTGGGATCTCTCTATTCCGTAGAGTCTTAACTGCAGTTTCCATAATTCGAACAGGTTTCTCTTCATACATTAGTGTCGGCTCAATTTTGATTTCTGTTGGCTTAACAACCTGCGTCGGATCACGTATGCATTTTCTTAGCATCGACACATGAAAAACATTATGGACCTTTTCCAGTGATAGAGGTAATTGCAACTTATAAGCTGTACTGCCAATCCTTGCCAAGACAGGGAATGGACCAATGAATCGTGGACTAAGCTTTCCCTTCATGCCAAATCTTAAAACTCCCTTAAATGGTGAAATCTTAAGGAAAACTTCGTCACCGAATGCAAACTCAAGATCTCTTCTTCTTTGGTCAGCATAACTCTTCTGTCGACTTTGTGCTGTCATCATTCTTTTCCTAATAATGGCGATCTTATCTGACATCTGCTGCAAGATTTCAGGGCCTAGAAGTTTTGCTTCGCCAACTTCGTCCCAATATAAGGGTGATCTGCATTTCCTGCCATACAGTTCTTCGTATGGTGCCATACCAGTGGTGGACTGAAAACTATTGTTGTAGGAGAATTCAACCAATGGCAGACATCGACTCCAAGATGCCTGGAAATCCAGCACACATGCCCTTAACATATCCTCGAGTGTCTGAATTATCCGTTCGGATTGTCCATCAGTCTGAGGGTGAAAAGCAGTGCTGAGGGTCAACTTTGTTCCCAACGTGCCTTGAAGACTTTGCCAAAACCTCGAGGTGAACCTGGGATCTCGATCTGAGACAATGGATATCGGAATCCCATGCAATCTGATAATTTCCTGAACATACAGGTTAGCAAGCTGGTCCATCGTGTAAGTTGTCTTTACAGATAGGAAGTGAGCTGATTTCGTCAATCTGTCAATTACAACTCAAATGCAGTCATGACCTTTAGTTGTCTTAGGTAATCCTACGACAAAATCCATGGCAATGTTTTCCCACTTCCACTCGGGGATCGGTAAGGGTTGAAGGGTACCTCCTGGATGTTGATGCTCTGCCTTAACTTGTTGGCATACCAAACACGACTCCACATACTTGGCAACATCCTTCTTCAAATTTGGCCACCAGTAAAGTAACTTTAAATCCCGACACATCTTGGTATTGCCAGGGTGTACAGAAAAAGGAGACGAGTGCGCTTTGGCCAAGATCAACATGCGTAGTTCTTCATCACTTGGAACATACCATCGATTCCTAAATCTCAAAATACCATCCTTGGAGAGACTGAACTCAAAAGAGGCATCCTTCAACTTACTCATCATGCTATTATTTTCCTTTGATTCCTTTTGTTGTGCTTCCTTGATCTTATCCAAAATAGTTGGCCGAATAGATAATGCCGAAAGCAATGCTAATAACTCCGGAACTATCTCCAACTCGAATTTCTGAATCTCAACCTTCAAGAGTAATGACATGGTTGACACCGCAGGTTGCATTGTCTTTGACATTCTGCTTAATGCATCGGCTACAGCATTAGCCTTACTCGGATGATACTTAATTTCAAAATCGTAATCCTTAACGAACTCCAACTAACGTCTTTGTCTCATGTTTAATTCCTTTTGAGTAAAGAGATACTTCAGGCTCTTATGGTCAGAAAGCACTTCACACTGCTGACCATACAAATAGTGTCTCCAAATCTTTAGTGCAAAGACAACCGCGGCTAATTCTAAGTCGTGAGTGGGGTAATTCTGCTCATAACTCTTCAACTGCCTGGAGGCATATGCCACAACCTTACCTTCTTGCATTAGAACACATCCTAGACCAACTTTGGATGCGTCACAATAAACACTAAATCTCCCTTCCTCAGTCGGGAGTGCCAAGAGAAGGGCTGTCGTCAACTTCAGTTTTAGTGCCTAGAAGCTATCTTCACAAGCTTCATTCCAAGAGTATTTGGTGTCCTTCTTTGTTAAACTAGTTAAAGGCTTGGCAATTATAGAAAATCCCTTGATGAACTTTCTGTAATAGCCTGCTAAACCAAAGAAACTACGGACCTCGCTGGCATTCCTCGGTTGGGGCCAATCTTTTACTATCTGAATTTTGGTTGGTGTAACGACCCTTACCCGTATCCTAATTTTACCATATAAATTTTTCATTTTTATAATCTAAGTAAATTCTATAACGTTAAGGCAAAAATTTAAATCGTTCGTAAAATTAAACCATTGAAAACCATTTTAGAAAAAAAAAAAACATGAGAAAACATTTATTTACAACAATCAAAACAATTTATAAACCATTAAAAACATTTAAGTCTTCGGCGGAGGGCAAAAGGGACATTGTCCTGAAAAAGTAAGGGGTGATCGATCGCCCATTTCAGGCGATCGATCGCCAAACACAAAATATGAGGGGCGATCGCCAACTTTGCCCAGCGAACGCCTCTCCAAGCGATCTCTCGCCATATGCCCTGGAATTTCTTCCAGGGCGTGAGCAGCAGGGGGCAATCGATCGCCCTCCCTGGCGATCGATCGCCCTCCCTGGCGATCGATCGCCAAGTCCTCTGGAATCCGAAATTCCAGAGGACTTTCATCTCTCTTTTTTTTTCTTTTCATCCCCTGCATAAAAAAAACTTAACACTTAACACTTTTCTTCATCCATCTTCCATACATTTCATAACAACTTCTACGCAATAACACTACCACCCACATACGTTTCACTCGGTATCTATCACTCATTAACATTTCCTCCTGTTTGAAAATATCAAAACATTACAAAATACTTTCAATTTTTCCAAAAAAACACTATATATTATCTATCCAGATCCAAGCATCCTAAAATGTTTAACTATACAATTTCTTATAACCTATCTATCAATTCCCCAAAACATTTACCTACGTCCCCACGGGTCAAAATCACGCACTGACTGTAATATCCGGCAGTACGGAATATTAATATTTTATTATATTGTGGCATTTTTGGTAAATATGTCAAACCAGGTCCGTTTTACGAAAAGAAAATGTCATTACGATCCTAACAAATAATAGGAATTTTAAAGAATTTATGAGAATTTTTGGAGTAATAACGCTATATTTCGGGTAATTACCTCTATCGTAAGGAGAAGGACGTTTTAGTAAAAATAGTAAACGGGTTCCGAATTGCGTACGGACAGTTTTAATAAATCCTAAATAATAAGTTGGACTTATTGGTGAAATAAGGAGATTTGGAGAAGTTGAATCGTTAGACAATTAACGAAAAAAAGGACGAAACAAATAGAAAATCAAAGGAAGGGAAAAATGGTAATTTGCCAAGTAAAAATTTCAATTTAAAATCATTTACCCTTTCTTCTCCAGAACTCCATTCACGATTTTCTTTCTCTCCTTCAACAGTTCTCCCTCCCGCGCGCGATACCTCCATTTCGACGACGATTCTTCCTCCAATCGATCCGTTTTCTTCACGTTTTCTCCTCCAATCGACGCTCTAAGTATGAATCTACGATCTTAGAGCATTTATTTCGATTTTTACGGAGTTTAAACAATTAGGGTTTCGTTTAGGTTTTGTTAAAAATCGAGATTTAGAGTTCGAAATCGATAGATTGTTGTAGATTACGAATGTATAGGATGTATTGAACGTTATTGGACGAAGTTAGAGGGATTTGTGAGAAATGTTAAAATTGGAGAATTTCTGGATTTTTAGGAAAACTCGTTGATGGTGATTTTAAACTATTGAGTGTTAATCGTTGTTTAAATACTTCGATTAGTTAGGTTAAGATTTTAGGAAAATGCTTTAGTTAAGGTTTTTGTTGAATTTGGACGTTTAGAAGTTTGAATTCGTTTTAGCGATAAACGTTCTAAATTGCTTAGGTAAACAACGCTCGTGGACGGAGCTTGAGCTGCTTTGGACACGAGGTAAGTTCTCGTGATCTTCTCTGGCCGATTGGCCTACACCGTACGTCGAAGTCGTCTGGAGGAGTTTCAGAGATGTATAGGCTTAAATTTGCTTTGGTTGGGTAGTTAGGATTAGTTCTGTATAGGTTATGCTTTAATTGCTTTATTGTCTCGATGGTACAAATCATGTATGTTTACTTTATGTCATATTGAATTGCTCACGCATCACAGGTTTTATAAAGCATGAAAACAAATTTTCGCACGATGTTTTAAATAAAATGGCGATGTGGCCTGGAGAGGGGCTATTGATCTATTGTGTAGATCGATTTACGGGTCTGTCACAATACCACATCTAACACGTACTCATATAGTTACAGGTCACGCGAGATGGAGCTCAGGCACGGCTGTACATGTTGTAAGCGTGTACCCCCCTCTAGCTGGAAAGAGTAGTCCGACCGCTGGATGTGCTCTCTCCGGTTAGTGGGAAGAGATCTCGGTGACACCCACAGAGTAAAGTAAAGTAATGAAAATGATGCATGATTATGAACTCATACGCACAGCATGCATTGCATTTATGAGAGCTTGCTGAGATTTTTATCTCATAGGTGTCTGTATGGTGTAGGTGACTACGAGGAAACAGGTGAGGATGAGATCCCTCCACCTGAGGAGTGATCCAGTTGACGAAGGATGGCTTGCGGTGGTGTGTTGCGCAGTCGATGCTTGGCCTGACCCGTGGGGAAATATGTACGTGTTTTGAGAGTATCGGGACATTTTGGGCTGATGGTGAATTAGATAGATTTATTGTATAGATAGAAACATTTTAGGGTGTTTGGTTCTGTATAGTCGATAGGTTTAAGTTTTGATGTTTTGAAATGTTTTGGAAACTGATTTGATAACCGTTTGGGTGATTTCAAAAACAGGTGGATTTGTTTAGGTTGTAAACATATCCACGCAGTTTGTTTTTATGAAAACGGATTGTGTTTTTATCGAGTTTGGAGTCGTTATTTTGGGGCGATGGTAAATGAGAAATTAATGGGGTTGTGAGTGAGTTAATGTTGAAGAATATGGTTGAGAGTTATGTTGAATATGTATGGTTGAATTGTGAAGTGAAGTGTGAAAGCAGGGAAAGAGGCAGGATGAGAGAGGAAGCAAGTCCTCTGGAAATCGTTTTCCAGAGGACTTGGCGATCGATCGCCAGGGAGGGCGATCGATCGCCCCTCTTGGTATTTTGGATTGCGCTCTGGAAGGAATTCCAGAGCGCATGCCGAACGATTGCTCGGTATGGTGGTAAATCGCCAGAGGGGCGATCTGCCAGGCGACTGATCGCCTGTGGCTATCGATCGCCCGATTTGGGCGATCGATCGCCCATGGCATTTTGGGACAAAATGTCCCTTCTGCCCTTCTTTTGGCCGATTCCTTAATATATGTTTTAATTAAATTGTTTGTAATTGTTTTACTTTAAATTATTTAATCATTTTGTTTTTAATGGTTTAAAACATAGGTTTCAATTCTGATTCAATTTCAATTTCTATTTCGGTTTATATTCCACCTAGAGTTTATTTAAAGTATATGGATAAAAAATATATATATATATGTACGGAAAAATTGGGTACAGTGTTAGGGTCGTGACAATTTATGGTATCAGAGCCCCCGGGTTTTAAAATCGGTTCTGTAGACTGCTCGACTGCACAGCCACTACGCGGACATTCTTCATCAACTGTAAGTATGTTTATAGTTTTATTTGATTTCTATTTTCTTAGAGTTATGTGTTTTAACCTATATAGGAGTTATAGAACTATGGTGCGTCGAGGAAATGATCGAGATGACCGAGACGATACAATTGATACCCTTAAGGACTTTATTGCCTAGCAATCCCAGCATATGGAGCAGCAGGCTCAGCAAATGGAGAGACAGTCTCAGCAGCTAGGTACTCTGATAGACCGAGAGGGCACTAGAGCTCGGGAGGCAGCCATTCCGGGTAACCGAGGGATGGAGAGATTTCAGAAGCTCCAGCCCCCCATATTTAACGGACAGTCTACGGATCCCTCTTCAGCCGAGGAGTGGATTCGCACCATGGAGGACATGCTGACCTATGCTAGCATTGAGGACGGAGAGAAGGTTGCATTGGTGACCTACCACTTGGCACTGGACGCCCGATTTTGGTGGGATTCCATCAAGACGACCATCGACGTGACGATTATGGGATAGGAGAGATTCCGAGAGTTGTTCTATGACAAGTATTTCAGCCATACCATACGGGAGGCGAAGATGGTTGAATTTATGCAGTTGCGGTAGGTCAGTTCTATTGCCGAGTATGTGAGGAAGTTTGAAGCACTGTCCCGATTGGCGCCACGTCAGGTCAGCGTTAACGAAGACAAGGTACGCAGGTTCTTGCAAGGGCTTAACCAGCAGTTTCGGATGCGTCTTATTATATCTGGGGTACGGAATGTGTCCTATGACGAGATAGTGGCCAGGGCGCTTGATATTGAGGCAGTTGATAGAGATTCTGCCAAACCGAGGGAGCCATCTAAGGGTTTCTTTCGAAAGATACGTCCTCAGTCTCTGAACCGAGGATGGCAGCCGAGAGTACAGCCTCAACAACAATAGAGGGGAGTTAAAAGACCCTTGGAAGGAGGCAACGATCGAGGCAAAGGGAAGCAAGTACAGGGGGCTTCACAGGTGCCTTGGTGCCCCAAGTGTCAGAGAGAGCACAGCGGAGAGTGCCGAGTGGGCACTAATAAATGTTACAAACGTGGTGAAGTCGGCCATTTTATTAAAGACTGCCCGAAACAGGGTCGAGACCAGTCAGGCAGTGATCAGAGGAGGATTATGCCGAGGATCTTTGCATTTATAGAGCCTGGTGATGTCGATAACGAGGATCAACCTGCCGTGATAGCAGGTACTATATTGATTATGGGCGTAGCTGTATTTTCTTTGTTAGACACGGGGGCTACGCACTCTTTTGTTTCCACTGCTTGTGTGTCTAGATTGAAGCTTGCACCTGAGTTAGCAGAATGTGAATATAGTGTGATGCTACCTTCAGGAGAGCGTATGCAGTCAGGTCATGTTGTCCAGGGCAATATTATCTCGATTGGGGATAGAACCCTCTATGCTCACCTTATTGTTATGGGCATAGAGCATTATGATCTTATCTTGGGGATGGACTTGTTGTCACAGCACTTCACCACCATCGATTGTCGATCTGGGATTATTACCTTTCGACCCTCGAGTAAAGCCAAGTTTTCTTATCAGGCGATGAACAGATTGAGTAGCTCGCCTATTTCTTATTCTATGAAGGTCAACGAGCAGTTTAAAGGTGCGTGCTCTATTTACTTGGCATCAGTATTTGATATTCAGTTGCTCAGCGGAGTGAAGCCGAGCGACATTCCTATAGTCAGAGAGTTCTCTAGTATATTCCTCAACGATCTTCCCGGGTTACCGCCAGACCGGGAGATTGAATTTACTATTGATGTTTATCCAAATGCCGCGGCAAGGTTTAAGAATCCTTATCGATTGGCACCAGCCGAGTTAAAGGAGTTGAAGACTCAGCTTGATGAGTTGTTAGAGAAGGGTTTTATTCGACCCAGTGTTTCACCCTGGGGTGCGCCTGTTCTATTCGTCAAAAAGAAAGACAGGACCTTCAGGGTGTGCATCAATTACAGGGAGTTGAACAAATTGACGGTGAAGAATAAATATCCGTTGCCTCGGATTGATGACCTATTTGATCAACTACAGGGTGCCCGAGTATTTTCCAGGATTGACCTACGCTCGGGTTATTATCAGCTGAAGGTCCGGAGAGAGGATATTCAGAAAACGGCATCAGAACGAGATATGGGCATTATGAGTTCCTTGTCATGTCTTTTGGACTTACTAATGCCCCTGCAGCGTTTATGGATTTGATGAACCGTGTCTTCAACGAGTATCTGGACAATTTCGTGGTGGTTTTCATCGATGATATCCTGATTTACTCTAAGATGAAGGAAGAACACGAGGAGCACTTGAGAGTAGTCCTGAGGATTCTATGCCAGCACCAGTTGTATCCAAAGTTCTCTAAGTGCGAGTTTTGGCTGGATCAAGTCAGTTTTCTTGGCCACATTATATCAGAAGAAGGGGTTTCTATGGATATGAGCAAAATTCAGGCGGTCAGGGATTGGCCACAGCCGAAGAACGTACGAGAGGTGTGTGGATTTCTCGGATTAGCCAGTTATTACCGGAAGTTTATAGAGGGATTCTCGAAGATCGCACTTCCTCTTTCAAGATTGACTCGGAAGAACGAGAGATTTATATGGTCGTCTGCTTGTGATAACAGTTTTATGGAGTTAAAGCAGAGATTGACCACCGCTCCAGTATTGGCGCTACCTGTTGAAGGTGACAAGTATAGCATTTATTGCGATGTGTCAGGAGTTGGACTAGGTTGTGTGTTGATGCAGGAGGGGAGAGTTATTGCTTATGCTTCTCGACAGCTGAAGCCATACGAGCTGAACTACCCTACGCACGACCTTGAGTTAGCAGCTGTGGTCTCCTTAGCTACTACCCTTAACCCTTAAGGATGACTTATATACAACTTTGAAGGAAAATTACAAATACAAAAATAAAAGCATCACATGTCTAGCTAACAAAAAGGAAACAAGTACTCGACTAGTTGATAAAGCCGAGTACCTAGACTTGCCTACTTTAGATAAGTTGACTCCTAAATCCAAAAATGTGTCTTTTTACCAACTATTACATCAAGTCCAACACAAGCATATTAGTATATGGACTTCAAAAAGGTTCATGGTCCTTCTCTTGACTTCATGTCACGTCTAGAACATTATTCCTCCAAGAGTGGATTTTTGAAAGTAATATTTTGATGGTTCAGGTTCCGCACAATTAAGCTTGTTAATTGTGTGTATTAGCTTGTCTTCATCTGTTACATGTTTATCCTCCACTATGCTATTAAAGAATGACGTGCTTGCAAAATGAACAAATAGGTTAGTGAGCCTCTTGTCTCCAGATCTTGTGAGGGGTCCCCTTATCACATCAAATTGGCCAATTTTTTTCCATTATGCTGCTCAATAGTGCACCAATGGTACGGTTCACCACCTCAGTTTGTTCGTCGGTTTGAGAGGGAAAGAGGTGCTAAATTGAATCTTGGTTTTTAACTTCCTCCAAAGGGTCTTCCGAAAAGACCTCAAGAACTTAGTGCCTCTATTTGAAACTATGGATCGAGGCACTCCAATAATATGCACCTTCCTTGAAAAACAAATCGGCTATATGGTTGGAGTTATTCATTTTTGAACAATCAATAAAATGTGTCATCTTTGAAAATCTATCTACAACAACCATAACAGTTTCCATTGGTCTAATCATACGGAGAAGTCCAAACATTAAATCCATAATAACCTCAACCCAAGGGTGAATTGGAATTGACAATGGGAGGTAAAGTCATTAAGGTAACACTCGACTCTTCTTGTTTTGCATATGATGCACCTCTCTGCTACGTTGTGCACATCTTTAAGTTGATGGGTCAAAAGAAAAACTAATTGACAGCTGTTAGTGTGGCAGCCCGGAGGACGTCACGGGACTTGACATAAACCTTTCTTAAAGTGTGTATTTTACACACTTTATTGTACTATTTTATACTTGATTTGATATGCTTTAGTCAAGCATGTGAATGATACTAATAACTTTGGTGTAAGTGTGTAGAGAAATTGAGAAATTATATAGTTCGGAAAGGAGGAAAGACAGGAGACAAATAAGCTGAATAAAAGACAAAAACTGGATGGCAGAGGAGTAGCCGAACGATCGCATAACCTCAGGTGATCGATCGGCTAAGAAGTTGATTTGAGTAGCACTCCAAAGAAGTAGTCGATCGATCGCAGCATTTTAGGCAATCGATCGGCCAAAATGAAGAAGTTAAGCAAAATAGAAAAGTCTTCGATCGATCGCAGAATTGCAGGTGATCGATCGCAGAATTGCAGAAAAAAACAGAAGCTCAGCCGATTGATTGCATAACCATTCCCGATCGATCGGCCAAGGTGAATTATCCAAACCGAGCAGAGGCCCAGCCGAATGATCGGAGAACTCTAGCCAATCGATCGGCTGAGGTAATATTTTTATGAGAAAGCCGACCGATCGGCCACAATACAATCAATCGATCGGCTATTTTAATTGTTGCAGATGTTTTAATCTCAACCGTTGATTGAGGCTGATGGACGCGTCAGATTAAGAGATTATGTATTTAACAAGTTGACCTAAGAAGAGAAAGAAGAAGAGAAAAGAACGACAGAGAACAGAGGTTCGCACAAGAGAGAAGAAAACTGAGGGGAAAGAGTTTTGAACAACAACACAGTGTTTTATCTTCTCTTTAATTCTTAGTCATGAACATCTTTATCATTTTTATTATTTTTGTTGTTTCTCGTTATTCTAGCATGAATTAATTTTCTTTTCTATGGTTACGATATAGTCGAATTATGAATATTTATTTTTCCTTTAATGTAAGTTATTGATTTTCTGTTTCATACTTATGTTTGTAATTTATTCAATTTTTAATGCTTGTGATTGTTTGATCACCAAAAGCATGTTTATAGGATTATTTTAAGATACTAAAGTTGCAAAATAATCGTGCACTGAATAAATTACCTTGAAAAAGATGTTAGACTAGAGATAGCTAATGCGTTTATGTGGTATTTTAATTTCTCGTTCTTAATGTATTCAATTAATTCTCAAGATTAGAGACCGAGAGGTAATAATTCGTTAGTTGGATAAGTTTGTCTTTACTTGAGAGATATTTAATACTTTTGTGAAATTGTCATCAACACATAGAAATAGAAATTAATAAATTGGATTAGGAATACTAAATAGGATTAATTTAGGTGAAATCAAAAACCCTAGAGCTTTCTCATTATATTTTCAAACTCGTTTACTTTCTGCGGTTTAATTAAATTATTTTTTTTTGTTTTATTAAATCCAAAATCATCAAAGTTCTATATTCATTATAAATTGGAATTAATTTTATTTGATAATTAGTGAAACTAGTTCTCATAGAATCGACTCGTACTTACGAACTTTATTACTTTTGCGACACGTTCACTTGCGTAGGATTTTTCGCAACAATTTTAAACTTAACATCAGCTTTGATGCCTTTGAATACACCTCAGTAAATGTGTTAAAAGACTCGTAGGGTTGCTTAAGCTAATCTGAGTTTTAAAGAAAAGGAACCAACAAAAAGGATGTCTGCTGGTCGACACTTGAACAGGCCGGTCGACACTTCACTCATCTCGGGTCTACTAACTGGTCGACACCTCTAGAGATCGGTCGACACTCCATCCTTCTCTGTTTTCGATGGACTTAACTCGGGGGTCGACACCTACAAGGAGGGGTCAACACTTGCCAAGAGGGGTCGACACCTCGTTTATCTCTATTTTCATCGGTTTAAACTTCGAGATCGACACTTGCCACGACACCTGCCCAAACAGGTCGACACCTCTACAGCCGGGTCGACACCTCAATCCTCTCTGGAATTGACTCTTGCTTAAATCGGTCAACACCTTAGCCTACTAGTCGACACTTTAACTAATAGGTCGATCCCTGCAAGCATAGGTCGACCCTCTGAAGGCAAAATGTCATCCCTCTATGCCTAACACTTCACATTTTGCATACTTAACCAATTCTATTACTCATCCTCAATTCACTTCCTTTACTCTCCAAACATCCTTCACCATCTAATACACTCATAAATACGTTATAAACTCAACGATTAAACTTTAATAACATAATAATTTGTCACATATCTACACCATGAGTACTTAGCGGAATTCTAGAAACGAATTGCATGGATACATTTAAAATAAACGTATCCATACAGACGAAAAACAAAAGACTCCCCAACATCTCCAGTATTTCAAAATAGGAAATCTAACTATCTATAAGCTACTTATACACATCAAAATTAGAAACGTTACCCATGACACACACACACATTACCCATGGGTCAAAATATGCTCCAATAGCCATGAGCACCCTACCACGGACATTCCTCTTCAATTGCTTCGTTCATCGGGTTGAGGTACAAAATCCTAACTTTGTTCGTCTATGTTACCTACACCATAGAAACACCTGTGAGCTAAAGGCTCAGCAAGTCAACGTAAATGTAAATGCATACTGTGCATATGCAGTTCATAAAATATGCAGTCGTTTCATTCATTTCGTTACATAGCAGAATGTCACCGAGGGTTTACTTTCACCAGATGGAGATGTCACATCTCGCGGTTAGATAGCCCTTTCCATCTACCGGGGGAAAACATGCTCCTCCTCTATGGAACAACCATGTCTAAACCCCACCCCGACATGACCGGGATTACATACATTCATATATTTTCATTAGTCGTTTGTTTTTCGTAAATCATGCACATAAACTCGTTTTCATGCCATTTTGAAAAGACGTGATACATGGACAGTTCATATTGCATAAACTTAAACGTAGAAAACAATCAATAGAAACATAAAAGACATTCTACAACTTAAACAACCTAACTACCCATCCAAATTTGCATTAAACTAAGTACATCACCAATTTCCTCAAAACATAAAACTCTTGTGGTGTAGGCCAAATTGGCCAAGCAATGTTACGAAAACTTACCTTGGGTTCTTAGCAATTCAAGCTTGGAATCCATTAACTTTGTTCTTGTCAATCTTTAACAATCTAACAAAACATTCAATTCATAAACTTAACTCCAACCAAGTAAATTTTTGGATTTCACTTCACATTTTTATCAAATTTCAAACTACCATAACTTTCTCGATTTAGATAGGAATCGAGAAATTCAAAGTGCTATAGATTCTACTTTCTAATGGTACAAACCATTTACTAAAAGAAAACCAATTAATTGGTCGAATTTCACAAGAACAGAATATGTTCTGTTTTGTATAATTTTTTTTTACACCACCTCCTAATTTCACTTTCAAGATGCATCGTTTACCATTCCAATTCTTCCAAAACGATTGCATAATCTTAAGTTGAATTAGGACATCAGAAAAAGGAAAAAAACTCACCCTAACTCTATAATTTTCGAAATTTACAATCCATGAAAAAAACTTGAAAAAAACTCATTTATTTACAACTCATTTCATGCATAAATTAAGTCCTTAACTTTTGCTTACCTTAAACTCTTGAAGAACCAAAGCTATTAAGCTTGGAGAGAGCTTCCAAGGAGGGAAAATGGCTGTGATTTGCATAGAAGAAACAGGAGAAGAAGAGAGCGAGAATTAATAGGTTTAGACTTTTCCCTAATTATGTTTAACCCCCCTCATCTTTGCTTAATTCGAATTTCATCTACCACTTCTTTTTTATTCTTCTTACTGTTTGAGCCCCCTTTTTATTACATTCGTCAATTACTTGTTCTTTTAAAATCCCATCCAAAATATACTTTACATTAAATAATGTATTTGTACAAAATATTTTATCCATAAAATGTACGAAAGTTTCGGGTGTTACAGTTAGTGATTTTCTACACCTAACACAAGTGCACGTGTCGCTAACAAAGTAATAAAGAGTAAGTAAAAGTCAATTCCACGAGGATAATCTTAACTAAATTAATTGCTATAAAATTCTATAAAAATAAATATGAGGATAAAATGAAAATGGCGTGATCGGCAATGAATGATAAAAATAGAGTTTACTCAGAAGTATAAAGATTGAAATTGAAATAAATTAAGAATATAACGATAATAGAAGCCTTTGTTAGGGTTGATTTCCTTGTTACATGCAAATTACTATCGATGCCACAGAAAGCTACAACATTTTTCACATAACAGCAAGAACAAATATTTTTCTAGGGTTCTATCGAATTGTCTAGTTAAATTTGACCTAGAGTTTCTTTCGACTTTGAAAGAATAAAATTTGATTCAAATTTATTTAAAGTCCTATCCTCAATGCCAAATAGATTAATGTCAACAACTTTGTAACAACTTAATTTATTTAATCAATCATTCATCTTAAAATTTCTATCTACCTATCGATACAATAGGAACATGTAACATCAAATTTTCCCGTTGACACAATTCGAATTAAGCAATAAACATCATGATAGATTGTTCAATGAAAAATACGTAAACTTTCATAGATCTAAGTAAAGCACATAACGAGTACTTTCTCTCCTAATCAAGATAAAAAAACTAGCCTAAAATCATGATAAAAAAACCAAAAATAATAATATTCATAAAAGAAAGAAAATAAAAAGTAGAAGGAGAGTAGTTGAAATCAAATCTAGCAGAGCCTCATTTTTTCCTTCTAAGTCTTCGTCCCTAGGGTGGCGTTCTTCAAGTTCCGTCTTCGTTGTAAGTTTTTGTCCTCTAGCCCATTTTGGTCTTCCCCTTAGGACTTGCATAAGGTTTGCCTCCCCTGGTCTTCATCCTAGGTTTGCGTCCCCCACTAAATCTTCCTCTTTGCCCTGCCTCCTGCCTAGGGTTGCGTCTCCTTCTTTGATCTGCTCTTTTGTTATGTTTTTAGCCCATCTTTTTCTGTCTCCTTGATTCTAGCGATTTCTCCAATATTTGCTCTGAGTCTTTTTAACTGGAGTCAGATCAATTGCTCGTTTCGAGGATGATTGAGTCTTTTTATCGATCTTTAGTTTTTTGGGTTGTATCTAGGTGAACAACCAAGGCAACCAGAGTCGAGTGATATCTACCTCCTAATGAGCGAGGGTTGCTTGTTCACAACTGCAAAAAGGGTGATAGACGGTGATGACGCACTCTTTGAGAACCCGATAGCCCTTAAACCTTACCAGGGTGTATTGGTTCACGCAAAGTGGTGTTAGCTCCGAGTTTGGTTCGTCGACCATGCTTTGGGTGTTGTATCAATGGTGTCATGGTTGACTGTCAATCGCTGGCCACTTATTTACATGCTGGATCTCGATTTCCTTTAGCCTCATGAGGCATTGCTGGGTCTTCAGATCACTGTCTTTCTGTGATTTATGTCAAAGGTGGTCTTTGTGTGGCCCTCATTTTTCACTAGGACTATTTTTATAACGAAATTGTGGAAGGTTACTTTATGTATAGCTACCTATGTACGTAGCAAAGTTTTCAAACCTGCCCACCTATGGCTTGTTGAGTCTGTTTTTAAAATAGTAATAAGAATTTAATGATTTAAAAATTCTTGACACGTGAAACTTATTTTGGAATGGTAAGAAAATGATTTGAAAATAAATCTATACACTGCATTTTTATAACCGTTCATGATTTTGAAAGAAAATGAGAAAATCAGTTTTACACGTGCATATGAGTATAATATATGGTTCCCTACTGAGTTGGTCATTCCCCCCCTTCCATTTCCTAGGTTAGGATCGTGGAGGCTAGTGTTGCTGATGCTCGTTGCAAAGTAAATCCCATTCTTCGCTTTCCTTTTTTGTTGTATTTCTTGAGTGTTATTTTGTCTTGGTGAGAAATTCTTTGATCATTTAAATTTCATTATTCTTGGTCTATATTAAATTTGAGTGTTTAGTATTTTATGTCTTACACAATATTTTATTGGACTATTAAAGTTTTTGCACCATCTTATTTTTATGTGATCGCTTTGTGGACTTCGGCCCATTTTTTGTAGGCGAGGGCTCATTTTGTTTAAAGTTTTATGCTGTCAAACCTAGCCTTGAGTTGAGAGATTAGGTTCTCTCTGAGGATCACGTCGCTCAACTCCGCGTTTCTGTCTAGGCTCACCTCCGGGTCGTGACAAAACTAGCTTGCTAACCTTTCACCACGAGCCTCTTTCACCAAAGGTTCTCAAACTCCACAAATTGGTATGCAAAATCTTTCTGTAGCGACTCTTAAACTATTCCTAGAATTTCCCGTACAAATTTTTCTTTTTATACATTCTCAAGTGAACCCCTCTTGTTAAATTGCTAAATCAAAGTATAATTAGTTGAAATACATTTAAAAACATTTAATTAAAACCATTAAAAACAGAAGAGAAATCGGCCAAGCAGAACCGAGGGCAAAAAGGCTTTTTGCCTCGAAAATGCATGGCCGATCGATCGGCCATTTCAGTCGATCGATCGGCTGTGGTATAAAAATAGGGGGCGATCGATCGCCCCTCATAATTGGCGATTGATCGCCCTTTAGGCAATCATCATGGCCGATCGATCGCCCTTTGTGGCGATCGATCGGCACACTCTCTGGAATTTCTTCCAGAGAGTAGCCATAGAGCACCGATCGATCCCCTCCTCTGGCGATCGATCGGCACTCTCGCTGGATTTTCGAATTCCAGAGAGTTGCCTGTATTCCTTCTTCCACCCTGCACACTTAACAATCCTTTCTCTTTCAACCCTCAACTTCAATACACCAATTAACATACTAAACACCATAACGTAAAACCACTCTTAACCTCATCCTTTCCTCTTACATTTCCTCACTTCATCAATCGCCAACGCAGACTCAAAACGTATCTTAAAACACAATCAAAACAAGACAAGAACTACGAAATCCAACTGCATGGATAACTCTAAAACTCAAGCATATCCATACTTAACCTAAAACATCTCCAAACATTACCATAAAAATATAAATAAAAGCTTAGTAAAACGTTTTATAAAAACAAGTTTACCAAAACATCAAAACGTCTTTTATCAACTATCCAGATACCAAACATCTTAATATGGTTATACTATACAATTTTTCCTATGTTTCTATCTATCAAAATCCCAAAAACATTTACTTACGTCCCCACGAGTCAAAATGCGCACCGACTGCCCAGGACACTCCCACGGGCCACCCTTCTTCAACATGTTCATTCATCGGGTGGAGGGATCTCATCCTTACCTGTATCGAAATCACCTACACCATAAAGACAATTATGAGCTGAAGGCTCAGTAAGCTTCGTAAATGCAAATGCATGCTGTGCATATGAGTTTCGTAAATCATGCAGACATTTTAATCATTACGTCGCAGACAGATTGTCACCGAGGTCTAAACCCACCAGATGGAGAGGGCATGTCTGGCGGTTGGACAGCCCTTTCCATCTACCGGGGGGAAACATACTTACATCTATAAACAGCCATGCCAGAACCCCACCTCGCCATGACCAGATAACAGATTACGTAGATTTATTTCGTTAGTCATTTTTTTTCTTAAATACGCGCAGAAATTCGTTTTCATGCTCTTTGAAAAACGTGATGCATGAACAATTAAATGCATAACATAAACATACAGCTTGTGTACCATCAAGACGATAAAACCATAACCTATAAAAGCAATTAATCATAACTACCCAACCAAAGCAATTAAACAAACAACTCCAATATTCCTCAACGCGACTTCGACATACGGTGTAGGCCAATCGGCCGTAGTAAGTCACGAGAACTTATCTTGTGTCCGTTGCAATTCAAGCTCCGTCCACGAGCGTTGTTTACCTAAGGCAATTCACAACATTCGTCGTTAAATCGAGTCTAAACTGTTAAACATCCAAACTAACGAAACCCTTAACTAAAGAAATCTCCTAAAACTCTAATTTAACTCATTGAGGTATTTTATCAAGCAATTCATTCTCGTGAATTTTCAAACCTCCATTAATGAGGCTTTTAAAATCTCCAACCACCAAACTTTTCAACAACCTCCATTAATTCCAACTAACTCTCACAAATCACTATAAATACGCCTATTAGAGTCATGAACACGATAACCTATCGATTCTCAACCTTAGTTCACATTTCTAACAAAACCCTAAACGAAACCCTAACCGTAAAACTCTAGAAATTGAAAATCTAACGTTCCAAAAGCTTAGAGCCTTACCTAGGGAGCAAGGATGGAGAAGAAGAAACGCGAAGAACAAAAGTCGATCGGAGGAGCTTCGCCGTCGAAGGAGAGAGCCGCGAGAGAGGGAAAAGCAAAATCGCCAGGGAGGGTATTCTGGAGAGGAAAATCGTAAGTGTGGAGGAGGAGAAGAGTTTTTGTCATTTAAATGAATTTTGACTTGTCAAATGACAAGTTTGCCTTCCTCTTGATTTTCTATTTGCTTCTCCACTTATTTCGTTATTTACCCAAAGATTTGGTTTCTCCAAATTTTCGTATTTCACCATAAATTTCAATCTATTACCGAGGCTTTTATTAAAACTTTACGTTCGCCAAACAGACTCAATTTGACATATTTACCAAAATGTCACATTATATTGGAATAATATAATCCCGTAAAACCAGGTATTACACTTTCCTTTTCACAAAGATATCAGTCTATAATGTAATAAAAACACTCGTCCTTCTTGGTGTATTGATTGTACCAATGGCCAAAATCCTTGTCCCATTAATTGACTCCTTTAATCCACTCAAAACCAAAAAGTTCATAGAGCAAACGTTCGAGATAGTGCATCGGCCACCACATTAGTTTCTCCCTTATTGTATTTGATCATATATAGATAGCGCTCAAGAAACTCCACCCATTTTGAATGTTTTCTATTTAACTTCCCATGACTCTTCATATAATTGAGTGGTTGATGGTCCGTGTGACCGATGAACTCCTTGGGAAGCAATTAGTGTTGCCACACTTCAAGAGCTCTAATGACGGTAAGGAATTATTTGTTTTAAGTTGAATAATTCATGGCGTCCCCTTTGAGCTTCTTATTAAAGTAAGCAATTGACTTACCCTTTTGCATGAGGATATAACCATCCTAACCCTGGATGCATCACAATGCAACTCAATGACCTTATTGAAATCGAGTAGCATAAGAATGAGAGCATTGCAAAGTTTCTCCTTAATTGATTCAAAACTTTGTTGGCATGGTTGAGTCCATTGAAATTCTTTTCGCCTTCTTGGTACAATCCGTAATGGGATCCATGATGGAACTAAAATTTCTAATAAACCTACGATAGAAAGAAACTAACTCAAAGAAGCTTCTCACTTTCAAAACACATTTTGGAGTCGACCAATCTCTAATGGCCTTAATCTTGGAATCAACCCATTCCATGCCTTGCTTAGTTATGACGTATAAGAGGAAATAGACTCACTCTTGCACAAAGGAACATTTCTAGAGATTGCCTTAAAATTTCACCATCTTAAGTGTCTCAAGTAATTGTTGAAGGTTGTAATATCTGCGAATGTTTAAACTTATGGGTAAATGTTATGTACTTTTTAAGGTCAACTTGTTTGGTTTGACTCGAATTGTTATCATTCGTTGGTATTTGGTGACATGTATTTTCTACGGTCAATCAGTTAAAGCATGGATTTGGAATTTTCCATGGCCAAATGATGTGCTTCCAAATCGGAGAAGCACAAGCTTGCAAGTGGCTCGGCTAGAAGGAGATCCTTGGCTGCGCAAAAAGTGACTTCCAACAAGTATAACTTGAGCTGCAAGAAGAATTAAAGGCTGATTTTTTGGATAGCTTCACTTTTAGAAGTGAAGAGAAAACCCTCCAAAAATCATGCACAGATTCGGTTGGATGACAAAACGGTGCTTGATGGAATGCTAGCTGCTCGACTAGGGTTTAACAGTTTTCAAAAACAGTTTAACACCAACTTTGTGGATGATGCACTACAATGGTTGAACTTGAGAGCTTCTACGACCTTGCTAAGGTTTTACACTCCACAAAGGAATGAAAGAAGGTTATAGTACTTAGCAACAACCACTTACACTCACAAAAGGTAGAGATCGCTTTACACACACACTCACTCGCGAATATTACACAACAAGAAGGAGGCGGTACTTGAGAGGTTTAACTCCAAGCTTGAAGACAAGTTTTGCTGCAAATATTCATTACCCTCAAATGGGACTTAAGGATGGTTTAAATACCATACATTAAAAAAAATTAGTGTTTACAAAAGAGCTAGACAAAAATTAGCAAAAAAGAGAAAGGTACTCGACTATGCACAAACGCCGAACAACTAGTTCTTGGCCATTTTTTGCAAAGGACTTTCCTTCCTCCAAAAAGGCACCTTTTTGGACTTTCTTTTGCAACCAAAATTAATGCATTAAAGGGTTTACAAAATATAAACAAATAAATAGATTACAAGCCACAATTAACTCGGGCAACTAAGCTCCTTGCATGTGATGGACTTGTTCCTTCTTTTGGAGTGGTTTGCCTTCCGCGCCATATTCCCAAGTCACCAAGTGTAATGACTTCTCCTTATCACTTGCACTTGGTTCTCCTTCAAATTGTTCATGCAATGTGACTCAAAATATAAGCAAATAAATAGATTACAAGCCACAATTAACTCGGCCAACTAAGCTCCCTGCATGGGATGGACTTGTTCTTTCTTTTAGAGTGGTTCGTCTTCCGCGCCATATTCCCAAGTTACCAAGTGTAATGGCTTCTCCTTGTCACTTGCACTTGGTTATCCTACCAATTGTTCATGCAATGTGACTTTAGAAAATGAGCAAATAAGTTCGAAAGTTCTTTGACTCTAGATCTCGTGATTGCTCCTTTTAGCACATCATTTCTTTAAGGGTGTGAGATGGATGTAACTTCACTACAAGGATCACTATTTGTGGAAAATAGTGAGGAAGATTACTTATAGTACTGTTTGATCTAACTCAACATCACATTGCTAACAATCGAGTGGTGTGCTCGAGCGGAAGACTTCCAAATAAATGTTTTATGGTTTCTATTGATCAAAGATCGCTACTAAGAACCCTAAGAGGAGCTTAAATAGCATCCGTGAAGAAGATTAGGGTTCTTGTAACTTAATAGCATAGAATACACGCCAGTAAACAAAAACAAACATGGGCTCACTCGACCACTTGGGTGGGAGTGAGTGAGTGTTACAAAACAAGTCCAAATCCAAAAACAAATTAAAACAAACAATATAAGATAACAAAAATCTAAGTTTAAAGGGTCTTGAAGCTTAAAACTGCGTGAGGAAAAAAGGCCCACCAAAACAAGGTGGTCGCGGCCTTTATAACTCGCCTTCTTCTTTGGTCGCCCCATTGATCTCCCAAATTAGCTTGTGCTGTCACGAACTGGAGACGGGCCTAACAGAACGCCGGGTCGGGCTACCTGATCTCCGATCACTCAGCCTAAGCCTTGGTTCGCAGTGGAAGACTTTAATATATTGTCAAAAGTCAAGATTCACACTATGATTGCAGATATAATAGTGCAATAGTTAAAAAACAATTCAATATGGTCATTTACCATTATTTTGAGGGTTTATTTGATTCTATTTAAACACCAACTTTGTACCAACTTATACACGTTAAACCTAACCTTTATTTTGTCTGAAACTCTCGAGCTGCCTCCTCGTTTCTGCAGATTCTCCAAGGTAAGCCTAAACCTAATACACTTCGACCTTCAAACAAGTAAACACATGAGTTTACATGCTTGAGAGAGATAGTTAGAATTTTCATTATTCTTAGGGTTTCTCCACAGAAATCTTTCAATTATGATTCTTATCCTCACTTTTTTTCACTGATACGTGACAACTCTATGGGTAGGTTAATTCAAAGGTAAATGATACATGTTGTGAGCAAGAGTCTATGTACTAAGGATTGAAGTAAGTGATGTTTTATGTGTTGACCCGTCGGTTTGCATCACAAAGTGATAGGTTGAGTAGTTTCATTACGATAAGACTTTGAGGACATGTTTGTTATTACGTTACGACATTAATGACTTGAAGATTTGTTTAATCGTTATGATAATGACGATGATGATGCTCGAGGATGTGTTGTAGTATAAACTTTTAATTATAACGTATTGTTAGATGATATGATTATATTGACGATGATGTCGGTCGAGGATGTGTTATAGTATAGACTTTTGATTGTGATCTTTGTTAGATGATATGATTATATTGATGATTATGTTGCTCAATGATATGATAATTTGATAGATGTAGAAATATTGATGCTTTTATGATATGTAGTAAGTTATGATTGAATATAAAGAACATACGAATTGACTCGAGGATATGCTATGTTTTGTATCATATGCTTATATATGACTCATGCATCATGAAAAACAATTTATGTTAAGAAAGATTTAAAGAGAACGAAGAAACAAATAAAGAAAGAAAGACTGACAGAAAGAATAGACAGAAACACAGAAAGATGAGAGAATGACTGAATAAAAGTAACTTTTGTTGTGAGGCAGGATTATGAGTTGGCTGTCCTATAAGACAGGATCATGAGGTGTCTTCTCTCTTCCCTAGACTGAATTCCCTCCAACAAATGGACTGTATATCGTAATTAAAGCAAGAATAAAAAAACCCAATGAGAAAGAACTGCGATAAGACTGTTTTTACAAAAAATTGCATCTGCGTACATATTCATGATAGTTAATGCATCTTTTACTGAGCGTTATGCTCATAGTTTGAACTTTGTGATGTAGGTGATAAACTTTATGATGTATACGATGAAAGAAACAAATAAAAAATGCAGTTGAAGAGGTGCTCTCATGACAAGGTTACATGGAGTTAATGCAAATAGCGATTTAGAGGTTATAAAGAGAAAAACTTATGTTTTATTTCTACCCGAGTTGAAAGAGATTTTATATCACTTATTATTTCGTTATGTTTATGGATGAATTGATTAAGTATTGTTTTCAAACGACTATTTGACATATTTTAATTTATTTTAATGAACACTTATAGATTTTAAGACTTCTGTTGTACATTTTCAATAAAGTGATTTTGAAATTTTTAAGTGAACTCTTTTAAAGAAAAAGTAAAGTAAAAACAGTGCATTACAAGGCGTTACACAACATGTCCTAAACAAGACCGAACTCTGACGCCAACACAGGCCTAGATCTTTGTCTAGGCCTAGCTCTGTCGATCTAGGTGTTCAGCCAGACCTCGGTTGCTTTTCAAAGGATCAAGCCATCTTGACTTGGTTTTGATGATGAGGCTACCTTGAATGGGAGGAAGATTAGAGCGAAGAAGGTCGAGTTTTGTAAATCTAGTTCAAAGAAGATGGAAGTCAATTGATCCTAGTGTCAAAATTAGACATTGGAGTGAGACAAATGGTTTTCAACAATCTTCCTTCATGTCAAGATCTCACCTACTTGGTCCCGGTGGATAATCAGGATATAATTTTAATTAGGGTAAATTCTAAAATACCCCATGAACTATGAGTATTTATCGAAAAATCCCCCAAATTAAAAGTCCTCGCAGTCAAAACTACGAACTATTGAAAAATTGTCAAAATAAACCTCGGCAGAGGGCCGCATGCCCCCCGAATTGTAATTTGGGGGGCCAATAGCCCCCCGAATATGAAATTACACAAAATTCGGGGGGACGATTTAAAATCGCGACCCCCCGAATCTAAAAATACACTGGATTCAGGGGCCACATAAAAATTCGAGGGGTCACAAAAAAATTCGGAGGGTCGCATACAAATTCGGGGGGCCGCGCCCAAAAGTCGCGGGGGGCCGCATACTATATTCGGCCCCCCACAGTCTCAAATTATTCTTCATTATTTTAAAATAATTTTAACAAATACCAAATCATATTCAATTACTTAAAATGTTTACCACATATTTATCACATCATGGGAAGATAATGTAAAAAGTTTCATGATATTTTAAAAATCGTTATGATTTAATATAATTTGTTATAAAATACTGTCATTAAAATTACAATATATCACACAAGTGTTATAAAATCACGAAACTTTTTATATTATCTTTTCATGATGTAATGAACATGTGATAAAAATTTCAAATAAATGGAATATGATTTGGTATTTTTTAAAAAAATTAAATCTTCATTTCTTCTTTAGACGTCAATTTGAGGCCTTAAACGATAGATTTTTGGCCCGAAAAAGACAGTCATGGTATTGTACCAAAATGATATGTATAGATCTCTGCGCGAGATTCAATTTGACATTTTTTCATCCTCAATCGGATACCTGTAACAAAAATTATGGCTCTTTAAAGTTGAAGAGGTCACTAATTTGCATAAAAATTAACTAATTTGCATAAAAGTTTAAAAAAAAAAACATTTTTACATTATCTTTCCATAATGTAATAAACATATGGTAAAAAATCAGAAATTACACTAGATTTGGGGGGCCGATTTAAAATTGCGGCCCCCCACGTTTGTTTTTTCATTTTTGTTTATAAATTAATAAAAAAAATATCAAATCATATTCAATTCAATTGAATTTTTTACCATATGTTCATTACATTATGGAAGGGTGATGTAAAAGTTTTCGTGACTTTTTAACATTTTTATATAAATTAGTGAATATTTATATAAATTAGTGACCTCTTCAACTTTACAGGGCCATAATTTTTGTTTCGGTTATCCGATTGAGGATGAAAAAATATCAAATTGAATCTCGCGCAGAGATCTACACACTCAACATTGGTACAACCCCATGACAGTCTTTTTCGGACCCAAAATCTATCGTTTAAGGTCTCAAACTGATGTATAAAGAAGAAATGAGGATTTAATTTAAAAAAAAAAAATACCAAATCACATTCAATTTAGTTAAAAATTTTACCACATGTTCATTACATCATGGAAAGATAATGTAAAACGTTTCGTGATTTTATAATACTTGTGGGATATATTGTAATTTTAATGACATTATTTTACAAAAAATTATATTAAATCATAACAATTTTTGAAAAATCACGAAATTTTTTACATTATCTTCCCATGATGTGATGAATATGTGGTAAAATGTTTAAGTGAATTGAATATGATTTGGTATTTTTTAAAATTATTTTAAAATAATGAAGAATAATTTGAGACTCGGAGGGCCGAATACAGTATGCGACCCCCCGCAATTTTTGGGCGCAGCTCCCCGAATTTGTATGCGGCCCCCGAATTTTTATGTGGCCTCCCAAATCCATTGTATTTTTAGATTCGGGGGCCGCAATTTTATATCAGCCCATCGAATTCCGTGTAATTTCAGATTTGGAGGGTTATCAGCACCCCAAATTACAATTCGAGGGGCATGCGGCCATCCGCCGGGGTTTATTTTGACAATTTTTAAATAGTTCGAGGTTTTGATTGGGAGGACTTTTAGTTTGGGTTTCGATAAATACCCATAGTTCAAGAGTATTTTGGAATTTACCCTATTAATTAATAAATAAACAATTAAAAAGAAGAGAAGCGGGAAGGTCGTCATGTCTAAAGAGCTGAAAAAACAGTTTCGATTCCTCGATTAGTTATGGGGAAAACCCCATGAACGATGTTGACGAACTCTGGGATTTGGTCAAGAAATTCCCAGCCTGGTTTCAACTGAAAATGGGTTTCAATGTTACAGACAAGAAATTCGCGCTTTCTTCAACAGAAATTGCTTATTATAGCTCTTCGATATCTTCCTCCACGGTTTGCTCTCTTTCTACGTCTTTTTCTGTTTGGATTTCCCCAGAAATTCACAGGCAAAATGATGAGAGGGAGTGCAGAGAAAAAGGAAGATTCGGTCGCCGTCGCCATTGATAGAGATAAAGGAAGCCAGTACGCTCTCAAATGGACTGTCGACCATCTTCTCTCCAGAGGCCAAGCTCTCACTCTTCTCCATGTGAAGCAGAAAGCATCTTCCATTCCGAATCCATGTACTGGTCTCTCTCTATGTCTCTATCTAAAATATCGAATGCTGTTTTTTGGATCTAATTTTGAAATGCATGGTGAAGCCGGGAATCATGTTGCAATTTCTGAGGTGAACGATGATGGTGCGAGAACGTATAAACTTCGTTTGGAGAATCAAGCAAAAGAGTTGTTCCTTCCTTTCCGTTGCTTTTGTACAAGAAAGGAGGTGAGTTCTTGGCGCATTTTTATCTTCTCTGATATGTAATATTCCCCAGATTTTTTCTTCCAAACCAAACACTATTTCCCCCTTCATTTCCCTGATTGAATCGTGTTTTTTCTGCAGATAAAATGCAATGAAGTGATTCTTGAAGATGTTGATATCCCAAAAACCCTCATCAATTACGCTTCTTCAAATCTAATCGAGGTTTTAGTACTCGGCGCACCATCCAGAAGTGGCCTCGTCAGGTGGTTTTTCCCTCTGTTCATCATTGAAAAACAGAAATTCTTCTAATATCTATCTGAAAACAGTTTTTCAAAACCTTTTTTTAAGAAGAATTTTCAAACATCTTTTGAATGGAAACTCAGACAAAAAATGTTTTCATTGATTGGCTGCAGAAGATTCAAGACTCCCGATGTCCCAAGTAGTGTGACGAAAGGGGCACCGGAATTCTGCACCGTTTATGTGATCGCCAAGGGGAAAATCACGTCCGTAAGATCAGCCATGGGTTCTCTACCTGCAAAGCCTCCTTCAACTACTAACAGAATGCAACACCAGGCAAGCCATGTTTCTGATGCAATGGAAGCAAATCCAATGAGACAACTAGTGTCAAGAGGTTTCTATGTTCATTCAATTTCCTGACGATGCATTTCTTTATTTCTCTTTCAATTCTCACCAGCTTACTCAAATTTCATTC
Source organism: Begonia masoniana (assembly GCA_022432975.1). NCBI lineage: Eukaryota > Viridiplantae > Streptophyta > Magnoliopsida > Cucurbitales > Begoniaceae > Begonia > Begonia masoniana. The sequence continues at coordinate 22,170,362 of CM039512.1, read as the reverse complement.
TGAAAATCAGATCAGAGACAAGGGTATACTCCCCGTCTGCTTCAAGACGACTTAGAAATCAAGTAAGTTAGCAACAGAAGACAGTTTTTTAAATTACTTTTTGGAAAAAATTACACATGCTATGCACAAATAGTTGGGTAGTAGTTTTAAATCAAAGAGCCTTGATTTACTGGTAAAGGTCGCCGTTTACGAGGAGTCGTGCCTCAACGAACAAATCACAGGAGTCGTCTACTGGGGACTCTGTGGTATCATTTGTGAGCAGCGGGAGGCCAAGCGTGGATCGATCATTACCTTCTCTATGCGATAATTTGGATGTAGGATTCGCCAATCGGCCCTCTACCAGTTCTGAGTTCGACTCTGGGATCTTCGATATGTCACCCAGCGGAGCCAAATCCATTGATATGACCTATTCACCAGTTGGCTCTTCAAACGACAGCTTCCAGGAAAGTGCTATCTCCTCTTGGTCATCACAGAACATGGTAAACCAAATGGTTTATTCATACGAGTTTTAGGAGATAGTAAAACAGACTAATAGTTTTTTGAAACACGATTTTACTTCGTCGACAAATCACTTGCTTTTGATGATTTGTTGTGAAAATAGTTTAGAAACAAATTCGAATAGGTTGTTTTCAATCGTTTTGTGCTATCATTATGGTAATTGGGTGTTTTTTATGAATTAAATCTTTGATTTTGTTGAAATATTAGGATGAAGTGGAAGCTGAAATGAAGAGGCTCAAGTTAGAACTCAAACAAACAATGGAAATGTACAGCACAGCATGCAGAGAGGCGTTCACTGCTAAGCAGATGGTATGAGACAATTCTAATCTATTGAGCTTAGCTCAAACCTCCTCTAAAAAAAATGGTGAATTCTTCAAGAGTACTAATGAAAAATTGTTGGGTAGCAGGCAAAAGAGCTTCGATTCTGGAAATTAGAGGAAGAACAGCGATTGGGAGAGGCTAGAATGGCGGAGGAAGCTGCACTAACGATCGCAGAGAAAGAAAGAGCGAAGTCCAAATCAGCAACAGAGGCAGCAGAAGCAGCGAAGAAGATTGCGGAACTGGAAACAAAGAAAAGAATGAACGCAGAAATGAAAGCTCTCAAAGAATCAGAAGAGAGGGAAAAGATGCCATTACATGGCTTCGGGTCTGGTGAACTGAGGTACAGGCGATACTCCATCGGAGAGATCGAAGCTGCAACGGATAATTTCTCGGATTCTCTCAAGATCGGAGAAGGAGGATACGGACCGGTTTATCAGGGAGAGCTCGATCACACTCAGGTCGCCATTAAAGTTCTCCGACCAGATGCGGCTCAAGGGATGTCTCAGTTTCAGCAAGAGGTTGAAGTATTGAGCTGCATTAGGCATCCAAACATGGTGCTTCTCCTCGGTGCCTGTCCGGAATACGGTTGTCTAGTTTATGAATTCATGGCCAACGGTAGCTTAGAGGATCGTCTCTTCCGGCATGGTAACACTCCTGTTCTTCCATGGCAACTCCGTTTCCGTATCGCGTCGGAGATCGGAACAGCGCTTCTCTTTCTCCACAGCACGAAGCCGGAGCCACTCGTCCACCGTGATTTAAAACCGGGAAACATATTGCTCGATCGGAACTTCGTGAGTAAAATCAGCGATGTCGGGTTGGCCAGACTGGTTCCTTCGAACGTCGCCGACACAGTAACTCAGTACAGAATGACGTCAACGGCCGGAACTTTCTGCTATATCGATCCCGAATATCAGCAAACTGGTCTCCTCGGGATTAAATCGGACGTGTATTCGCTAGGGGTAATGCTTTTGCAGATAATCACGGCGAAGCCGCCAATGGGGCTGACTCATCTGGTCGAAAGGGCGATAGAGAGGGGAGAATTTGCGGAGACCCTGGATCCGGCAGTGCCCGGATGGCCGGTTGAGGAGGCTCTCAGGTTTGCTACAATGGCGCTTCAATGCGCGGAGATGAGGAAGAAGGACCGGCCGGATCTGGGAAAGGTGGTATTGCCGGAGCTGAACAGGCTGAGGTCATTTGCGGACGATAGCATGAACAGTCTGATGCTCGGCCACAGTGCGCCATTATCGTCGCAGGGAAGAAGCCCCCACCTTCCTCCTATTTCTCAATCTCAATTCAGTCGACAGGTAATCGGATGAGGATAGTATAGTAATTTAATACTACAATGTAATAGTTCGCTCTAAAACAAAAGTCATTTTTCAAATTGCGACGGAATACTATTACTGCTGTTTGTTTTTGAAAACTGTCCCCTTTCTTTTTGGTGGTCCTTGATGTTTCAGGATGTAGTAGTGGCCGGTGAGATTGAAAGTTCCAAGAGCCGATCAAACTTTTAGGCCTACAGATGATCATATTTCAACCACTTGTAACCTCTTTTTCTCTGCGTTTTTAACATAATACAGGTCAATATATTTAATTTAATTCATGTTCATTATTATGATTATAAGGTTTACGGAATGTGGTCTCGTAAACCATAAGATCAAAATTTATAATTGAAGCATCTAACTAACCAAGTCGAACATAGTTGGGTTGCATCCAACCTATGCTCCATCTAAAATTGCCATGTTTAGTGTATTGAATTAGGGGATGATCAAAGAGTTGGAGGATGCATGGGACGAACAAAGTGGAAGAGAAAGTGAAATGAAGTAAGTGGATGGTCCAGATGTGAAAGGAATTAGAGGAATTGGTTGTTCCGATTAATGAATCCACGTTACTGGCTGTGGGTTGTTAAAGGAGACAAAATGACCTACTCTCTCTCTCTCTCTCTCTCTCTCTCTCTGTGGATGTGATCAATTTCAAAAGTTAATAATATAGATTAAGTAAACTAATGAAAATAATAATTAATTTACCTAAGTTAAACTGGATTTGATAATGTTGTAATTTTTTGGAAGGACCACTTTCAAGAGAAGTACTAATTGTGAGATAAAATAGTAAATAGAAGAAGATTATTATGTCTGCCATTCTCAAATGTAGAAAAATTAAGTTTAATATTTAAAATATTATACATGGAAATTGACAGTAATATTGACAAAAGGTTATAAAATTTTTATAACATTATTTATTTACGTTTTATAGTTTAATTGCAAAAAAAGGTAATATTCAAAATCACCCTCAAAATATGGTGTGTTTAATAAAAATGACCCTTAAATCATTTTGTAAATAAGATTACACTCGAAATATGAAAAACCTAATAAATCAACTTCTGGCAGCCTCCCATTCTCGGAGATCGAGGGGCCACAAGAGATTGATTTGTTAAGTTTTTCATACTTCGATAGTGAAGTTATTTATAAAATGGTTTTAGGATACTATCTCTTCATACTTTGATGGTGATTTTGAATGTTACCCTTGCAAAAATTATTGACGTGTAACTTTTTGGACAAACATTGTAACAAAATAAATTAATGAGTTGAGTTGTAAAATAAAAACAAATTACTTTAGAAATTTTAACCATTTCACGGACACATGTATTTAATTTTGAATTCGAGGATATCAAAAGTGATAAATTTAATAGTAAAGTCATATTATGTTTATGCTCTTTTTATATTATGTAAAAGGCATTATTCAACTATTCTTCACTCGTCAATATATTTAGCAATTGAGAGAATAAAAGAGAGAAAGTTTTGTTGTATATTGTTGAGAGAGAATTCGAAATTCTTCCATTTTTCTATTAACGGTAGAGAATTTATGGAGTTTGCATATAGAATGACAGATGACATTACATCAACAGAAAGAAAGAGAAATAGAAGAATCACGTTGAATCATGCTAAACGTGCTTTTGGCAACTCAGTTATGCTGAGGTGGAAATACTCTCAACAGTCCCCTGCAAGCTCAACTCCCTAGGCGGCAGAGCTTGGATCTGAAATTGGAGAATGCATTTGATAGTAGCAGTTTGGTGAGGTCATCTAGTATTTGTAACTGCGACAGGACAAAGGAAACAATTAATTTGTTGGACTTAACTCGCTCTGGAACAGAGTGGTAGCCGAGTTCCTCATGTTTTGTTTTTGAACGATAGACTGGTTTTCTAGCTAAGTAGGTTGCATTGATATTGTCGCATAGAACTCATGAAACTAAGGAAATAGGAAGTTGAATTCCCGATAGAAGAGATTGTATCCAACTAACTTTAGCAACACAATCGGCTAAGTTTCTGTACTCAGATTCAATACACAAGCGGGATACCACCTTTTGTTTACTCGATGACCATAAGATGAGATTTGAACCATGAAATATCCAATAGCCGTTGGTGCTTTTTCGATCATCCAGATATGAACCCCAGTCAGCATCGGCATAACAAATTAAATCATGCTAATTTTGTTGGTTTAATTGAAGTCCTAATTTGCAGTTCCTTTGATGTAACGAAGAAGCATTTTGAGATCTTGCCAATGCACTTCTTAATGATTGTGCATAAATTGACACAATTTGTTCAAAGCGAAAGAAATATCTAGATGAGTAATAGTACCATATTGCCGAGCGAGATTTATACTTCTATAAATGAACCATCCTTTAGAGGACTTCCAGAGGACAAAGATAGAATATAGCCAAACACCGTCGAGTGGAAAATTATTTACAGTCATCCATCTAAACTTCATGAAGGACAAAAGTTAAATATTTTGTCTGATTTAAAGAAAAAGTAGAGTTGGTCTGCTTAACTTCCATGCCAAGAAAATAATGAAGCTTACCGAGATCCTTCACGGCAAATCGTGATTTGAGAAATGTAAGCAGTTGTTGTAACTTTTCTGAGTTATTGCGAACTAATAAAATGTCATCGACATACGCCAGCATTAGGATATGGAGAGAACCTGATTTGTAGATAAACAAAGATGCATCAGCTTTGGACATTGTAAACCCAAATTGAAGCAAAGCACTTTGAAGCTTGGTATACAGGCTCTCGAAGACTGTTTGAGTCTGTAAATAGCTTTGTGAAGCTTGTGGAGTCCCTCAATTATGATGAGGGACCCACTTCAATAACTTCATTTGAATGTATTGAATGCAGAAGGAAGAAATTCTTCCTTCTGCATTTTCCTTTCGGCGTCTCCCTTAAATTAAGGGAGGTGTTCTTTTGTCTGTTGTGGCAAACCTTCCCTATAAATAGGGAAGATTGCTCAAGCATTCAGCATCTGAAGCAGAATCAACTTCTTCTGCATCCAAAGAGAAGAGAAGAGACTTCTTCTGCATCCAAAGAGAAGAGAAGAGAAGAGAGAAATCTTCTCTGAGTGGAGGGAGAGAAATAGTGATGATTATTTTAGAGGGAAAGAAAAGAAAGAGAGAGAGAAAAATAGGTGCGGTGCTTTTGTACACATTGAGAGTTCTAAGAGTGCTTATTTCTCTTAGTGAATATTTTCTAGGATATTCGATATCTAGAAAAATATTGTAAATCCTATTTTTCATAATGAGATCTTTCTGGACTCGGTTCCCGTGGTTTTTTCCCGATTTGGGTTTCCACGTAAAATTCTCGGTGTTGGTTTTAACCATTATTTCTCTTACTTCTTGGCCGTTGTAATCTTACGGCGTGAGAAAATATTCATGGTACTTTTCAGATTGCTTCCGCTATCATTTCTCATTCCTGACAAATCTTTCGTTATTTTCCCAACAAGTGGTATCAGAGATAGGTTGACTTCTTTAAATCTAGTATGCTCTGTGGTTGCGGTTTTTAAACTGATCTTCCACATCAGAAAATTTTTTTGAAGTTGTAGTCCTTGTGCCATATTTGAATCATGGAGAGTAACCCGAGTCGGATGGTCACGTTGAACGGCTCCAACTATCATTTGTGGAAAGGGAAGATGGAAGATCTTCTTTATGTAAAAGACTATTATTTACCGGTATTTGCTGGTGCGAAGCCGACAGATAAATCTGACGTCGAATGGGAATTATGTCATCGTCAAGTATGCGGTTACATTCGACAGTGGGTAAATGATAATGTCCTCAACCATGTCAGTGAGGAAAAGAATGCTCAAAACTTATAGAAAAAGCTTGAGGAGTTGTACGCTTGAAAGACTGGTAACAACAAGCTGTTTTTGATCAAGCAGCTTCTGGGGTTAAAGTACCAGAATGGAAAAGCTATGACCGATCACTTGAATACATTTCAAGGAATTATCAATCAGTTGGCTGGAATGAAAATCAAGTTTGATGAAGAAGTTCAAGGGTTGATGCTTCTTGGGATTTTACCAGACTCGTGGGAGACATTCAGAATGTCATTGTCTAACTCGGCCCCAAATGGTATTTTGGTTATGGATGTAGTCAAAAGTAGTGTTCTGAATGAGGAAATGAGAAGAAATTCAATAGGTTCTTCCTTACAATCAGACGTCTTAGTTACCGAAAATAGGGGGAGAAGTCAAAGCAAAGGTCCGGTCAACAGAAACCGGAGTCAAAGCAAGTCTAGAAAATATGCTAACGTTGAGTGTCATTGTTGTGGCAAGAAGGGTCACATCAAGAGATTTTGTCGAAAGTTCCTTCGAGAAAATCCGAATGCCAAGGGAAACGAAATGAAGGCCGAAGAGGGTGACACAGGCGAAAAAGTAGCCACGGCCACCGAGGAGTTCTTTATTGTGTACGATGGAGACGTCGTTAATCTCGCCTCCCAAGATACAAGTTGGGTAATTGATAGTGGCGCTTCGATACATGCCACCTCACGGAGAGATTTCTTCACATCCTACACTTCCGGTGACTTTGGAAGTGTAAGGATGGAAAATGATGGTGTTGCAAAAGCCATTGGTATGAGAAATGTACGTTTAGAAACCGACAATGGCAACACCTTGTTTTTGAGAGGTGTGAAGCACATTCCTGACATCCGCATGAATTTAATCTCGACAGGAAAGCTTGACGACGATGGGTTTTGCAGCACCTTTCGTGATGGAAAATGGAAGCTCGCCAAAGGCTCTTTAATTGTGGCAAGAGGAGAAAAATGCTCCTCTTTGTATGTGACACATGCAAAGATCGCAAATTCCATAGTCCATACAGTGGACCATGAAGACGTGGTAGATCTTTGGCACAACCAGCTTAGCCATATGAGTGAGAAGGGCTTGATGATTCTAGCCAAGAAGAACCTGTTATCAGGTATAAAAGGAGGCTGTCTAAAACAGTGTGTTCATTGCTTAGCTGGTAAGTAGACTTGAGTAGCCTTTAAAATGTTCCTCACTCGTGGAAACCGGGTATACTGAACATGGTGTACTCCGATGTGTGCGGCCCGATGAAGACAAGAACATTTGGTGGTGAGTTGTACTTTGTGACCTTTATCGACGATCATTCAAGAAAGATTTGGGTGTATACGTTAAAGACAAAAGATCAAGTGATAGACGTTTTCAAGCAGTTTCATGCTCGTGTGGAAAGAGAAACGAGTGTGAAGCTAAAATGCATCCGGACAGATAATGGGGGCGAATATTGTGGTCCTTTTGATGAATACTGCAGAGAACAGGGTATTCGGCATCAAAAGACACTGGAGAAGACTCCTCAGTTGAACGGGTTAGCTGAGAGAATGAACAGAACACTTGTTGAGAGAGTGAGATATTTGCTCTCGCAGTCACAGTTACCGAGATCCTTTTAGGGTGAAGCCTTGAGTACAGTGGTTCACGTTTTGAATCTCACGCCGAGTGTTCCACTGAACTTCGAAGTTCCAGACAATATGTGGTTAAGAAAAGAAGTTTCTTACAATCATCTGCACATTTTTGGGTGCAAGGCCTTTGTTCATATTGTGAAAGATGAGCGGTCGAAGCTAGATGTGAAGACGAGGCCATGTGTGTTCATCGGTTATGGTCTTGATGACTTTGGCTACAGATTCTACGATCCGGTGCAGAAAAAGCTAATCAGAAGTAGAGATGCAGTGTTTGTAGAAGACCAAGGCATCAAAGACATCGATAAGACGGAAAAGGCAGATAGATGCAATGATGATTTGATCGATTTGGATCAAATTTCTACACCTACAGTACATTCCGATCAAGGGGGAGCATAACTAAAACATGATATCGGTCCTGCCACTGGCGAAGTCCCCACTGCTGATAATGTTGAACTGACTGAGCAAGTCGAAGAAGAGGTTCAAAAGTTGCCAGAAGAACCTCCGTTGAGAAGATCTACTAGAGAGCGACGTCCTTCGACGAGATACACTTCAGATGAGTATGTGATGCTCACAGATGCTGGAGAGCCAGAAACTTACCAAGCGGCAACTTCCTTTGATAAGAATGAGTGGCTGAAAACCATGGAGAAGGAAATGCAATCTCTTCACGAGAATCACACTTATGACTTGGTGAAGTTACCCTAAGGAAAGAAAGCTCTCAAGAACAGATGGCTCTACAAGTTGAAGACCGAAATTGCAAGCTCACAGTCAAGGTACAAGGCTTGATTAGTTGTGAAGGGGTACGGTCAGAAGAAAGGAATCGACTTTGAAGAAATATTCTCACCAGTGGTGAAGATGTCTTCGATTCGAGTTGCTCTTGGTTTAGCGGCACGCTTGAACTTGGAGATCGAGCAACTTGATGTGAAAACTGCGTTTCTTCATGGTGACTTAGAGAAAGAAATTTACATGGAGCAGCCCGAGGGATTCAAAGTCATAGGGAAAGAACAACTTGTGTGCAAGTTGAAAAAGAGCTTGTACGGCCTCAAACAAGCTCCACGCCAGTGGTACAAGAAGTTTGACTCTTTCATGATAAGTCAAGGGTACAGCCGAACATCGTCAGAACATTATGTGTTTATCAAGAGGTATTCCAATGATGATTTCGTCATTTTCCTCTTATATATTGACGATATGTTGATCATAGGCCGTGACACTAGCAAGATTGCTAAGTTAAAGGGAGAATTGAGCAAGTCCTTTGCTGTGAAAGACTTGGGTGCGACAAAGAAGATACTCGGTATGAAGATCTCTCGTGATAGGAAGAATGGGAAACTGTGGTTGTCTCAGGAAGACTACATCAAGAAGATACTAGAAAAGTTCAACATGAGCAAGGCCAAAGCTGTGTGTTCTCCACTTGCAGGTCACTTCAAGCTCAATTCAGAGCAATGTCCTATAAGTGAGAAAGACAAGGCCGACATGAGTCGAGTTCCTTATGCGTCTGCAGTTGGCAGTTTGATGTACGCCATGGTTTGCACTCGACCTGATATTGCTCATTCAGTTGGAGTAGTCAGCCGATTCCTCTCCAATCCTGGCAAAGAACATTGGGAAGCAGTGAAGTGGATATTCAGATATTTCATAGGCACTTCCAGATTGTGTTTGTGTTTCGGTGGTAGTGATCCTATGCTAGTTGGGTATACCGATTCAGATATGGTCGGTAACGTAGATTCCAGGAGATCCATTTCAGGATTCTTGATGATTTTTGCAGGCGGATCCGTGTCTTGGTCATCCAAGCTACAAGATCGTGTTGCACTATCCACCACAGAAGTAGAGTACATTGCGATCACTGAGGGTTGCAAGGAGGCTTTATGGATGAAGAGATTTCTTGAAGAATTGGGTCTGCGCCAAGAGAAGTATATTATGTTTAGTGATAGCCAGAGTGCTATCCATCTCTCCAAGAATTCATCATTTCATTCGAGGTCCAAGCATATTGATGTGAGGTGTCATTGGGTTTGAGATTTGCTCGAGACAAAGCAGTTGCACTTGGCGAAAGTGCACACTAGTGAAAACAATTCGGATATGTTGACGAAAGCTTTGACAAATGAGAAGCTCAAGGCTTGTCGACGAAGAGCGGGATTGTTAGAGATGCCTCATCATAAGTCGAGAGGGGGAGATTTGTGGAGTCCCTCAATTATGATGAGGGACCCACTTCAATAACTTCATTTGAATGTAGAAGGAAGAAATTCTTCCTTCTGCATTTTCCTTTCGGCGCCTCCCTTAAATTAAAGGAGGTGTTCTTTTGTCTGTTGTGGCAAACCTTCCCTATAAATAGAGAAGATTGCTCAAGCATTCAGCATCCGAAGCAGAATCAACTTCTTCTGCATCCAAAGAGAAGAGAAGAGAGAAATCTTCTATGAGTGGAGGGAGAGAAATAGTGAGGATTATTTTAGAGGGAGAGAAAATAAAGAGGGAGGGAAAAATAGGTGTAGTGCTTTTGTGCACATTGAGAATTCTAAGAGTGGTTATTTCTCTTAGTGAATATTTTCTAGGATATTCGATATCTAGAAAAATATTTTAAATCCTATTTTTCATAGTGAGATCTTTCTGGACTCGGTCCCCATGGTTTTTTCCTGATTTGGGTTTCCACGTAAAATTCTCGGTGTTGGTTTTAGCCATTATTTCTCTTACTCTTGGTCATTGTAATCTTACGGCGTGAGAAAATATTCCTGGTATTTTTCGGATCGCTTCCGCTATCATTTTTCGTTCCCGACAAATCTTTCGTTATTTTCCCAACAAAGCTTACATGCGTGTGAGGGATTGGCTTAGTCAACAAAACCTTGTGTCTGTTCCATAAAAACACAGTTTCCATAAAACCTCCATGAAAGAAAGCATTGCTCATATCCAATTGACGAGTAAGACATTTTTTCGACAAGGCAAGGGCAAGAACAAGTCAGATCATTGCATGTTTAATGACTAGACTAAATGTTTTGGTATAATCCACACCACTAGTTTGATTATAGCTTTTAGCAATGATTCGTGCTTTGTAATGACTAAAAGAACTATCAGAATTGTTTTTAACTTTTACAACATTTAGAGCCAACTAGTGTAGCGTCTGGAGGTAGAGGAACTAATGTTCAGGTTTTATTTGCATGTAGAGCAGAGAGTTACTCTTGTATTATCCTAACCCAATGCTTTTGTTTAAAAGTGTGGCTAAGGTTCTAAGTTCTGAAAAATCAATTTCAAAAAACATTTGTAATAATTTTGGCTTAAAGATACCTACTTATGTCTAGTGATCCTTTGGTGTGCATTAGTACTATATTATACTATTGGTAATATAGGAACAATGATAATTGTTAGTTTAATGTGTGTTAAGTATGTTTTATTTTGATGATTCACTAATTAATATTGAGTAATTCTACGTTAATGAAAACTAACTTAGAATTATTAATTCTAATTAATATTGAGTAATTCTAAGTCGCTAAAAGGTGTAATGGTAACGGATCTCCAAAGTCGATTGTAAAGTCTTGCACATCGTAGCATTAAAAACAAAAAACTCTTGCGAAGTCCCAAACACGAGAGGGTGTTCAAGTGGCAGAGTTTCAATTTTGTAGTTCATTCAAGCAAATAAGTCTTTGTCACGAGGATCCAATATACAAAGAGGAAGTCTGGTTTGATAAAAATCACATTTTTACATTGATGCGGAGGATTGGTTTCAAGAAGTGGAGTCCTATAGTGGAGCCATTTTTCAAAGAGCGAAAGCCCACCTCCCCATACAACGTGTCTAATGGATATATGACAGAGTATCGCTTTGTACAGGCAAAATCTCGCTCGTCAAGATTTTTGGAGAAATCTATAAATAGAAGGACACTTCAAAGTTGCAAAAATAACAAGTGTGATTCATACACGAAGTGCTGTCAAATTTTCATCAAGAAGAGTTTACTTCTCCAGCTTTAATATCATCTCTGTAGGACTAACTTGAGATTATCAACTTTGAGAGAGTGTATTGTGCTCTATCGATCAAACCTTTCATTTGTAAATTCGTGAACGAGTAAAGGGTGACATACAGAGAAAGAGTCAATATAAGACTTTAGATTGATGTCTGGAAGTTCAATCTTTCGAACCGCAAGGTGAAATTGGAAAAGAATCTTCGAGGAAGAGTCTTGAAGCGTGAATATAAGCAAGATTGACCAAACTGCGTTAACAAATCGTTTGCATTTCTTTCTCTCTTATCTTTTGAATATTGCTATTTAAAATTTATTGCACGTTAAAATTAGTCAAATTAGTTAAGAGAACTTAATATTTTAAGCTTGCAAACTATTAACTACTCAAACACAAAAAAGTTTAATAACCTAACTAACCCCTCCCCCCAAACTCCTTCCTCCTAGGTTATTTGGATCCTACAATAATGTCCATGTTAGATAGAGAAACAAAGGATGAAGTGGTGGAGGAGGGAATTGTGGGTGAGACTCGAGAAGGGACTATTTGTGTAGCTTAATGGTGATGCGGTGATATTGGGGAAAACAGTTGATTTGGAATATTTTATGCGTCAGAGGGAAGATGTGGAGAGAATATAGAGATTGGAGTTGGGCAACCCAAAGAGGAGGAGGATGATAACCCTGAGCGAAAACTTGTTTCATCAATGGTAATACCACGAGTAATAAATACACGACCAAAAGCAGGACTAAGAGCGATATAACTCTTGTGGTGAAACTTTACCCAAGAAAAATGCATAAAACCGACTTGGGTTGCAATTTGTGTGAATTTTAAGGTCTCAAGTGTGAAAAGCAAGAACTTTGGAAAACCTTAAGATGATCATAAGGGAGAGATTCGCCAAACAAGCATTAATGCTTGTTTATGATGAATGCTATGTCGAGTAAAAAAAGGATTGAACATATTGAATAGTTTTATGAAATTGAGTTTGAGCAAATGTAAAGAACTGCGGGAAAGTATTTCGAACTTGATCTTTTGTGCGCAATGGAAATAACCAACAATAACGGCTACAGTCATCAACAAGTAATAGAAAATAGCAAAATCCATTGATAAAAGTGTCAAGGGAGGGACCTCACACATCCGTATGAACTAAGTCAAAAGACTGAGATGGATGTGATGAAGAAATAACGTAAGGGAGTTTATGTGATTTACTCAATTTGTAGGGAAATCAAGTGTCACACAATAAGGAGCATGAAATATTAGAAGAAGAAAAGTTTCTTTAAAGAACAAAAAAGTGAGGATGCCCAAGTTGTTGATGCCAGATGGAGGAGTTGCTGGATTTGGACTCTGAAGAAAAAAGTTGTAAGCGCTTGTGCAGAGGATTGGAGGAAGGCTGCGGAATTTTGATGGAGAAAAGACCGTTAAGCAGGGTGCCTCGCAACACCGTTAGTCTGGAACGGAGGTCCTGGACAACAAATAAAGAAGGAAAGAATTCAACATTAACATTATTGTCTAGACGCAGTTTCTTGACACTAACTAAGTTACTAGATATAGGAGTGGTAAAGAGTATGTAGTAAAATAAGGGATCGAGAGGAAGCAGGAATTATAACATGACCTATAATAGCAATAGTTAGAGAATTATTGTTTGCATCGAAGGCATGGTCTGGTCCAACGTATGGGGAGGAGAGTTGAAGATTGTTGACCTCTCGAGTAAAATGGTTTGAGGCACCAGAATAAAATATCCAAGAGGAAGCAGGTGTAGTAGAAGAAGCATCAGGTGAAGCAATAACAGTGTTCATTTGTTTTGAAGGTGGTCTATATGAAGCATTAAAGTGATGAAAACTAACATATTGTGAGCATCTGTTGAGGACATCTGCTCTACGAGTTTGGGCGTTCGTGATCAAGATTCTACTCGGAACTAGGCATCCACGAAATCTTTCTTTTTACACATGGCTCGGAACTGAGGTCGACATCTTATCTCAGAACGCCCACACTATGTTATCTTTAGTACTTTGATCTTTTTCCAATTGAGTTTTACATTATAATATTATTCTTTGCTGCATAGAGTCAATAATTATATCAATAAATTCACCTATTTTCAAAGATATTTCTAAAGTGAATATAATTTATATAATATCATTTAAATATATATTCAATCAACACAATACATGTTCAATCAATATAGTCAACATACTCATTCAAACATATATTCAACTTAATCTTAGTTTATCTCAATAATTTAAATAATATATTGAAATAATTACTCTAATCATCAAAAAACTATGCTTTCGCTTTCGAGCAAGATAAAATCTAATATTTTACCATTCAAATTAAAATATAATATAATATTTTACCTCCTAACACTGCCCTGAGCGACTCACCAATGACGTAAACAAATAAGAAGAAAGACATCTTGATGAGCTCCGACCTGCAAATAGGACTCAAGAACTCGAAAGAAGACCGTTAGCTCTGGGTGACACAAATCCGAGTAAATCCGAGAATGAAAAATGTAAAAGAAATATCAAACGTGCTCGAAACTTAATGAAATTTTAGGTGAATCTTGTGAAGTGAGTGAGGTGTGTGCTGGTGAAAATCGTGGTCCAGATTTGTTAAGATGAAAGATTTATGGACTATTTTCCAGGCAACCTCAAAGGGCGTTTGCTCAGTAGTGGAATGAAGGGTGCGATTGTAGGAAAATTCCAATCCGGGAAGGACTACATCCCAACTGGATAGTTTCTTACCTACAATACTGCGTAAGAGGGAGCCTAAGTGTAACGACCCGAGGAGGATCGCACCGAAATTCTTGACTTTACATAAACATTAATTCATATTTGAACTCCTTTCTCCTACTCTGTTTTTTTTTAATGAAGACAGTATACCTAACAGGCTTAAAGACTTCAACTTAATGAATGGAAAATCAGTCCCTCGTACATGCTTCCAATCGACGTACAAGTTGCATGGGTCTGCATGCATTAACCGATAGACACTGCTTCTTCCGGATGGCACGAGCACCCCACATGACTCATTTAAACACCTATCGGCAGATGCGAATACCCGCATCGACCGACGATCACGTGCATCTCGTGTGACCAATTTAAAACATCCACCGATAGACATGTGAGATCCACGTTTTCATCTAAGACATCTTCCGATAGCTTACAAGCTCTATATCATCCGATCACTAAACGACAAGTTATCACTTATATCATCCAACGAGGAAACATACTTCATCTTCCGGTGTATTAGGGAAACATCATCCGATGGACTAAACTCTACATCTGCCGATCGCTAGACGACAAAATAACACTTTCATCATCCGATGGCTTATTACACTACATCTGCCGATCGCTAGACGAAAAAATAACACTTTCATCATCCGATGGCTAAACACTCTACATCTACCGATAGGAGAAAAACACATCTTCCGGTAGAAACTCCTACCAAAATGATTCATCCAACTTTCACATAACACAACTTAGCTAAGAAAGACTCTTACTGGTATAACAAATTCATTCAGAGTATAAATAACGGAAGACTTGCATGACATAAATCCTTCAAAAAGGAAACATATCCTCATATCCAATCCCAGACTCAAAAGTTAACTCAAACAATACTAACACCATTCTACATAATTCCAGTTCTTATATTCTTACTGACATAAGGGAGCAATAACCAGGGGTCATAATCGCCTCTCCAGTCCTGCACTGTCACTTTGAGTAACCTCCAGCAACCAAGCTTAGACTTCCTCATTAACCTTGAGTTCCTCACCTGAAAATTCGTCACCTACATCATAAGGTTCAAACTATAAGCCTAATGCTTAGTAAGGAATGCAACACTAACATGGATGCATGAATACATAATTTGGGAAAATCACATGCTCATAAGTCTTTTCTTGTTCATGTCTTTGCTCGTAATCATCATTCATAATCATGGATCATATTCATCATTCACAGTCGTTGATCATAATCATCATTCATAATCATTGGTCATATTCATCATTCATAGTCATTTATCGTATTCTTTGTTTAGGTTGTGTGGATCAAGAGAGGATTTGTGCCGGTAAAGGGGGTTCGACAGTGAGTTTGATCTTATTCCCTATTGCGGGTCGTATTCATATGTCCTTCTTTGGACTGTGACATATGCCGAACCGCCCCCAACCCTCACTTAATCCACGTTGCATAAATCTTATATATATACTTACATACATACATATCTTGTTCATGGAAAACATGCGTTAAAACATTTCCTTATGCTTGAGAAACATTCATGATGCATGAACATGAGAACTTTTAACTCATCAAACTATGACAAGGATCATACCAGAGCAGACAACTTCACATTCACTAGCAGGTCATCAAATAGTATAACTCGCAACATACATAAATCCTTCAAGTGCAGACAAGCTCATTATCATAAGGTAAACATTAGACATCTCAACCTAGTACTCCCACGATGTAGGGCTCTATTAGCCGGAAATCTTAATACATTCACTTACCTGGTCTCCTTAGCACTTGAGCTCCTTTCTCTTCAAACTTCTTCACCTAAACATTTACATTGCAGTAGTTAAAACAAAATCCTAATAGTTCTAATCTCGAGTTATCCTAAGATCTAATAGCTAAGATTCCTTCCTGAGTTCTTAGTTTAATACTCAATGTAACCCGAAATCCCAAAATCAAAATAGACGGATTCGATAATGATAACTCAGGGTTGGTTGTTTTAAATGTCCAGAATCGATTCGGAATGACATTACCAATCTCGGGTTTCAAAATGTTCTTATCAATACTCGGCCATTGAAGAATCCAAAATTTCAATATAGAGCAGAAAACAGAGCTAATAAACTAACAGATAGCCACATTGTTTAATGCATACCTCAGGCGCAGAGTAGTCGAGTGGTGGCGGAGTAAACCGGCCGTCGAGGAGGGTTTGCTGATAGTAGAGAGTAAGGACTTGCGAGAGAAGAAATCGCCGGAAATGGTGGTGTCGGCTACAGTGGTTTAAATGAAGTTTGAATCTTTTCCTTTTTCTTTAAATACTGGCCTTAATCCTCCAATATTACAACTTTGCCACTCAACTTAGTTTAGATCCACATGTAATTAATTAAGCTTGGCATAAACCCTAAACTACGAAGATTAAATATTTATGACCGTTAATACAGTTAAGAAAATCACCTGGCCGTTAACTCGGGTGTTACATCCACCCCTCCTTAAACAAAATTTTCGTCCCCGAAAATTGATCAAACAAACAACTCTGAATACTTGTCTAACATGTCCTGTCGCCGCTCCCACGTGGCTTCTTCTATGCCATGATTCATCCATAAAACTTTGACAAACGGAATTTCTTTATTTCTCAGAGTCTTAACTGCGGATTCCAATATCTGCACTGGTCTCTCTTCATACATTAATGATGGTTCAATCTCAATATCCATTGGTTCAACAACTTGCGTCGGATCTCGTATGCATTTCCTTAACATTGACACGTGAAAGACATTATGAACTTTATCCAATGATGGAGGCAACTGCAGTCTGTAAGCTGTACTACCGATTCTAGCTAAAACAGGGAATGGTCCAATAAATCGTGGATTGAACTTTCCCTTCCTGCCAAATCTTAGTACTCCTTTAAATGGTGAAACCTTCAGAAAAACTTCATCACCAACAGCAAATTCAAGATCTCTCCTCCTTTGGTCTGCATAACTTTTCTGTCGGCTTTGTGCAGTAATCATTCTCCTCTTGATAGTGGCAATCTTGTCTGACATCTGCTGTAACATCTCGGGACCTATGAGTTTTGCTTCACCAACCTCATCCCAATACAGAGGTGATCTACATTTCCTACCATACAACGCCTCGTAAGGTGCCATACCTATTGTGACGACCGAAAACCGGACCCGATCGGGATCCAAGAACCGAGCCGTCACTCCGGGACATTTGCAGAAAACGGGGACAACTATTTTTTTTTTTTCGACTTTTTAAAACTCATGGACATTTAAAATGGATAACATAAAATAAAATCAAAGTAAAATAAATAAACATAAACTGGAAATGAATAAAAACGTGAACAGTGACCGGAAGATGCAAAGTGTGAACAGTAACCGGAAGATGAAATTTGTGAACAGTGACCGGAAGATGAAATTTGTGAACAGTGACCGGAAGATGAAAAATGTGAACAGTGACCGGAAGATGAAATTTGTGAACAGTGACCGGAAGATGAAATTTGTGAACAGTAACCGGAAGATGAACAGTAACCGGAAGATGAAAAATGTGAACAGTGACCGGAAGATGAAAAATGTGAACAGTGACCGGAAGATGAAATTTGTGAACAGTGACCGGATTTGTTAAAAATGTGAACAGTGACCGGATGACTAAAATTGTGAACAGTGACCAGATTTGTTAAAAATGTGAACAGTGACCGGATGACTAAAAATGTAAAAGACAAAACTGGCAACTTTTAACATGATTACATAAAAACAAAAGTTGTGGAAACAGAATGTATGAAAACTTCAAACTTCAGAAAACGATTCAAAACATGATTTTTGAACATATCGGGAAAAACACGACGGAATTTTAAGGAAAAACAAATTACATGGATGGCTCTAACATGACAGAAACTTAAGAAAAATCACACTACATGGATAGCTCTAAAACCAGAAGCTGTCCATGCACAGACTAACAGAAAATATTCCAAACGAATTCCAGAATACTTCAAAACATAGTTCAACTGTCGAATACAGAGGTTTTAACAAGAGAAAGCTTAACCAACAGAATACCTTACATTATCTATATCCAACAGAATTTCCTACAGAGTTTTCAACAACCAAAAATACAGAATCCTAACATAGTTTAAAAACCAAACACAGAATTCCAGTAGGGTTTACAGACATAGACTTTACTTTAAATACTTAAACCTTGGGACAGGATTTGTCTGGCTGCAGCAACCATCCCG
Organism: Begonia masoniana; assembly: GCA_022432975.1. Lineage (NCBI taxonomy): Eukaryota > Viridiplantae > Streptophyta > Magnoliopsida > Cucurbitales > Begoniaceae > Begonia > Begonia masoniana. The sequence continues at coordinate 22,151,968 of CM039512.1, read as the reverse complement.
TGAGCTCCTCCCCCAACTACATCAACTCGTCAGTTTGAGGATCAAGCTCCTCATCTGGAAAATCCATACCTACAACAGGAGTTCAACTATGAGCCTAGAGCTCAATAAGAACATGAAATGAAATGCAGTGATGCATGGACTTTTTAAAATACGTGAACATTACATTACTTAACATTGCGTTTCACTGGACAGGAAAGGTATAAGTGGGAGAAGGAGCTGGCGCAACAGGATGTACATGCCACTTTCAGGACATAACAGGAGTACTTGACAGGATGCCAGTCCTCGTCCACACTTAACCATACATTTTCTTTACAGGATTTTATCTTACTTACTTCAAAACCGGTGCTGAAAACATTTGCATGATTTTACAAGAAACGTGTATGCATGAATAAGTGAAATGCTTAAACTTAACATTCACAGATGACAGAATGAATACAACAGGAAACAGAATATAACGGAAACACGTTTAACTTAAAACATAACCTAAAACCTATCTACCCGAACCAGACCTAGTACCTCCGAGTTGTAGGGCCTTAAGGGCCAACGTAGATGCATGAACTTACCTGTGGTCCGAAATGCAGCAAGCTTGAACGCACGAGCACCGTGGTTCACGAACCTATAGCATGCATAAACGGACATTAACCCTAAACCTCACGAAACTAGCAAATAAATAAACTAAAATCGTTTTCTATCTAAGATGATTACCTTAGACCGAAAAGCAGGAGGAAAATCAGAGAAGGAAGAAACTCCTTGCGTTGGTTTTCTTCAATCGAAAGAGAGAAGCAGAGAGGAAAAATGAAAGAGAGCAGAGAGGGAAATGTCTCACGTAGGAGGAAGAGAAGGAAATGGGATACATGACTTGTCTTCTTCCACAAGTTTGCCAAGTGTCAATCATCCATTTGATTTCTCCCACCAACCTTAATTTCTTCCTAATTTGCCCTTCCATTGGTTTTTAACTAAAACATTATTTAGTTAATCGATTCGGTCTCACGAATCACCCTCGTTCGGTTAAACACATCGACAATATTATTAAAAACAATCATTGCATTAATATCGAAGAAATTCCGCTTACATATTCGGGGAATTATTACATAGGCAAAAATGCCGGGTGTTACACCTATGGTGGACTGGTAGCTGTTGTTGTAGGAGAACTCAACCAGGGGTAAGTATCTACTCCAGGATGACTGGAAGTCTAGTACACACGCCCTCAGCATGTCTTCAAGTATCTGAATAGTCCTTTCAGATTGACCATCTGTCTGTGGGTGGAAGGCAGTACTGAAGGTTAACCTCGTGCCAAGTGTGCCTTGTAGACCTTTCCAAAACCGGGAGGTAGACCTAGGGTCACGATCAGAGACAATAGATGCAGGAATTCCATGCAACCTAATAACTTCTTGTACATAAAGTTCAGCAAGCTGGTCCATCGAGTAGGTTGTCCTTACTGGTAAGAAATGGGCTGATTTTGTCAATCTATCAATCACAACCCAAATACTATCATGTCCTTTAATTGTCTTAGGTAATCCTACAACGAAATCCATAGCTATGTGTTCCCACTTCCATTCGGGAATAGGTAAAGGCTGAAGGGTACCTCCTGGACGTTGGTGCTCAGCTTTAACTTGTTGGCAAATCAAACATGACTCTACATACTTAGCAACATCTCTCTTTAAGTTTGGCCACCAGTAGAGTGACTTCAGGTCTCGATACATCTTGGTGCTTCCAGGATGCACAGAAAAGGAAGACGAATGCGCCTCAGCCAAGATTAGCTTACGTAATCCTTCATCATTATGGACATACCATCTATTTCTAAACCTCAGAATCCCATCCTTGGAAAGACTAAACTCGGAGGTGGTGTCTTTCACCTTGTTCATCATGCTGTTATTCTCCTCAGAGTCCTTCTGTTGTGCCTCCTTGATCTTTTCCAAAACCGTTGGTTGAATGGTCAAATCGGCAAGTAAGGTTGATAACTCTGGAACTATCTCCGACTCCAATTTCTGAATCTCCGTCCTCAAAGGTATAGACATAGTTGATACAACGGGTTGCATTGTTGTTGACATCCTGCTCAATGCGTCAGCTACAGAGTTAGCCTTACCCGGGTGATACTTGATCTCAAAGTCGTAATCCTTGACAAATTCCAACCAACGCCTCTGCCTCATGTTTAATTCCTTTTGTGTAAAGAGATACTTCAGACTTTTATGGTCAGAAAACACCTCACACTGCTGTCCATATAAGTAGTGCCTCCACATCTTCAAAACAAAGACGACAGCGGCTAATTCTAAATCATGGGTGGGGCAGCTCTGTTCGTAACTCTTTAATTGCCTAGAGGCATACGCTATAACTTTACCTTCTTGCATCAAAACACAGCCTAAACCAACTTTTGATGCATCACAAAAAACGCTAAACTTTCCTTCTTCAGTTGGAAGGGTCAAAACTAGGGCTGTTGTTAACTTCACCTTCAATGTATGGAAGCTATCTTCACAAGCTTCGGTCCAAGAATATTTATTGTCCTTCTTTGTCAAATTCGTCAGGGGCTTAGCTATCATAGAAAACCCTTTGATGAACTTTCTGTAATAGCCTGCCAATCCAAGGAAACTGCGGACCTCACTGGCATTCTTTGGTTGTGGTCATTCCTTTACTGCCTGAATTTTGGTCGGGTCCACTGATATGCAATTAGCCGAAACTACATGGCCAAGAAAATTAACCTTGTCCAACCAAAATTCACACTTGGACAATTTGGCATAAAGCTGGTGCTCCTTCAATGTTGTCAAAACTATTCTTAAATGCTCTGCATGGTCAGCTTCTGTCTGTGAGTATATCAGGATATCATCTATGAACACAATTACAAATTTGTCCAAATACTCCCGAAACACACGATTCATTAAGTCCATAAAGGCTGCAGGTGCATTGGTCAGTCCAAATGACATGACCAAGAATTCGTAGTGTCCATAGCGGGTTCTGAAGGCTGTCTTTGGTATATCTCCTTCCTTAACCTTCAGTTGGTAATAACCTGAACGTAAATCTACTTTTGAAAACACCTTTGCTCATTGCAGTTGATCAAACAAATCATCAATTCGGGGTAAGGGATACTTATTCTTGATTGTCAACTTATTTAGTTCTCTGTAGTCTATGCACATTCTAAGGGAACCATCTTTCTTCTTGACAAATAAGACAGGTGCACCCCAAGGGGAACTACTAGGGCGTATAAACCCTTTGTCTACTAATTCTTGTAGTTGGACTTTTAACTCCTTTAACTCAACTGGTGCCATACGGTAAGGGTTCTTAGATACCGGTAATGCCTCGGGATATGTATCAATTACAAACTCTATTTCTCTATCAGGTGGTAATTCTGGCAAGTCATCTAAGAACGCCTCAGGGAACTCCCTGACTATGGGGATATCTTGTAACTCTATCTTATTCTTCACCCGAACATCCATTATGCTAGCTAAGTAACTCTCACAACCATTTTTCAGTAACCGGTAAATTTCTAGTGAGGATATAATCGGTATTTTGCTTTTCTTAGGAATAGCTTGGAAGGAATAATGATCACCATTTGGGGGTCGAAAATCAACCATCCCAGATCTACAACTTATTGTGGCATAATGCCTAAATAACTAATCCATTCCTAATATCATTTCGTATCCTTTCATGTCAATTACAATCAGTTCCACATATAGTTTCTTACTTCCTAAGGACACAACATCACCTTTAACAATCTGTTCAGAATGTAGGGACTTCCTTGATGGTAACATAACTTCATATGGGCTTTCGGCTGGTAAAGGTTCTAAGTTGTGATTGCACACAAACAAGGTGGATATAAATGAGTGCGTGGCTCCTGTATCTATAAGTGTGTAAGCAGCAAAACCACAGATCATAATGGTACCTGTTATGACTGTATGCTGCACGGCTTCCTCATCCTCCATCATCGCATAGACTCTTGGTGCTACCCTTGTACGGTTCGGATCTGGCGGCATGGGGTAGTCTCTGACTATATTTCCAACCTTATCACATCTGAAACAGCGGCCAGAACGCAATTTGCATTCGCCGGGGTGGTTCTTCTGGCAGGTGGGGCATAAGGGTGCCAGAGGCCTCTTTCCTTTTCCTTGATCATCATTCTGGTTGAGGGGTCTCTTTATTCCTTGTTGTTGTTGCTGTGGTCCCCTGTTCTGTTGTGGCTGCCAACCTTTGTTCTGACGTGGCGGCGGCTGAGTGTCCTTCGTGAGTTTTCTTGGCTGCTCGCGCTGTGCATAAGCTGTTATTTCTGCCTCTTCCTGTAACATCCGACTTGTACGGATTTTTGATTTAATATATTATATTCATATTTTATTATATAATGGCATTTTTGGTAAATATGTCAAATCAGGTCCGTTTTACGAAAAAAAAGCGTCATTACGATCCTAACGACTAATTGGGATTTTGGGAAATTTTTGGGATTTTTCGGAATAATATCGCTATATTTCGAGTAAATACATTTCTCCTATTGTAAAAGACGTTCTCGTAAAAAATAACAAACGAGGTCCAAATTGCGAACGGACAGTTTTGTTAAATCCCAAATAATAAGCTGGACTTGTTGGTCAAATAAGGAAATTTGGTGAACCCGAATAGTTGGACGATTAACGAAACGAAAGACGAAACTAATATAAAAACTATAGAGGGGCAAAACGGTCTTTTTGCCAAATCAATTTTTAATTTAAAATCAAAAATCTTCTTTCCTCCTCCAGAATGCTTCTTCTCTGGTTTTCTTCTCCCCTGCGCAACAGAAACTCCTCTCCGCGGCGATTCCATTTTCCGACGACCGATTCGTCCTCCAATCGTTCCGTTTTCTTCACGTTTTCTTCTCCAATCGACATTCTAGGTATGTCCCTATAGTTTTAGAGCTTTTATTTCGAGGTTTATGGAGTTTTAAACAATTAGGGTTTCGTTTAGGTTTCGATAAAAATGTCGATTTAGGGCCCGAAATTAATAGTTTGATTATGATTGACGATATAAAGGACGTATTGAACGTTATTGGACAAAGTTAAACCGATTTGCGAATAAGTTAAAAATTAGGAGTTTTCGGGTTTTTAAGGAAAAACTCGTAAATGTGATTTCGAACTATCGAGCACTAATTGGTAGTTTAAATGCTTCGACTAGTTAAGTTATGATTTTAGGAAAAATCCTTTAGTTAAGGTTTTGACAATTTGGACGTTTATTGACTTAAATTAGTTTTAATGTCGATATTGCGTTTTGCTTCAGACAAACAGCGCTCGTGGACGGAGATTGAGCTGCTTTGGACACGAGGTAAGTTCTCGTGATTCTTCTCTGGCCGATTGGCCTACACCGTACGTCGAATTTCGTCTCGAGGAGTTTGGTGACGCACTAGTTTATATTGCTTTGGTTGGGTAGCTAGGTTTATTTGTTTTATAGCTTAGGTTTACAGTCTTTGATGGTACATATTATTGCTTGTTTACTGTATGATATTGAATTGTTCACGCATCACTTGTTTTAAAGAAAAGCATGAAAATGAACTTCCGCACAGAGTTTTAAAGATAACGTAAAGCATAGCATTGGCCGAAAGGCTTATTGGCCGAAAGGCGTATTGGCCGAAAGGCGTATTGGCCGAAAGGCGTATTGTTATTGGTCACGCGAGGTGGGGCTCAGGCACGGCTGTACGTGTAGTAAGCGTGCACCCCCCGCTTCTAGCTGGAAAGAGTAGTCCGCCCGCTGGATGAGCTCTCTCTGGTTAGAGGGATAGGATCTCGGTGACACCTATTGAGTATTGCATAGTAAAGATAAAATAAAGCATGGTTTATCGAACTCATACGCACAGCATGCATTGCATTTACGTAGAGCTTACTGGGATTTCATCTCATAGTGTATTGTATGGTGTAGGTGACATAGAGCCAGGTGAGGACGAGATCCCTCCACCTGAGGAGTGACGGCAGTTGACGGAGGATGGCTTGCTGTGGTGTGTTGCGCAGTCGAGGCTTATCTGACCCGTGAGGATAGTATGTATAGATTTTGAGGGTTTTGGGATGTTTTGGGCTAATGGTTGACATTATAGGATGTTTGTTTCTGTTAGTTGATAGGTTATATATTGATGGTTGTATAGAACATTTTAGGATTCTTGGTTCTGGATAGTTGATAGGATATATATTAATGTTTTAAACGTTTTGGAACTGTTTTGTGATTTTTAAAACAGGAGGATATGTTAAACTTTCAAACAGAACCACAGCAGTTTATTTTCGTGAAAATGTACTTTGTTATGGTTGTATTTCGAGTCGGTTTTGGGGTGGTATTTCGGAATGCGTACGAGTATCGGGTGTTTGATGTTAAGTTGTATTTTGTAGGTGTTCGTGTACGTATTGGTTTAAATAATTGTTTGAACGTTTTATTAAATTGTTTTCAAATTTTTTCCGCATAAACGTTAAGGATAAAGGGAAATGAAAAATATGGTACGGTAATTTAAGGGTAAATAAGGGTACAGTGTTAGGGTCGTTACACTTCCAGTTCCAAGGCCTTAGCCGTCACTTCACCATAGGGTACGTTGTGTATTCCAGCAGTCTTTACTTTCACATACAGACTCGGCTTCAGCCCTTGAACAAATTAGTAAATCTTGTCCTCGTCATCCTCAATCATACGGGGAGCAAACTGTGATAAGGCATCAAATTTGCATATGTAATCCGTCACAGAGCCAGTTTGTCGCAGATTCATGAACTCTTTCTTCTTGTTGGCCCGAACAGTTCTATTGAAGTACTTGTCAAAGAAAGCAGTCTTGAACATCTCCCAGGTCATGGCTTCGGCATTAGCGGTGTTCTGGATCGAGTCCCACCTAATGCCTCGCACTTAACTCCAAATGAAAGACAGCATAGGTGACCTTATCCCATTCTTCAACCTTTGCATATTTAAACATGTCTTCTATCTTCCGAATCCACTCCTCAGCATAGATAGGATCTGAAACATGTCCATTAAATACCGGGGGTCGAAGCCGGTGGAAACGCTCACCCCCATGATCATGAGTTGCATTAGTGCTAGAGTTGCCTTGTTCCTCTCTAGCTGTCATCAGTCGTTCTATCTGGTGAGATTGGCGCATGACTAACTCGGTCAACTGAGCAATAGCATTGCTATCCTCATTGGTCTCTCTCTGCTGACCTCTAACCATTTTGGGATTCCTAGACAAATCATTACAGATATATCTTAACTTAATGACATATACTGAAATCATAAATACTTACAGTTGTTGGAGTGTGCTCATGTGACAGTCAGTGCTCGAAGGCAGTCTGCAGAATCGGTTTCAGAACCCGGTTTTGCTCTGATACCATAATTGTAATGACCCGAGGAGGATCGCCACGAAATTCTTGACTTTACATAAACATTAATTCATATTTGAACTCCTTTCTCCTTCTCTGTTTTTTTTTTAATGAAGACAGTATACGTAACAGGCTTAAAGACTTCAACTTAATGAATGGAAAATCAGTCCCTCGTACATGCTTCCAATCGACGTACAAGTTGCATGGGTCTGCATGCATTAACCGATAGACACTGCGTCTTCCGGATGGCACGAGTACCCCACATGACTCATTTAAACACCTATCGGCAGATGCGAATACCCGTATCGACCGACGATCACGTGCATCTCGTGTGACCAATTTAAAACATCCACCGATAGACATGTGAGATCCACGTGTTCATCTAAGACATCTTCCGATAGCTTACAAGCTCTATATCATCCGATCACTAAACGACAAGTTATCACTTACATCATCCAACGAGGAAACATACTTCATCTTCCGGTGTATTAGGGAAACATCATCCGATGGACTAAACTCTACATCTGCCGATTGCTAGACGACAAAATAACACTTTCATCATCCGATGGCTTAAACTCTACATCTGGCGATCGCTAGACGACAAAATAACACTTTCATCATCCGATGGCTTAAACTCTACATCTGCCGATCGCTAGACGACAAAATAACACTTTTATCATCCGATGGCTTATTACACTACATCTGCCGATCGCTAGACGACAAAATAACACTTTCATCATCCGATGGCTTATTACACTACATCTGCCGATCGCTAGACGACAAAATAACATTTTCATCATCCGATGGCTAAACACTCTACATCTACTGATAGGAGAAAAACACATCTTCCAGTAGAAACTCCTACCAAAATGATTCATCCAACTTTCACATAACATAACTTAGCTAAGAAAGGCTCTTACTGGTATAACAAATTCATTCAGAGTATAAATAGCGGAAGACTTGCATGACATAAATCCTTCAAAAAGGAAACATATCTTCATATCCAATCCCAGACTCAAAAGTTAACTCAAACAATACTAACATCATCCTATATAATTCCAGTTCTTATATTCTTACTGACATAAGGGAGCAATAACCAGGGGTCATAATCGCCTCTCCAGTCCTGCACTGTCACTTTGAATAACCTCCAGCAACCAAGCTTAGACTTCCTCATTAACCTTGAGTTCCTCACCTGAAAACTCGTCACCTACATCATAAGGTTCAAACTATAAGCCTAATGCTTAGTAAGGAATGCAACACTAACATGGATGCATGAATGCATAATTTGGGAAAATCACATGCTCATAAGTCTTTTCTTGTTCATGTCTTTGCTCGTAATCATCATTCATAATCATGGATCATATTCATCATTCACAGTCGTTGATCATAATCATCCTTCATAATCATTGGTCATATTCATCATTCATAGTCATTTATCGTATTCTTTGTTTAGGTTGTGTGGATCAAGAGAGGATTTGTGCCGGTAAATGGGGTTCGACAGTGAGTTTGATCTTATTCCCTACTGCGGGTCGTATTCATATGTCCTTCTTTGGACTGTGACATATGCCGAACCGCCCCCAACCCTCAGTTAATCCACGTTGCATAAATCTTATATATATACTTACATACATACATATCTTGTTCATGGAAAACATGCGTTAAAACATTTCCTTATGCTTGAGAAACATTCATGATGCATGAACATGAGAACTTTTAACTCATCAAACTATGACAAGGATCATACCAGAGCAGACAACTTCACATTCACTAGCAGGTCATCAAATAGTATAACTCGCAACATATATAAATCATTCAAGTGCAGACAAGCTCATTATCATAAGGTAAACATTACACATCTCAACCTAGTACTCCCACGATGTAGGGCTCTATTAGCCAGAAATCTTAATACATTCACTTACCTGGTCTCCTTAGCACTTGAGCTCCTTTCTCTTCAAACTTCTTCACCTAAACATTTACATTGCAGTAGTTAAAACAAAATCCTAATAGTTCTAATCTCGAGTTATCCTAAGATCTAATAGCTAAGAGTCCTTCCCGAGTTCTTAGTTTAATACTCAATGTAACCCGAAATCCCAAAATCAAAATAGACGGATTCGATAATGATAACTCAGGGTTGGTTGTTTTAAATGTCCAGAATCGATTCGGAATGACATTACCAATCTCGGGTTTCAAAATGTTCTTATCAATACTCGGCCATTGAAGAATCCAAAACTTCAATACAGAGTAGAAAACAGAGCTAATAAACTAACAGATAGCCACATTGTCTAATGCATACCTCAGGCGCAGAGTAGTCGAGTGGTGGCGGAGTAAACCGGCCGTCGAGGAGGGTTTGCTGATAGTAGAGAGTAAGGACTTGCGAGAGAAGAAATCGCCAGAAATGGTGGTGTCGGCTACAGTGGTTTAATCGAGGTTTGAATCCTTTCCTTTTTCTTTAAATACTGGCCTTAATCCTCCAATATTACAACTTTGCCACTCAACCTAGTTTAGATCCACATGTAATTAATTAAGCTTGGCATAAACCCTAAACTACGAAGATTAAATATTTATGACCGTTAATACAGTTAAGAAAATCACCTGGCCGTTAACTCGGGTGTTACATCCACCCCTCCTTAAACAAAATTTTCGTCCCCGAAAATTGATCAAACAAACAACTCTGAATACTTGTCTAACATGTCCTGTCGCCGCTCCCACGTGGCTTCTTCTATGCCATGATTCATCCATAAAACTTTGACCAACGGAATTTCTTTACTTCTCAGAGTCTTAACTGCGGATTCCAATATCTGCACTGGTCTCTCTTCATACATTAATGATGGTTCAATCTTAATATCCATTGGTTCAACAACTTACGTCGGATCTCGTATGCATTTCCTTAACATTGACACGTGAAAGACATTATGAACTTTATCCAATGATGGAGGCAACTGCAGTCTGTAAGCTGTACTACAGATTCTAGCTAAAACAGGGAATGGTCCAATAAATCGTGGATTGAGCTTTCCCTTCCTGCCAAATCTTAGTACTCCTTTAAATGGTGAAACCTTCAGAAAAACTTCATCACCAACAGCAAATTCAAGATCTCTCCTCCTTTGGTCTGCATAACTTTTCTGTCGGCTTTGTGCAGTAATCATTCTCCTCTTGATAGTGGCAATCTTGTCTGACATCTGCTGTAACATCTCGGGACCTATGAGTTTTGCTTCACCAACCTCATCCCAATACAGAGGTGATCTGCATTTCCTACCATACAACGCCTCGTAAGGTGCCATACCTATGGTGGACTGGTAGCTGTTGTTGTAGGAGAACTCAACCAGAGATAAGTATCTACTCCAGGATGACTGGAAGTCTAGTACACACGCCCTCAGCATGTCTTCAAGTATTTGAATAGTCCTTTCAGATTGACCATCTGTTTGTGGGTGGAAGGCAGTACTGAAGGTTAACCTCGTGCCAAGTGTGCTTTGTAGACCTTTCCAAAATCGGGAGGTAAACCTAGGGTCACGATCAGAGACAATAGATGCGGGAATTCCATGCAACCTAATAACTTCTTGTACATAAAGTTTAGCAAGCTGGTCCATCGAGTAGGTTGTCCTTACTGGTAAGAAATGGGCTGATTTTGTCAATCTATCAATCACAACCCAAATACTATCATGTCCTTTAATTGTCTTAGGTAATCCTACAACGAAATCCATAGCTATGTGTCCATAACGGGTCTTGAAGACAGTCTTAGGTATATCACTCTCTTTAACTTTCAGTTGATAGTACCCCGAACGCAAATCAATCTTTGAAAACACTTTAGCTCCTTGCAATTGGTCAAACAAGTCATCAATACGGGGCAGGGGTATTTATTCTTAATGGTTAACTTATTTAGCTCTCTAATGTCTATGCACATTCTGAGGGAACCATCTTTCTTTTTAACGAACAAGACAGGTGCACCCCAAGGAGAGCTGCTAGGGCAGATAAATCCTTTGTCTACTAATTCCTGTAGTTGGATTTTTAACTCCTTCAACTCAACAGGTGCCATATGATATGGGTTCTTAGACACCGGTAAGGCCTCAGGGTACGTATCTATTACAAACTCTATTTCTCTATCTGGTGGTAAACCAGACAAATCATCCAAAAATGCCTCAGGGAACTCTCGGACTATGGGAATATCCTGAAATTCCATTCTATCCTTCATCCGAACATCCATTACACTAGCCAGGTAACTCTCACATCTATTTTTCAATAATCGATGGATCTCTAAGGAGGATATAATCGGCATTTTACTTATCTTAGGGATAGCTTGGAAGGAATAATGATCACCATTTGGGGGACGAAAATCAACCAACCCAGATCTACAACTTATTGTGGCATAATGCCTGAATAACCAATCCATTCCTAATATCACCTCATACCCTTTCATGTCAATTACAATCAGTTCTACATATAGTTTCTTACCTCCTAAGAACACAATATCACCTTTAACAATCTGTTCTGAATGTAGGGACTTCCCTGATGGTAACATAACATTATATGGCCTTTCGGCTGGTAAAAGTTCTAAGTTGTGATTGCTTACAAACAAGGTTGATATAAACGAGTGCGTGGCTCCCGTATCTATAAGTGTGTAAGCAGTAAAACCACAGATCATAATGGTACCTGTTATAACTGTATGCGGCACTGTGTCCTCATCCTCCATCATAGCATAAACTCTAAGTGTTATCCTTGCACGGTTTGGATCAGGCGGCATGGGGCAGTCTCTGACTATATGTCTAACCTTATCACATCTGAAACAGCGGCCAGAACGTAACTTGCATTCACCGGGGTGGTTCTTCTGACAGGTGGGGCATAGAGGGGCCATTGGTCGCTTTCCTTTTCCCTGATCTTCATTTGGATTGAAGGGTCTCTTTATACCTTGTTGTTGTTGTGGTCTCTTGTTCTGTTGCGGCTGCCATCCTTTGTTCTGACGTGGTGGCGGCTGAGTTTCCTTCGTGAATTTTTTTGGCTGCTCACGCTGTGCATATGCTATCATTTCAGCCTCTTCCAGCTCCAAGGCCTTAGCCGTCACTTCACCATAAGGTACATTTTGTATCCCAGCAGTCTTTACTTTCATGTACAAACTCGGCTTCAGTCCCTGAACAAATTGGTAAATCCTGTCCTTATCATCCTCAATCATTCGGGGAGCAAACCGTGATAAAGCATCAAATTTGCATATGTAATCCGTCACAGAGCCAGTTTGTCGCAGATTCATGAACTCCTTCTTCTTGTTGGCCCGAACAGTCCTATTGAAGTACTTGTCAAAGAAGGCAGTCTTAAACATTTCCCAGGTCATAGCTCCTGCATTAGCGGTGTTCTGGATTGAATCCCACCAATGCCTTGCTCCCAATTCCAAATGAAAGACAGCATACGTGACCTTATCTCCTTCGTCAACCTTTGCATACTTAAACATGTCCTCTATCTTTCGGACTCATTCCTCAGCATAAATAGGATCTGAAACATGTCCATTAAATACCGGGGGTCGAAGCTGGTGGAAACGCTCACCTCCGTGATCATGAGTTGCATTAGTACTGGAGTTGCCTTGTTTCTCTCTAGCAGTCATCAGCTGTTCAATCTGGCGAGATTGGCGCATGACCAACTCTGTCAACTGAGCAATGGCATTGCTATCCTCATTGGTCTCTCTCTGCTGACCTCTAACCATTTTGGGATTCCTAGACAAATAATTATAGATACATCTTAACTTAATGACATTTACTGAAATCATAAATACTTACAGTTGCTGGAGTGTGCTCATGTGACAGTCAGTGCTGGAAGGCAGTTTGCAGAATCGGTTTTAGAACCCGGTTTTGCTCTGATACCATAATTGTAACGACCCCAGAGAGATCGCCACATAATCCATATCTTTCTTAATCATTCGATTCTTATTACTCACACATTATTCATTATTAGTAATGTATTTTATTTTTTTTTAAACATAATTTAACTCAAGATGTCATACGCAATTCACTAGGCCTCATTCGGCAAAGGAAAACATTACACATCTGCCGGCGGGCAGCGCAATGTGTATCGGCTGGTGAAAGGGAACTTAAACCTTTAGACTGCATCTACCGATAGAGGAATAAACCACATCTACCGATCACTAGACGACAAAACCATATTTATACCATCCGGTGAAGAAACTCTCTACATCATCCGATGAAATAAGGGGACATCATCCGATGAACATGTGCTCCTCACGTGAATAATTAAAACATGACCCGGTTACTAAACGACAAGATAACCCTCACATCATCTAGTAACTAGACGACAAACTATACATACATCTTCCGATAGCTTAAACGCTCTACATCTGCCGATCACTAGACAACAAAATAGCACTTTCATCATTCGATGGCTTAAATATTCTACATCTGCCGATCGCTAGACGACAAAATAGCACTTTCATCATCCGATGGCTTAAACACCCTACATCTGCCGATCGCTAGATGACAAAATAGCACTTTCATCATTCGATGGCTTAAACATTCTACATCTGTCGATCGCTAGATGACAAAATAGCACTTTCATCATCCGACGGCTTAAACACTCTACATCTGCTGATCGCTAGATGACAAAATAGCACTTTCATCATCCGACGGCTTAAACACTCTACATCTGCCGATCGCTAGATGACAAAATAGCACTTTCATCATCCGATGGCTAAAACACTCTACATCTGCTGATCGCTAGATGACAAAATAGCACTTTCATCATCCGATGGCTAAAACACTCTACATCTGCTGATCGCTAGATGACAAAATAGCACTTTCATCATTCGATGGCTTAAATATTCTACATCTGCCGATCGCTAGATGACAAAATAGCACTTTCATCATTCGATGGCTTAAATATTCTACATCTGCCGATCGCTAGATGACAAAATAGCACTTTCATCATTCGATGGCTTAAACATTCTACATCTGTCGATCGCTAGATGACAAAATAGCACTTTCATCATTCGATGGCTTAAATATTCTACATCTGCCGATCGCTAGATGACAAAATAGCACTTTCATCATTCGATGGCTTAAATATTCTACATCTGCCGATCGCTAGATGACAAAATAGCACTTTCATCATCCGACGGCTTAAACACTCTACATCTGTCGATCGCTAGATGACAAAATAGCACTTTCATCATTCGATGGCTTAAACATTCTACATCTGTCGATCGCTAGATGACAAAATAGCACTTTCATCATTCGATGGCTTAAACATTCTACATCTGTCGATCGCTAGATGACAAAATAGCACTTTCATCATTCGATGGCTTAAACATTCTACATCTGTCGATCGCTAGATGACAAAATAGCACTTTCATCATTCGATGGCTTAAACATTCTACATCTGTCGATCGCTAGATGACAAAATAGCACTTTCATCATTCGATGGCTTAAACATTCTACATCTGTCGATCGCTAGATGACAAAATAGCACTTTCATCATTCGATGGCTTAAACATTCTACATCTGTCGATCGCTAGATGACAAAATAGCACTTTCATCATTCGATGGCTTAAACATTCTACATCTGTCGATCGCTAGATGACAAAATAGCACTTTCATCATTCGATGGCTTAAACATTCTACATCTGTCGATCGCTAGATGACAAAATAGCACTTTCATCATTCGATGGCTTAAACATTCTACATCTGTCGATCGCTAGATGACAAAATAGCACTTTCATCATTCGATGGCTTAAACATTCTACATCTGTCGATCGCTAGATGACAAAATAGCACTTTCATCATTCGATGGCTTAAACATTCTACATCTGTCGATCGCTAGATGACAAAATAGCACTTTCATCATTCGATGGCTTAAACATTCTACATCTGTCGATCGCTAGATGACAAAATAGCACTTTCATCATTCGATGGCTTAAACATTCTACATCTGTCGATCGCTAGATGACAAAATAGCACTTTCATCATTCGATGGCTTAAACATTCTACATCTGTCGATCGCTAGATGACAAAATAGCACTTTCATCATTCGATGGCTTAAACATTCTACATCTGTCGATCGCTAATGTACATGGAAATTCCTAAATCATCAAGCTACAGACAGAGCACTATCCAACATAAAACCTTACCATTGAACTAATCATCAACATAAATACTAGACAGTAACATAAGGAAACTACTAATCATCGTATGAGTTTCTACCTAACATCCTTTGATGTAGGGTCCTAATGACCGAGAAACCTGTACATTCACTTACCTGGTCTTCTTAGCAATTTGAGCTCCTTTCTCTTCAAACTTCTTCACCTAAAACATTTACATTGCAGTAGTTAAAACAAAATCCTATTAGTTCTAATCACAAGTCATCCTAGGATCTAATAGCTATAGTCACTCCCAAATCCTTAGTATAGTTCTCTGTGCAGTTTGAAATCCAAGACCCAAAATAGACAGATTCGATTAGCGATAACTCAGGGTTGGTTGTTTAATGTCCAAAATCGATTCTGGATGACATTACCACTTTCAGATTTTAAAATACCCTTACTAATACTCGGCCATTGAAGAACCCAGAACTTCAACACATAGCAGAAAGCAGAGCTTAACGATTAAAAGATAGCTACATTGCCAAACTCGTACCTCGAGCACAAAGTAGCAGAGAAGCAGCAAGGAAACCGATCGTCAAAAGAGGGATTTCCAGCTGACAGAGAGCGAGAGCTCGGGAGGGGAAAATTGCCGAGAGTAGGA
Organism: Begonia masoniana; assembly: GCA_022432975.1. Classification (NCBI taxonomy): domain Eukaryota; kingdom Viridiplantae; phylum Streptophyta; class Magnoliopsida; order Cucurbitales; family Begoniaceae; genus Begonia; species Begonia masoniana. The sequence continues at coordinate 22,135,962 of CM039512.1, read as the reverse complement.
GATGACGGCTACAGTGGTTTAAATGAGGTTTGAATCCTTTCCTTTTTCTTTAAACACTAGTCTCAATCCTCCATTATTACAACTTTGCCACACAACCTAGTTTAAATCCACATGTAATTAATTAAGCTTGGCATAAAATTCTAAACCGTGAAGATTGAATAATCATGGCCGTTAATTCAGTTAGGAAGTCACCTGGTTGAAGTTGTCGGGTGTTACATATAGAGTGAAGATTTGAGTGTAATAATTGTGCGATAGATGAAAGTAGGCTTGAAAGTAGAGAGGTAAGAGAATAGTAGAAACCTCGACGATAAGGCAGTAGGTTAACTACAGGATAATATGTACCTTATAGAAAGAGAGTTATGTGGTAGTAGAATTAACTTGACCTAACCACAAGAAGATGCACACTTAGAATTTGAGTTACCGTAAGAAGGATACAACTTAAAACTAACCCTAGTTGACAAACCCTCAGAGTTTTAGAGTATGACATTTCGTCGGGAGATTTATTGAGAAATATCCTAGATTGTCAAAGTATAATAATACGACCTAATAAGAACTCGTATAATATAGATCCGCATGAGGTTAAGGTAATTAGATGAAAACAATATTCGAGGGAAAATCGGTTTTACTTAGGAATATTAGGGAATGTAATTGGTCAATACTAAATTATGGACGAAAGATTTAGGCACAGTTTAGACGCGTCCGTACTAGCGTAAGTAAGTAAAAGATGGGTTAACTCCTTATATTGAAAGGTCATAATTGAGGCTAAGTGTGATGGGTGCAACATTAAGAGGAGTGGCGAGTCGATAAGAGTAAGTGATCACTTGTAAATTACGAAGTAAGAAGTTGCAAATTTTATCGACTTGAAAAGTATAAGGGGTTTAATTATGGGCCTAAAGTAAGTGCGGTTCAAGTTAAAAATCACAGCTTGAGGCTTACCTCAGGTATAAAGATAAAAACATCAGTGTTCGAGGAACTAGAAGGGGTAGCATTAATGATGATATGCTCCAAATTATTGGAAAATAAAAGGGTAAAATTTGAGAACTTAAAGAGATTTGGATTACGGGTGTAAACTTATCTGCAACAAGTCTGCAAACAAGAAGACTGTTGGATGAGTCATTATGCAGGAACCAAGTGGGATAATTAGAACCCGATTAAATGGAACAAAAGGATATAGACCATCGGGTAACTTGAGAGAAGCCCATGTGCGACATTTGAGATAAGTGTGAGAGATTGTTAGATTCAATGAAGAGTTAAGATTAGAAGTTTAACTCAGTGGTTAATGCCGTACAAATCGTGAACTTTGCAATTTCAGAAGTTTGACTCGTATTTGACAAGTCGAGGCCAATGGATACATAAATCACTTAAGGTTAGAAGGAATAGTTTAGAGCAAATTCATGGCGAGACTTAGGGACTTGACTGTGCTCAGAGTTAATGGAGAGTTAAGTTAGACGAATGAGCATATTGTAGATAGTATAAACGTTTCAGTTAGGACATAACGAAGGAACTCCTTAACGTGACATAGAATGAAATATGAGGTTTATAGGATCTAATTTACAAGTGAGCACTGGTCTTAAGATAGTAGCAACTTAAGCTCTCAATTAAACCTATTATGGCCTTGGATATATTTTCGGAGTATTGTTGGAAGAGAAGAGTTAAGTTGTAAGAGCCGCATCGAAACAGGGATCGAGGTCGGTGAGTTACCCGAGGAAGAATATGACGTGGGACGTCACTGATGGGATACCTTGTGAAACGTAGTGAATGGAATTCTAGTTGAGAAGCTCACATAGAAATAGTTATTAAGACCCGTGAAGTGTCTAGGGAAGCATTACTATACGGGAGCATTACTAAGGAAATGTAGACTCGGATGGTTGTAGTAGTGACTAAGGTTAAGGCCAACGAACTTATACACGAGTTCAGTTTACAGCTCCGATATGTATATAGAAATTGTTATACCCGATAGATGGATAAGGTCGTAGTGTAGTCAACATTTAGCGTTGGAGTAAGTAATTTAAGAAGGTTTTAAGAGCTTGAAGCGGTTAAAATACGTATTTGATAGACATAGGATTAAGAAAGTTAGGAACTAAATTAACTCAGCTCGAGAAGTCGGAGTTAAAAATAGAAGGGAGTTTGGATTACAGCCTAGGAGTTGAAAGGAAACTTTAGCATAGCTCTGATCTAAAGGGACGGCTACGGAAAGACGTCAATGAGAAAGAGATTTGAAAAATTGAATTGAATTACTAAAAGATCTAATCTATGAGTAAATAAGTGAAAGACGATGCTTACGCAAATATTAAGGTGACAAAGTATGCCGTTGGATAAATTGATAATTTGTTATACTCAATACCTGAGTAAGGACGAATGCGATCCAATTGAGAATAATGCATATAAAGAGTGACAGTAAGTAGAGATAGGATCGAAGCCTTTATTTGGAGAGATAGAGGAAAGAAACTTAAAAAGATCTGAGCGACTGTGAATCAAGGTACAATGCCGCAAGACATGATACGTTGATATCGAGAACTACAAGTTAAGTCAAATTTTAGGGACAAAATTTCAATTAAGGTGGGTAGAATGTAACACCCGGTTTCGATGGGATTTATATTTCAATATTTATAATGGTATTTTTGTAAATATGTCAAATTAAGTCCGTTTTACGAACAAAAAGCGTTATTAGAATCCTAATGATTAATAAGGATTTTAGGAAAAATATAGGAATTTTAGTAGTTGTAACGCTAATTTACGAGAATTTCGTTCCTCGTAATATAATGGACGTTTTAGTAAAATTAGTAAACGAGGTTCGATTTACAAACGGACGGTTTTAATAAATCCCAAATAATAAGTTGGATTTATTGGTGAAATAAGAAAATTTGGAGAAGTCGAATCGTTAGCAAATTAACGAAACAAAGGACGAAACAAATAGAAAATCAAAAGAAGGGTAAAACGGTCATTTGACAAGTCAATATTATAAAATAAAACAAAACCTTTCTTCTTCCTTCTCCAGACTTCACAATTTCTTTCTGGCGAAACTCTCTTCGGCGATTTCTCCCCCTCACGGCGATTTTCTTCTCCGACGGCCGATTCCTCTCCGATCTACTTCCGTTCTTCGCGATTTCTTCTCAAATCCCGACCTTAGGTATGAAAATCTATGGTTTTAGAGCGTTATATTTTGGTTTTCAAGAAGTTTAACAATTAGGGTTTCGTTTAGGGTTTTGTGAAAAACGTAGTCTAAAGTTAGAAATTGGTAGGATTACGGTATTTGTTAGTATATTGAACGTATTAAACGTTGTTGGACGAAATCTATAGTGTATACGGTGTTTAGGTTGAAAACCGAATATTTGGAACTTGAGAATCTCCATCAATGGAGTTTAGAAATTTACGAGCGCGGGTTGCTCTGTAAAAAAAAAAAAAATGCCTCATTGAGCTCAGTTAGAATTTTAGGAAAATTACCTTAGTTAAGGTGTCATTAAATTTGGAAGTTTAACGGTTTAATCTCGTTTTAACGACAACTGTTGTGTTTTGCCCCAGACGAACAACGCTCGTGGACGGAGCTCAGTGCGCTACGGACGATAGGTAAGTTCTCGTGTCTTACTGTGGCCGATTGGCCTACACCATAAGTCGAGTTTTGATGTTGAGAATTATTTGGTGATATTTATGTTTATATGTTTTGGTTGGGTAGTTTAGGGTTAGATGCTTTTATAGGTTATGTCTGTATTGTTTTGATGGTACACACGTGCTTTATGTTTATGTCATGCGTTGAATTGCTCATGCATCATTGTTTACAAAATGTCATGAAAAATAGATTTATGCATAGATTTCAAGAAAAGAAAATGAAATGTGATGATTTAAAGTGACGACTAAAATGAGACGACTAAGACGACTAAAATGAGACGACTAAGACGACTCAGACGACTGAAATGTGACGACTAACACGAACTGATAAATGAAATGAATGCACCAAAGTTTATGAAAATTGCATATACATGTTCATGCATTGTCACTTACGTAGAGCTTGCTGAGATTTTTATCTCATAAGTGTCTTTATGGTGTAGGTGATCTTGACATAGGTGAGGACGAGATCTCTCCACCCGAGGAATGATGCAGTTGTAGAAGGATGGCTCGTGGGAGTGCGCTGGGTAGTCGATGCTCCTTTTGACCCGTGGGGAATGATGTAAAGGTATTTTGGGACACGGTAGTTAGATGGTAGAAAAATTGTATAGTTGAACATATTAGGATGTTTGGTTCTGATTAGTTGATAGGTTTATGTTTTGATATTTTTAAACATTTTGGAAACTGTTTTATAAACCGCTTGGCGATCTTGAACAGGAAGAATATGTTAAGTTTTTAAATGGATCCACGCGGTTTGTTTTTATGAAATTGGGTTATGATTTAAATGTGTTTAGAGTCATTTATTTTTGGGTGATTGGTGAAATGGGAAATAGATGAAATTATGAGTGAGTTAACGTTAATGTTATTGTGATGTTTTAGTGTGTTAAGTGTATATGTATGTAGGGAAAAGAAAGAAGGAAGGTAGAGGGAGCACGGAAAAGAAAGAAGAGAAAAAAAAAGAGAAAAAAAAAAGATGGAGGCAGAAAAGCTGTCGATTGCTCGCCAGCGATCGGCAGAGGGATCGCTCGGGCGATCGATCGCCAGCGTGAGGGGCGATCGTTCGCCTCTCACGATTTTGTGATTAGCGATCGATCGCCTGAAATGGGCGATCGATCGCCCTTGATGAATTTCGGGACAATGTCCCTTTTGCCCTCCATGCCTTCAGGTTTTATTGGTTTTATTTTATATGTTTAAATTGTTATTTTAAATATTTTAATTGTTATATTTAATTGAAATAAGTTTTGTTTTAAACAATTTTCTAAACAAAGTTAACGATTCCGATTTCAATTTAAATTTCGCTCGAACGTTACGAAGTATTCAAAGTTTATATTAAGGATATAAAAAAAAATAATACGGAAAAACAAAGGTACGGATAAGGGTTGTTACAAATATGGGCTCCTGTAAACCAGTTTTTACTCCAATTATTTCAGGCCCTAGCTTATCTAAATATTCTGGTACTCCTCTTCCTGATGGTTCTCTCTACCGAAGCATAGTTGGTGCCTTGCAGTATTGCTATCTCACTAGACCTGACATCTCTTTTGCCGTTAATAAAGTCTCACAATTTATGCATTCTCCTTTGAATGTTCATTGGCAAACTGTCAAATGGATTCTCTAATATCTTCAAGGTACCTCCTCTTTGGGAATCTCTTTTTCGCCATCTTCATCGTGCAATTTGACATGTTTTACAAATGCCGATTGGGCATCCTACCCAGATGACCGTAAGAGTATCAATAGATTCTGTATTTTCTTGGATTCCAATATTATCTCTTGGTCTTCCACTAAACAAAAGGTTGTTTCAAGATCGAGTACCGAATCTGAATATCGCAGCGTTGCAAATGGCGCAGCGGAAGTGTTATGGCTCCAATCTCTACTCAAAGAATCGGGTGTTGTATCTTCCGAAGTTCCCCTTATACTCTATGATAATCTGAGTGCAACGTATCTGGCCTCTAATCCTGCTTTGCACTCTAAATCCAAACACGTGGAGATCGACTTTCACTTTGTGCGAGAAAAAGTTCTCCAAAAGACTCTGTCGGTAAAATTCACTCCTTCAGAAACTCAACTTGCAGACGCTTTCACAAAGCCCCTTCCCCCATCATCATTTTCGACATTTCTATTCACGATCTTCAGCCTACAGCCTTGCTCTTGAGGGGGATGTTAAAATATACGTGTACAGTGTTTTAGTTTTGTTTTAGTTTAGTTAGTTTTCAATTCTTAGTTCGCACATTGTTCAATGCTCATGATGAGCTCCGGCTGTATATATTGTAAAACTTGTTTTCAACGATTGCAAACAGAGTAGCAAAAATACTTTTCTTTTGGAATCGCCATAGCCTTCATTTCGTCTTCATCTTCTCCGTCTCTGTTTTCTGGTTTACGTTTACTAAGCAAATCCAAACTATAAGGACTCAATATTTATTAAGCATAATGAGTATTGCTACTATTCAATGGTTGAACCACATCCGGATAATTATTCGTTGAAGGGGAAGTAGAGCAAGATGGAACTTTATCAGTGACCACCCCAATCTGGCAGTTCCATTTGCTATACTTCAAGAGGCTGCAGAGATATGATTGGTTGTTGGAGTGGAGCAAAGTCTCAAATAATCCAACATATCAGTTAATACACTACTCTGTTGGGGAGCTAACTTTATAGTCGGAAGGGAAAACAGATTACTTGTCAGGCTAGTAGCTTTGAAAGTGCTTGATGGAGGAAGCAATGTGGGAGCACAATGAAACATTTAAAAGTTCTCTGCTGATCATGGAGCTAAACAAGTTGAGCTGCCCGTTGTAGTCGAGAATGTTGTGATTGAATAGACTGTTGCTAAGGAATTTGTTGCAAGAGTTAAACCTAAGCCCGATTATCAGATATGGGTAGTTGCTGATTTGCATGATTAAGTAGGTGAGATTGGATCATAGTTTGTTGATCATTTTGACCAATTATAAGATGTATTCACAAATTCTTAGGAAGATTTCTTCGAATCTGATGGGTTTGAGAAGACTGGCTACTGAATTTCAAAGTTACCCTAAGCCAATACTTGAGGTTGAAGAATTTGGGTTGGAACATGGCTAGAGGGTAGGCTCTGAATGACCAACTACTATGCATTGGTTGTTGAAAAATATCACATGTTTGTTGTTGTGTTTGTACAACTGATCTTAGGAAGATTTCTTCGAATCAGATGGGTTTGAGAAGACTGGCTACTGAATTTCAAAGTTACCCTAAGCCAATACTTGAGGTTGAAGAATTTGGGCTGGAACATGGCTAGAGGGTAGGCTCTGAATGATCAACTACTATGCATTGGTTGTTGAAAAATATCACATGTTTGTTGTTGTGTTTGTACAACTGATTCTGAAGGACTTATCCCAGATGGCACTTTAGAGAACTGATTGAGTTGTGGAAGTTGTTGAGGTAAACTGCAAGCTGTTGGGCAAAGGTAATTGTGCTCTAGTGAGATTTTGTAAGAGAGTATTTGAAAAAGGTTGAATCTAGTTTGGTTGCACTAAAATGGCAACTCATGGGTTTTGCTGCATGTTCATCCATTGAACTAAACTTTGCTGTGAATTATATGCAAGTGGTGAATTATACGCAAGGGGTTAACAAAGAAAAGAATAGGAAAGAAATCAAGAACTCAAGTTTTACGTGATTTCAATAAACTAATCCTACGTCTAAGTCACAAAACTCCAGCACTGAAACTTTATTCAAAAATCAAAAAGAATAAGTGTTTCTGTAATGTTATAACATTCCAACTAGCATTATCTGAGAATACAATAAAAATATCACGTCTAAGCTATTGCCACCAAGATTTTCTCTCTTTTTATTCATTCATTTCTTAAATTTCCTCTAGCTCACTCACCTCTCTATTTATAATGAAATAATGGAATTTCTAAAATGAATAGGAAAATCTTCGCAAAACCAGGGCAAATAAAACCAAATTATTGAACCAATATTTAGAATCTCCTTATTGGTTACAGTTTGAAAACATCAGCTACTATCTAGAGCTTGTGCTTCTTCCTACACAGATTAATCCTCCTCCATACCCATCAGGTTTAAATAAAACTTATACTTGGTCATTTGAGGAACTTTAGTAAGAAGATATGCAGAATTTTCTTAAGTGTCGATTTTCTGAATTTTAACTCATCTATGCTTAATAAATGAAATTTTACTTCAATATGCTTTTGAATGTTCATGCAATGCTGGGTTTTCATCAGATATATTGCACTGTAACTATCACAAAAAAAATGTCGAAACTGACATCTTCACACCGAGTTCCTTAACATCTTCAGTTGCGGAAATGCACTTCGCCTGCGTAGTAGACAACGAAAATGTTTTCTATAGTTGTGTTTTCCAACTTATAACTCCTCCATAAGCTATAAACACATATGCTGAAGTAGAACGTGAAGAGTCCAGACAACAAACAAAATAGAAATCAACATATCTGATTACACAATCTGATGCAGACACCGATGCTGCAACCTTACTTCTCTACGTTCACTTCAGTTCCAGTTAACTTAAAATGTATCTCAACACCCATTTCAGAGCATCTCAAGGACTCTTCCTAGGATTTGACATAAACTTGCTTATTACATTAACAACATAAGCCAAATCTGGTCGTGTGCAAATTATAGCATACATGACACACCCAATAATATTTGCATATGGAGTTCTTAACATAAACTACTTTTGATATTCACTATGGGGAGCTTACAACCTCGACAACTTGAAATGAGCTCCTAATGGAAGATTTTGCAAGTCAAATCTATCGAGAACTTGTTTAACTTGTTTATCAGTCAAATCTATCCATTCTGCTTTTGTGATTTTTCAACCAACATCCAGGTGTTATTTTTATGAAGAGAAGTCATCTCTTCTTTCATTCCATCAATCCATGAAACCTTATCTCTGCAATTAACCGCCTCCTTGTAGTTCACTAGTTCAACATTCTCCAGATCCCAAGAAAATAGATTTGAGCTTCAGCTTCTTATATTTTATGTTTGCATAAGCCGCAGACCCAAACATCTTCAGCTCATCATACTTGGCAGGATGCCCATGCCATGACTCATAAGGTGTCTTGAATCCCAACGTTGTGGATGGAACACAAGTATATCAGATAACTAGTTGTTCTACAGTCTCAGCCAAGAAAGTTTTGCATAACCTCGCTGTAAGGAGCATACAACACACCCTTTTCATGATCATCCAGTTCATACGCTCAGCCAAACCATTCTGTTGAGAAGTGTGACTCACTGTGCTATGTCTAATGATGCCCTCCTTTTTGCAGTACTGATCAAACTTGATCTTTCGTCTTGAGACAATAAACCCAGAGCATCCATGAATAATGATCCATAATGAATATGAAATAGTAGGCTCCTCCTTTTGATGCAACCCATGTTGGACCTCATAAATTGGAGTGAATATAGTCCAGCACTCCTTCGGATATGTGCACAACGACAGTGAATTTCACTCTACTTGATTTTCTGAGAACATAATTTGCTTAGAATTCTGAATGGGACATTGAGTCTCCACCCAACAGCTTCTGTTTAGACAACTCATGTAAACCTCTTTCGCTTACATGGCCAAGCCTAAAACGCCATAGCTTTGCCCTTTCTTCCAAACTATCAACAACATTAACAGATCTGCCAAGAATAGTTTTGTCATTCAAGAAATACAAATCATTTCCGAGAGTCCCCTTAATCACAGTCATTTACTCCTTAATGATTTTCATGCAACCCTTTTCCACTTTTATCATGCAACCAGAATTATCATGCATACCTAAGAATGAAAGAGTTCTTTTAAGTGGCGAGACGTACCTGACGTTTTGAATTTTTCTAATGCCACCATCAAACATTCTAAAATCTACATTGACCCACTGCCTTGAAAAGTGCACGACTTGTTATTTCCAAGTAGTACTTCTTCACCCTTGCATGGCTGGAAATCTCGAAAACACTCTTTCTTCATACTCATGTGAAAGGAGCAACCTCAGTCGGGGACTCATTGTTCACCGGAATCCTTCACCCGTGAATTTGTCAACTTCAAAATTGTAGTTGTAGCACCCTTAGTCCAGCTTTCACCATTTCGTGCATAACTTTTTGTCATTTCTGATTCTTCCCCTGATTTTAAGAAGGAAACTTTTAAAACATCCAGAGCTAGAGGTTTTCCAAAATTCAGCCTCATTGGAGCTAGATTGACATAGTTGTGCGTATTGGAAATTCACTCCTTTCTCGTCTAAAAACTGTTTTCAAAGTCGAGACTTTATGAGTGCTAACTTCCTTTCTCCCTCTTGAAACATATCATTAGTTTAGTTTATTTAAATTCTTAGATTATGATTCTTATTGAGTTTATAAAACTCACAATGTCATTTTCTTATTTGTTTCATAATCAAAGATAACAACTAAAGACGAAACAAGAACAAAGGGTAAAGGCGAGAGAGTTTAAAGAACCCAACACAACTCAGGCCCAAGAGTAGTATATGGGTTTTAATATTTTTGTATTTTAGTTTATATGGCTCATGTATGTAAAATAAAATTGGAATAAAATTTTGTATCTAATAAGACTCGTTTAATCACGTGGTTGGAATTATTTATTTTTTGTGGGCACATTATGCATCAATGATTAATAATTATGGTTTTCGGTTATTATAGTTAATCACAGTTGTTCTTATCACAGGAATTCGGGCGGTGACATTTTGACTCTCATGTTAGTCCAACTCAAGATGACTAGGATTTTTTTTATGTCGTACAACGCCTTACTCTTTAGGTGCTTGTCTTTATGTTTACGTGGTATCCTTGGGATGATGGCTTTCTTTTATGTCATGCTTTGATTCGTTAAACTTGCTTTATACTCTTGTTTGGATTGGATATTCGTAGATTTCTGGATAGTGATCATATTTGTTGTTTGGAAATATGGATCATATTTGAATAGTCTATTTTGTTGGAATTTTGGATTGTGGATAGAATATGAGTATACCAATGTTGGATAAGTTAGTAAGTACTTTTTGCTAATGACAAATGAGGAGAGAAATATAGGGCAGAGTCTGCCAAAAAGGTTTTAAAATTTATAATTTGATGGATTAACAAGTTAATTTGACAAACTTATAATTAATTCGTATTGAATAAATTTGAAATTCAAGTTATTTTTTAGGTTTTGGGTCTTAACAGTCTACCAGAGCTGAACAACATATGACCGAAGATTAAACATATTGCATAGCACTTTGAAGGACATTCTCCATCGACTAAGGTACAGAGGCGGTCAGATGGTACCAGACACAGAATTCTTCACAAATTTGAGGACAAAATCACACTCAACTAGACTTGACATTAAAAGAGCGTGAACGTGAAGGTCATGAGTGAAATTGCAGAAAAATCTTATGCGTTGAAAACAAGATTGTTCACAAACACGCATATTGAGTGTGATATTCATATCGATGCCCACGCGTTGATATTTGAAAGTAGGAGATTAGACAAAGAAGAATGATGGTATTGACTAGACAGTGATCAGAAGATGTTAGATCAATTAGATGTCCTACCTAAAGAAAAATTCCATCAAGAACTGCCCTTTCATAGAAATAAAAACCTAACAAAGATAAACAGGATTTAAGCATCCAAACAACATTACAATCATCAATTGAATTATTAAAATTCTCAAACTTATTGCAGAAATTCCATTTTTCCAATCTTGAAAATCCATCAAATTTTAAAAAAATATGTTGTCGAGATTGCCAGAACAATGGTTAATCACATCAGTCATCAGTTGCTCAATCCAATCTTCTTCATTTCCATTTTAAAACCGTAGCAGTAAATTTCAGCACAACTCACTGGAGAGAGAGAGAGAGAGAGAGAGAGAGAGACTGTTTTCGGAGAGCTTCCCCAACATTAAGCAAATCCCAGCGGAGAAGAACCAGACAACAGACATTAAGTTGTTTTCGGAGCTTCATTAATGGAGAACGCAAGTTCGTCAGACAATCCTCTGGAAGACCTAACATCCACTTCACTCACACAAGAAGAATAAAAATCCTCGTCCCCATCCTTCTCCTTCACCTCCTCAATCCTCTCTATTGCCTCCTTCAAATCCATCCTCTTCTCCACTTCCACCTCGCAGCACCCCAATCCTATCCTCAACAGCTTCGTCATTTCCCCCTCGCTGCTCTTCGTCGCACACATTTCCCTGTCGAACACCTCCCTCGTCCAATACTCCTCCTGAGGAATCTCCCTCAACATCGTCGCCAGATCCTCCTCCTCGCTCCCACTTTTCCCCTGCTGCACGAAATTCGTCGGAAATTTCCCCGTCATGATCTCCAAAATCAACAACCCAAGGCTCCAGACGTCGGTTTTCTTCGTGATCCGGCCGTGCTGCGAATACTCCGGCGACCTGTAGACCGCCATCAGCTCTTGAGCGTGCTCCTGATTGATTAAGGGGATGAGAGCGTAGTCACTGAGGAGAGGTTGGAACGACTGGGTGAGAAGAACGTTGGAGGATTTGAGATGACCATGCGGTGCAATCAGGCTCGGAAGCTCTTTATAGAGATATCGCAGACCTTTGGCTATGCCTTTTATTATCTTCAACCTAGCTCCCCAATCAAGCTTCGTTTCCTGATGCCCTGAAACACATGATTTGGCCTCAAAAGCTTAAACCCATAGAAATCAAAACCTATGAACAATAAATATCGACAGATGAACTACAGAAACCAGCAAACTTTCGGACAACACAACATCAATATATGCAATCTGTAGTTGTAAACCCCATACCTTCCCCTTCTCGCAAAGAACTCCAATCCAATTAGCTTTATGGCCAGAACAAGGGGAGGAGGAAGAATTCCAAGTAGCCAAATGCACCTTCTTCAACGACAACATGTCCGAGAAAGCATCGCCGGGAATTTCGCCCGAGAATTGATTGTTTGACAAGTACAACGATTTCAACGCACCTAATTCGTTTATAGTAGGAAAAGGAGAATCAAAACTGTTATTCATAAAACTTAGGGTTCTCAAATCCGGCAACTCTTTGAGCGATTCAACGTCAATACTCCCCTTTAACCCCAAATTCTGTAGTTGTAAACCCCATACCTTCCCCTTCTCGCAAAGAACTCCAATCCAATTAGCTTTATGGCCAGAACAAGGGGAGGAGGAAGAATTCCAAGTAGCCAAATGCACCTTCTTCAACGACAACATGTCCGAGAAAGCATCGCCGGGAATTTCGCCCGAGAATTGATTGTTTGACAAGTACAACGATTTCAACGCACCTAATTCGTTTATAGTAGGAAAAGGAGAATCAAAACTGTTATTCATAAAACTTAGGGTTCTCAAATCCGGCAACTCTTTGAGCGATTCAACGTCAATACTCCCCTTTAACCCCAAATTCTGTAGTTGTAAACCCCATACCTTCCCCTTCTCGCAAAGAACTCCAATCCAATTAGCTTTATGGCCAGAACAAGGGGAGGAGGAAGAATTCCAAGTAGCCAAATGCACCTTCTTCAACGACAACATGTCCGAGAAAGCATCGCCGGGAATTTCGCCCGAGAATTGATTGTTTGACAAGTACAACGATTTCAACGCACCTAATTCGTTTATAGTAGGAAAAGGAGAATCAAAACTGTTATTCATAAAACTTAGGGTTCTCAAATCCGGCAACTCTTTGAGCGATTCAACGTCAATACTCCCCTTTAACCCCAAATTCTGTAGTTGTAAACCCCATACCTTCCCCTTCTCGCAAAGAACTCCAATCCAATTAGATTGGGTCAAATAGTAGAGAGATGTTTGAATTTAATGGCGAGAGGCGAGTTACAAAGCATAAGGAATACACCTGAAAAAGAGCTTGAATCCAAGCGACTGAGACTAGCCGGAACAGAGCCGCGGAGAGAATTATTAGAAACATTGAAAGACTTGATTGTCTGCTGCTGAAAATTAGGTATTGTTCCTGAAAATTGATTATTCTCTAGCCTCAGATCCAAAAGCTTTGGCAAATTCATCAACGACAAAGGAATCTCTCCGGTGAACTGATTATTAGCCAAATGCACCTTCTTCAACGACAACATGTCCGAGAAAGCATCGCCGGGAATTTCGCCCGAGAATTGATTGTTTGACAAGTACAACGATTTCAACGCACCTAATTCGTTTATAGTAGGAAAAGGAGAATCAAAACTGTTATTCATAAAACTTAGGGTTCTCAAATCCGGCAACTCTTTGAGCGATTCAACGTCAATACTCCCCTTTAACCCCAAATTCTGTAGTTGTAAACCCCATACCTTCCCCTTCTCGCAAAGAACTCCAATCCAATTAGCTTTATGGCCAGAACAAGGGGAGGAGGAAGAATTCCAAGTAGCCAATGCGCCATTGCTTTCGATAGAGTCCTTGAATCTAATGAGAGCTTCCGAAGGAGAAGCACCGCAAGATACATCTATAGAATGAAGGAAGAAGACGAGGAGAATAAAGAGGCGCAGAGAAGAAGACTCAGGCGCCATTGATGGAGATTGATGGGGTACATGCAATGTATGGGACGGCGTGCACGCCCGCTAGAGGCGGCGGAAGGAGGTTCCGAACGACAGAAGGGGATTGAAAAGGGAGGGAACAGAAAATGGCGGAATTTGGATGGCATTGAAGAGAAGACAGGGCTAAGAATAGAGGAGAGTGGATGAAAGGGTTGGAAGTACAGAGAGAAATGAAAGGGAAGGTGACGCAGTCGACAGCGTCTTCTTTTCTTTTCTTTTCTTGTGTGGGGACAGAAATTCCCGCCCTACCTTCAAATTTTCTACTTTTTCATGTAAAAGAAAAGAATTTAATTTCTTAAAAAATTACCAATTAAAACTTCATTTTTAAACTTCAAATTTTATACCGTGAACAAAATAAATAATACCGTTAACAATTAAAGCTATGTTTCCTTACCCTTCTTTGTTCCAGCAGTTTCACTATCTTTTCTCTCCAAAGATGTTTTCGCCACATGTTAGCAGCTCACGTTAGTTTTCAAAATTGTAGACAAGAAGTTCAGCAAAAATACTAAGAAGTTCATTAGATTTGACAATATACGTTAGAAACATTTATCTTCCATCCATTTGCCAAAACCAATCCATCGAGTTCGAGAATCGTTAAAAGAGACGCAAGTATTATGTAATTGGAAAAATAAACAAGTTTTATTCTTTGTATTGAAATAAGGGAAAGTTTGCTCACGACTTTGAGAGAGTTGTTGCCGCGTGGGTGGATGCCAACAAAAAGTTGCTTCATCTATAGATTTAGATTAAACAAACAGCGAATTGAAAGAGCAAAATAAATTGTGGTTGTCTCTCATTATCAATGAATAATCCATAATAATATGGATTAATGCAGAAGGAAACTTGAATGTAAATAAATGGCCTAAAGAAAATTTGAAAGATGAAGGTTTTCAAACAATTGTCTGTGGGCTGCATTAATTTTCTTTGTTCGCTTCATCAATCTTTCTCTATAAACAAGGATGGGCATAAGAGGTTCTTTAGCACTCAGAGAAATTTTGGTAGTTGTAGCCCTTTATGCACTAACATTATGTTTTATATTGCTATTTCACTGTTATTGAAGTAATATGAGGATAATTTATTGTCATGAAGGTTACATAAGTGATATGTTGTAAATTGAAAAAGTAAACAAGCGTATGAAAGATCAAGGTTAGATACGTGGTGTCCTAGTGGATTGGAACACTAGGTGAGCCACTGATCAATAAAAGCGATAATGGACAATATAAAACTGGGAAAAGTAAAAAGACAGGAGGTTGGTAATGCAGTTCGGCAATTGCTTACGTCTACGGGGCCACACCCAGTTATAAAAACAATTAACAAGGTTTTCAAAGTTACAAGATACCCGGTCTAACACAAAGTAAGACTCCCTCTTTTCTTTGTTGCCATCTCTTCCCAACTTCTCAAGTGAATCTGTTTTTGCGAGCTCCCCTCGTCTTGAGATCGATCCCTCCCAAAATCTAAACGTGACAAGATCCCCTTGTCGATGATGACTCCTGGAATCTGTGTATGGCAAGATCTCCTTGCCCAAGATCAGAACTCCTCCCGAGTTCCAAGCAGTCTCCTCCCAATACTGAGCTTTAATGAATATCTCAAGGAAAGCACCTTTGACACTGCCAGTGACACTTGTCGTTGTCTTCAAATGCAATCAATCTACACACTCAGATAACAATGAATTCTAACCATAAACAGAGTGTATAAACATTCAATTAATGATCGAATGAACAATGACAAACCCACAAGTAGAAGTGTTAGGGAGAAAAGAAACGATAGCTTGCAGAACAAGAAATCTTCCACGAGGAATCAACAATCCGCGCACGCCACATTCTGTGAGAGAATAATGCTTAAATGTCATTTACAACAAATCTTTCTGTTTTTGACTTCAAATATTTTATCCAAACAGAAATGCACATAAGAAGGAAACCGAATCCACAAAATTTGGATTTGTGACACTGGATGCGACATAATAGGAAAGTGCCAGCAAGAAATCAGGAACGGATACCAAAATCGTTGTGATCTCATCTCCAGCTAATAGCACCGCAATCTTCTTTAATTGACCTTCCAAAGATGAATTTAGATAATTCCTTAATCTCCAAGAACAACCTTTCTTATACCACAAGCTTCATTAATTAACCTTCCAAAGAATTAGGAATGAATTCCAAAATTACTGTGATCTCATATCTTATCACAATCCAGCCTAACAGAATCACAATCTTCAAATTAGCTTTCCAAAATAATAACTTCCTATAATGCTGTGACAACTTGCTCTCCAATTAACAACCTTTCAAATATTATTTTGCTGACTATAGAGTAAATTACAAGCTTCCTTAATTGTCAATTGCCAAAAAATCAATCTCCCTATTTGGAATTTTTTGGCAAAATCCAAAACTCCCCCTGCATGCTGGAGGTAAGTTCAACTAAGCTCCCTCTGAATCAGGAACTTACAAAAATATTGCACAAAACACCATCCAAAATACTCCCTATTTTTTCCACAAAAAGACAAAAGGGTATAGAAAACAACTAACAACAAAAACTTGTCTTATCATTAAGCAGAATCATCATCATAAGAAACCAACCCGATTGGAGCTGCTGGCAAATGCATACTAACATCTTCTCCTCTGACAGATTCATCTTCACCAGCTACAAACCCACCAAGAGAAACATCTCCAGAAAGAAAAACAGAAGAAACAGTTGTTTCCTCCTCAACAATTTCTTTAACAGAAACAACGACTTCTTTGGTTGCATCAACATCAACAACAACCTGAGACTTGACCACTGAGGTGCATGGGTCTGTCTCAGGACCTGTGACATCCTCAGTGACATCAGGTGGAACACCTAACTTTTATCAACATCAGCCTCTTTAACAATCTCCTTCACATGAGCAACTTTCTTTCTCTTAAAAATATCACCAGCAACTTCCTTAGTAGACCTTTTTTCGACAAGGTCATTAAACAGTCCTGTAACCACTGTATTCCTCTTTTCCATATATGCAACTTCTTTATCTGAATTATAGCTTGTTGAGAAGATAGAATGCCATATATCAAACAAGGAAACAAAACAGTTGACCTTTCATTCTTGCAATCGGCATGTTTCAAAATTTGATCAAAGAAAACTGTCGAACATCAAATGATTCACAATACCGTTATATTCATTAAAATACCCCTCATGTATGTTCCTCTCACACCATAAGAATCCACTTATTGGATCGAAACAACATCTAGAAAATTTGGTGAGAAGTCACCCTTGGAATCAGGGAACAGGACCTTGTGAGAAGGCATCAGTGACTCTGCCTACAACATCTTTGGTATTGGGGGTACTTGACTTAAATCGCTTCCAAAATTCGACTTAGGAACCTTACTCATGGGAGCTTCTTCAATAATTTCTTTGATAATTTCCATGGAAGAAGAAGAAATCAGAAAGTCTGAATCTTGAGAATGAGAAATTCAAATAGCGGTAAACCTTTGAATGGCGGAGAGAGAGGGAAATAGCCATTTGACTTTATGGAAATAAACCATAAATTTTCACTTTAAATTTGGAAAATAAATCCAAAATCCCACTCAAATTGAAAAATAAATCCAAAATGTAATCTCGATCAAATCCCACTAAATTTCCATAAATATTGAAGAAAATAACATCCAATTTCCACATAGTCAGCCGAAATCTTCGTGTCATACAAGCTGTGGTAGACCAATATCCTAAAAACTATTTGCAATAGAGAAAATCGCCTAAAACATGTGGTGAATTTTTTTTAATTATGAAAGCAAATAAATACTTACAACTGGAAGAAATTTCTTCACATGACACAGAGTCCTAGGGCAGACCTTAGTTCTTTAAATCTTACACCATCCAAAGCCTTGGTGAATATATCAAAAATTTGCTTTTCCGTTACCACATGCTCCAAGGTAATGATTTTGTCTTCCACAAGGGATCGAATGAAATGATGTCGGATATCAATATGCTTTGTCCGAGAATGTTGAACCGGATTCTTGGAAATATTGATATCACTCAAGTTGTCACAATAGAGTGTCATGACATCCTTTGTGGCACCGTAGTCTTTCAGCATTTGCTTCATTGAGAGAAGCTGAGTACAACTACTACTAGCTGCAATATATTCTGCCTCGGAAGTAGACAGAGAAATAGAATTTTACTTCTTGCTGAACCAGGATACTAAATTATTTCCCAAATAAAAACATCCGTCAGAAGTACATTTATGATCATCAGAACTCCCAACCCAGTCAGCATCATAATACCAACTAGGTTGACATTTGCATCGAACGAATACTAGATCCCATAGTCGGTTGTTCTGTTAATATATCTGAGAATTCGCTTCACTGACACTAGGTGTGACTCTCGAGAATTTGCTTGAAACCGAGCACATAATCTCACGCTATAACAAATATCTGACCGACTAGCAGTTAGGCACAAGCGATTGCCAATCATACTTCTATATAAGCTAGCATCAACAGAAATCCCCTTCTCATCTTTGGAGAGCTTCTCATGTGTCCTAATCGGTGTTCTACTTGGACGAGCATTCTCCAATTTAAAACATTTCAACAAATTCTTGGCATACTTGCTTTGAGAAATTAAGATACCATCTTTTCTTTGCAGAATCTGGAGTCCAAGAAAATAATTGAGTTCGCATACCATACTCATCTCAAATTTTCCAGTCATTTGAGTAATGAATTCATCTACCATCACCTGTGACACCAAGCTAAACACTAAGTCATCAACATAAATTTGATCGAGTAAAAACTGACATTTGCCTCTTCAAATGAAAAGGGTTTTATCTACTCCCCCTCGCTCATATCCCTTGTTCAATAAGTATTCCATGAGTCTTTCATACCACGCTAGAGCGGCTTGCTTGAGCCCATACAACGCTTTCTTTAACTTGTAAACGTACTCGGGATGATGAGAGTCTTCAAAACCCTTTGGTTGAGCAACATACACTTCTTCATTAAGAAGACCATTGAGGAAGACACTCTTCACATCCATTTGATATAGCTTGAATCACATCACACAACCAATGGCTAATAAGAGACGAATGGACTCAAGACAAGCAACCGGTGCAAAAGTCTCATCAAAATCAACACCTTCAATCTGCGAGTACCCTAGAGCAACTAACTGAGCCTTGTTATGGGTGATGTTTTCATGTTCATCATTATTGTTCTTGTAAATCCACTTAGTACCAATGACATTCATATCGGGGGGACATGGTACTAAGTCTCAAATTTGATTTCTGGTGAATTGACCAAGTTCTTCTTGCATAGCACCAATCCAGTACTCATCTAGCAAGGCTTCTTTCATATTTTTGGGCTCAATGGTTGAGGTAAAACACACCATTTGAATCATTTCTATAGTTCACTATTGGCTTGTCTCTGGTTCGAATACCATCATTCAGACCTCCAATAACTTCATCCGTAGGATGATTCTTCTAAACACGTATGGATGGTTGCTTGTTATCCGAGGTGGTTACCTCCACTTCATCACTTGTGCCAACCTGATCTGAGACACCACCTTTGACACTGGTGGGAACACTGGAGCTTTCTTCACTTAGAATATGGATTACGTCTTCTTTAGACATATCAGATGTGACGACCCCAACCCGGTCAGGGCCGCCACGGACTTGCCGTTACGTAATCATTTTTTTTATATATCTTTAATAAACTTTAAGTGATCCTAAGGCGGAATCTCAATCGAAATTGAGATCGAAGTTAGTTTAAAACAAATCTTAAAACAATTTAAATAAACAATTAAAACAAACATTTAAATCATTTAAAACGTCGGCCAAGCATGGGAGGGCAGAATCGGCTTTTTGACAACCAAAAGCCAGTGGCGATCGATCGCCCAAAACTGGCGATCGATCGCCGCACACCAAAACACGAGGGGTGATCGATCGCCCAAAACCGGCGATCAATCACCCTACGCGATTGCTCATTTTTGCCTTCTAATCGCCTCCTCTAGCGATCATTCGGCAAGCGCTCTGGAATTTCTTCCAGAGTGCGACCAGATGAGGGGCGAACGATCGCCCTCCATGGCGATTGTTCGGCAACCTCTCTGGAATCGTTTTCCAGAGAGCTCGCCCCACCACCTCTTCTTTCTTTCTTCATCCTTTCAATTTCCTGCAAAACACACTTAAAACTTCACCACTTTTCTTTCATTTTCATAACCACTCCTCAACGTATTATCACTACACACATATACCACTTTCACTCCACAATCATTCAAAAACCGACTCAAAAGGACGTTTATAAAAAAAACAGTTGTAACAGATTTCAAAACATTTAAAACATCGAAATATAAACCTATCTACTACCCAGATTCCACATCAAACTCATCCAACAACACGCATCACCCGACATTATTCATTACTCAACACAACTTTAACTTAGTCTATACACTTCCAAATTTCACGAAAACTAACTGCATGGATCGCTCTAAAACCGTGCGTATCCATACAGTCGTAAATCACCTAAAATCATCAAATAAAATCCAATCAAATCCTCAAAACAAACATCGAACATAAACATGAAATTTTCTTAAAACATCACCAAAGACATCTGTTATCAAATCATTCAAATAGCACTACTTCAAACCTACATCCACTATAAATTTTCTAAATAATAAACCTAACTATACACCCTAAAATCCGTAATCTTTTTAACCAACAAAACTAACTCACATCTCACCGCCACAAAACAGTTCGGGGCGCACCATTGGACCATCAAGCCAAACCAAAACACACTCCGTCGCCACGAGCACAATCCGTCGACCGCCTATTCCTTGTCATCGAGAGAAACTCTCACCTTCACACCTGTCACCTACATCATACAACATAAACATTAAGCCTAATGCTTAGCAAGGGAATGCACTATAGATGACGTATGCATGAATGCATGACTTTTCATAAAACATGTTCATTTACTTGTTCTTATTCTTTTTCATTTTCGTTAACATGGATTAAGGTGGGGATCTTGCCAGGGAGTAGGCCAAGTGCGTGTACATAGTCCTTTCGGCCGTATTCATAGTCCATCGCGTGGAAGTGACATTGGTTTTGTTGTTATGGCCATACTGTAACGACCCGAGGAGGATCGTCACGTGTCATGACTTTCCTTTAAACTTATCCGTACTTTTATACCTCTGTAATCGTAGTATACTTTTTTTTTCTCAGACTTATATCATATCTCATCTTAACTTAAATTCGCTGAATAACCGCGTTTAGCTTTCACTCCTGCCGATCGCTAAACGACAAACATCTAGTTGTTCTACCGGTCAACACGTGCATCTCACATGATTCATTAAACATCTATCGGCAGGCACACATATTTGCATCTGCCGACAGTCACGTGCAACTCGTGTGACCAATTAAAACACCGTTCAATTATACAACGGAAGCCACCTACATCTGCCGATGAGAGAACAATAGACGATGCTCTCATCTGCCGATGGCAAATACTCTATATCTGCCGATGACGTGGCATCACATCTTCCGGTAACTTAACTCACTACTCATACCGATCGCCAGATAACAGACATTGTCGTCATCTGCCGATGGCTTAAGACAACTACATCTTCCGACAGATTAACTCACCATCTGCCGATGATACGTCCCATGTCTGCCGATGAGAGAACCATAAGCGAGGCTCTCATCTGCCGATGGCAAATACCCCTTATCTGCCGGTGACGTCAGCCGGAAGACAAATACTCTTCCTCTTCCGATGACGTTCTCCGGAAGTCAAACTTACCCGACTCCCATCACAACTCTCCTGCCGATGACGTCAGCCGGAAGACAAATACTTTTCCTCTTCCGATGACGTCCTCCGGAAGACAGACTCATTTCCTCCATCATCCCTCGGCATCAGACATCCCCTTTTTTTTTTTTTTAGACTTCTATCTAGATAAATGTAAACCTCATAACTTAAATCTTAATGGCCAAAACTCATCAGAATAAATCATGAACTCATTCAAACTCACACAGCGGAAGACTTAATTAAAATAGTTCATTTGATAACTATAGCTATATTTTCGGACTCTGAAATTAAGACAGGCAGTTTCTAAAATCCCAAATTGTTAAATAATCCGAACCTACTTGACTTGGCTTCTTAAAAACTTCATTAAAACTTATACGAGCTTTAACCAGAATTCCTCATTCGCCATCCAGCCACAGATTTCACACTGATCACCTCCAGCAACCGAGCTTAGACATTTTCATCAACTTTGAATTCCTCACCTGATATTTCTTCACCTACATCATAAGGTGTAACTGTAAGCCTAATGCTTAGTAAGGAATGCAAACTATTATGAGTTCATGAATGCATAACTTGGAGAAAAACATGCTCATAAGTCTTTTCTTTTCATGTACTTATCTTAATCACCATTCATAATCGTATCTCGTATTCATTGTTCATAATCATCATTCGTAGACATGCTCATATTCATCATTCCTTTCATCATTCATATTCTTCATTACATTATGTGGTTTAAGGGAGGATTTGTGCCGGTAAAGGGGGTTCGACAGTGAGTTTGATCATGGTCCCTACTGCGGGTCGTATTCATATGTCCTACTGCGGACTGTGACATACGCCGAACCACCCCCAACCCTCACTTAACCACGTTGCATAAGTTTTATCTTCTTACCTTATTCATGAGAAAACATATTTCAAAACATTTTCATATGCTTGAGAAGTAAAACATGATGCATAACATAAATGCACTTAATCATCGAACTAAGACAGGGGAGTACATGAGAATAACAGAACCATATCCATCGACATTTCATCAAACATATAGCAGACAATGTTCACTAAATCTAACTTAATCCTTTGATGTAGGGCCCTATTGGCCGGAAACTTAATACATTCACTTACCTGGATCCTTAGCAACTTGAATCACTTTCTCTTCAACTTCTTTACCTAAAACATTCCACATTATAGTAGTTAAAATCAAGTCCTAAAAGTTCTAATCGAAAGTCATCCTAGAATCTAACAGCTAAGGTTCTCTGTGCAGTCTGAAATCCAAAACCGAAACAGCTAGATATAGCTATCGATTAAACGGGGTCGGTTATATAAAAGGTCCAGAATCGATTTAAGGGTGACATTACCAAATGAAGATAAAGAACGATAACCAACTGACTCAGCCATTGAAGAGCCCAAAAGTACAAGTTCAACTGAAAACAGAGTTCTAAATGACTACCCGGCATCTACATTGTCAAAATCTTACCTAGAATGCGGGTTATCGGAGTGGAGGCTGAAAAACCAGTTGCTGGGGAGGAAAAAGGCTCCAGAGAAGAAGGGAGTCGCCGAGAGGAAATGTCGGCTGCAGTGAGGTTTAAATGAGATTTAAGGTTTCCATTTTCTATTTATACCTAATCCTTCAGTCTTTATTACAAAATTGCCACTCAACCTAGTTTTACTCAACTTGTAATGAATTTGCCTCAACATTAAATTTAATCATAAAGGTTAAATAAAGGGTAACAATGAGAATGGTCAGAAAATCACCTGGCCGAAATGTCGGGCGTTACACATACTGTCCCAACCCACACTTAATCATTACTTTTCCTTTACATAATTCATGCATGAAGACATTTCATATAACTTTTGAGCAAAACAGGATGCATGAGGAATCTACGTACACATATCATCAAAACATATCATCGAACAATTCAGATTGTACATGGACATACACTACTCGCAACAAACTTCACAAACAACTAATAAATAACATCCTAGGCTACCCGACTCATTAAACCCCATAATCAGAAAATCATCATCAAAACACAAAAGCCTAACGTTGACACGATGTAGAGCCTTAAGGGCCGGAAACCTAGCACCCACTTACCTGGCGTCTGTAGCAAGCCGTGCACCGTCCGAAAAGTCGTCTCCACCTAAGGCATTTCACAAATCCATCGTTAAAACCGATCCTATATAAACAATTTCCAAACTTAAACTAAGCTCCTATCTAAGGCAATTTCTCCTAGAACTTCTATTTTCTCCATTTAGGCATTTTATCGAGGATGTGGTGCTCACAAAATATTAAACTCCATTAATGGAGATTTTACAACCTTCAACAACCAAAAATCTAACCTAAATCTGTCAATAACCACAATCTCGCATAACTATCGTCAATAGTCGTAAATACATCATCAAAGGGCACTAATTTAAACATTCTAACGATTTCTAACCGAAACGTAAATTTTACTCGAACCCTAAATCAATAAAACCTAAAGAATAACAACCCAATCGACAACTAAACCCACAATATGCTAGAGTTTTACCTAGAGGGTTGATGGTCAGAAAATCACCTGGCCGAAATGTCGGGCGTTACACATACTGTCCCAACCCACACTTAATCATTACTTTTCCTTTACATAATTCATGCATGAAGACATTTCATATAACTTTTGAGCAAAACAGGATGCATGAGGAATCTACGTACACATATCATCAAAACATATCATCGAACAATTCAGATTGTACATGGACATACACTACTCGCAACAAACTTCACAAACAACTAATAAATAACATCCTAGGCTACCCGACTCATTAAACCCCATAATCAGAAAATCATCATCAAAACACAAAAGCCTAACGTTGACACGATGTAGAGCCTTAAGGGCCGGAAACCTAGCACCCACTTACCTGGCGTCTGTAGCAAGCCGTGCACCGTCCGAAAAGTCGTCTCCACCTAAGGCATTTCACAAATCCATCGTTAAAACCGATCCTATATAAACAATTTCCAAACTTAAACTAAGCTCCTATCTAAGGCAATTTCTCCTAGAACTTCTATTTTCTCCATTTAGGCATTTTATCGAGGATGTGGTGCTCACAAAATATTAAACTCCATTAATGGAGATTTTACAACCTTCAACAACCAAAAATCTAACCTAAATCTGTCAATAACCACAATCTCGCATAACTATCGTCAATAGTCGTAAATACATCATCAAAGGGCACTAATTTAAACATTCTAACGATTTCTAACCGAAAACGTAAATTTACTCGAACCCTAAATCAATAAAACCTAAAGAATAACAACCCAAATCGACAACTAAACCCACAATATGCTAGAGTTTTACCTAGAGGGTTGATGGTCAAAGAAAATGGAAGAGAACTCGCCGAAAAAAGGATGAACCACCGGCGTTGAAGAGAAATGGCGAGGGAGGAAGGATCGCACAAGGGAAAGGGGAGAAAAACCCCTTTTTGCATTGTCTGGAGATGGAGAACAGAGAGGGGAAGGGAAAAGGAGTTATTTATTTTAATAAAACTTGACTTGCAAAATTACATTAATACCCTCCCCCCCAATTCTTTAGTTTAATTCATTATTTCGTCTCCCGATTTAGTTTCTCCAAAATTCTTTTATTCCTCCAAATAATCCAACTAACTCCTAGGATTCTAACGAAACTTTCCGTTCGCAAAACGGACCTAATTTACTATTTTTACGACTTAAAACACTATAGGCGGAAAAACTGTAACTCGGCGTTACACTATCGATTTAAATTTCTAAAAATTTACTTATTCTTCTAAAAATCCCCATAAACTCCTAGGGCCCTAATAAAACTATCCGCTCACAAAACGAGCTTATATTTCTTATTTACGAAAGTACCCCTAGAGCGGAAACCCGAAAAATTTGGGTGTTACATCAGATGTTTCTAAAGAATCGTCTACTTGAACATTTACAGATTTTATGACATTTCTAGTCCTTTTGTTGTAAACTCGATAGGCACGGCTATTTGTGGCATATCCAAGAAAAATAGCTTCATCGCTATTGAGATCTAGTTTCCCTCTATGCTCTTTGTCATTCAACACATAACACATACTACAAAAAGGATGATAATAGTTAAGATTTGAATTTTTACCTTTCCATATCTCATAGGGTATCATTGAAGTTCCTTCACGGAGATACACTCGATTTATGGTATAACATGCAGTGTTCATAGCTTCAGCCCATAATTTTTGTGGAATATTCTTCTCGTGTAACATTACGAGAGACATCTCTGCTAAAGTTCGATTCTTTCTCTCAATGACTCCATTTTGCTGAGGAGTCTTAGGTGTCGAGAATTCGTGAGCTATCTCAAGTTAATTATATGTAGTGCCCGGTTTCATTGAGCCAACTTACTTTGTTAGCTAGTAGTGAACGTTTTATAGATGAAATTGAGAGGGATTAGTGATTAGGCTAATGAGTGACTAGGCGGGGACATAATGGTAAATTGAAATATAAAGTGGATAACCTATTTAAGGGAAGAGGTTCTGCGTTTAATGCACAGTAGCTGCCACCCTATTTCCATTTCCCTTCGTTTGATTTTCAGCTCAACTCAACAGACTTCCTTCTGACATTTTCCTCTCTGATTTTCTCCATTCTAGGTGAGTTTGTTTCATTTTTACTTGTTGTTTTAGTGATTAGATAACAGAGAGATTGTAGGGGAGTGTTCGTGAATGCTGTGAGTATGAGTTAGTTTCGGGTTTTGGGGTGAACCAGGAATGCTCGACGAACAGGACTTCCAGCCAGCTTCCCTAAGATTTCTAAATAGTTTAGAATGAAATTTAGTAATATGGTGCTCTGTTTACAATTATAGGCGAGCAGACTCTCGAGGTAGTCTTACACCCAATACTTTCCAGGAGACCAGATAAGTGAAGTATGCTTGTGCCTTCGGGCCTACATCACAAAACAGTAGGATTATGTATGCTTGAATGTGTTTGTATGTCATGTATCATATTTTGAAAGTATGCGAAAATGAATTTACATGAAATGGCACTGGTAAGGAATGAACAGACTGAAACAGATAAACTATTAAGGGAACTAATCCGCCCCTTAATCGAGAGAGAGGATGTATGACTTTGGGAGAAGTGATCCAACTCCCAATTTCGCAGGGGGATCAGATCAGAAATGAATGCATATGCAACTGAGATGAGAAAGTAGAAACTGCATGTTTAGGAATTTATGTTTCAGCATTCTATTTCATTACTGCTTTACTTACTTAGCATTAGGCTAATAGATGAGTTTTGTGATGTAGGTGCTGAGACTGTAATAGGTGTGTTCCCCGAGTGCACTAAAAAATAGATGAAGTTGAAGGATTACGTCTATGCCACGGTTGGGTGTTCTAATGAGGTGGTTTAACTACTGTTTGTATGTAGAGTCTAATTTTCTGATGTTCTGTTAAGGAGTGCAGAGGACTTTGATGATAGTAATAGCTGAAGGATTTAGAATACTTAAGTTTCTCCTGTTATGAAAATTCTGATTTGGTTTTGTAACAAATTGTTAATTTGGGATTTTTATTGGATAAGGATACAAATGTTGGTTTTAAATGGTTATTTGTTGGATTTCAGAAGTTACTTAGAGTCAGGTTGTTTTGAATATTTTGAGTGAAATTTTGCAAGTTCAACCATCGGTGAGTGAAGTCCACCGGTGGGTGTTGAGTATTTTGTCCACCGGTAGATGTTGGAGGATTGAATCATCTGACTGACGTCATCAGAAGATGTCTTCAGTAGAAGTCATCAGAAGATGTCTACAGTAGAAGTCATTGGAAGATATCTTCAGTAGAAGTCATCGGAAGATGTCTTCAGTAGAAGCTATCGGTAGATGTCTTCGGTATAGGTCTTTTGTAGCCTTGTCGTTTTGTAATCGGATGATGTAGGCAGTAGATTTGTCGTTTTGTACTCGGATGATGTAGGTAGTAGATTTGTCGTTTTGTGAATGGAAGAAGTAGATAGTAATTCTGTCATTTTAAACGGAAGAATTATGCAGTCGATTTTGTCGTTTTGTGATCGGTACATGTGTGCAGCCGACGCGTCGTCGGGAGATGTGAGCAGAAGACGTGTGAAGTCGACATGTCGATTCTGTCTCTGCTTTCACCGCTGAGTCATTTGTCCCTACTTCTACCGCTGGCACTGTTTGGCAGTAGAAGCCTTCTGTTTCTGTTTCTGCCTCTACCGTTGACTTTGTTCAGCGGAAGATGCGTTTGACTTTTTATGAACTTTAAGTATTTCAAGCTTAAGCCTTCATTTCTTTTGGCTGAATTATTTCTTAATATTGTAGCTGATTATTCAAACGTTGTTTCATAGTTTTGCTCAACTTTGTTCTGCTCAAATGATTTTTCCGCTACAAATTTTCAATGTTTACCTTGTAAAATGTCAAATTTTGTCCATTGAGTGAAGTTTTAGAATTTTCTCAAAAATCCTATAGTTCGGTTCAGTATCTTGAGTAGCGAACCGGGTTCAGAAAACTCGGGTCGTTACATTATAGAAGTCCAAGAATTCTGATTTTTCAAACTCTCTCCTGTGGTCATTATGGATCCGAATAATCTTCATGATGATGCAATCCTTCTCACGTTGGAGCCGAATACACAAGGATTTGAAGGCTTTGAAAGTGTCAAACTTTTCTCTAAGAAACTCCACCCATGTATATTGTGAAAAATCATCAACAATTACATAAGCATATCGTTTTTCTCCAATATTTTCTAAAGGTATTGGACCCATTAGATCAATGTGGAGCAGCTCAAGCACATGAGTAGTTGCTGGTGTCTGAGGCTTTGAGTGTAACACCTTGGTTTGCTTCCCAATTTGACATGGTCCACATACTCTATCTTCATCAAAATTCATCATGGGAATCCCATGAATAGCTCCTTTGGAAACAATCTTCTTTAGCATCCTCATATTGACATCTCCCAACTTCCGATGCCATAGATGCGGAGGAAATGAGATAGCAATTATCAGAAGATCTTACTCCTTCAATGATGCACTTGTTGTCTTGATCGGACACCACACACTTTGCACTTGTGAAATGCACATTCAGATCTTGATCGCACAATTGACTAATACTAATCAAATTTGATTTTACACCATTCACCAGAAGGACATTATTCAACTTTGGTAGCCCTGGAACATCGAAGAGAATTTGGAAATTCTCTAAACAGAAATAGAGGATTTAACAAAGAAGTTCGATGAAAAATCAATCTTCAAAAGTTCTCATAATATCCTCAAAATCTTGATTCATGACAAGAAGGAGAATGCAAAAGATTTTATCATAAAATATAAGCATATATCTATTATTAGGGAACGAAAGAAAAGAATATATAGACTTATAGACCCTCTATGTAGTTATCTATCTAGGGCGATCGATCTACATATTTGCCCATAGCCTTGAATCTATTAGTAAGGGTGGGGTTGTGTCTTGATCTCCTACGTGCTCAATCTGAGGGACTAGTTCCTATGGAGATTGCCCTTGGTCTAATTCCACGCCTTATGACGAAAGGGGAGTCGGCATGGCGTAAAGTGAAGATTGAGGGAAGTAGAGAAGAATTTCTTTCTTGGGTATTCTGAAGGTGTAACCTAGGCAACGAAAAAGGGGCCCGATACTTCAACTAGAGGAGCGACCAGTTGGTTCACTAAACCCCGACCCAGCGTCACACGTTCTCCAGGTCTGAAGGGATCCAATCCAGTGCCCAACTACTGACTCCTCCCAGAATTGCATTATCGGAGCCGAGCCAGAAATGGCTGTTAGTGGACACCCACCACTTTTCACCAGTTAGAGGCCCTCTTTAATACATTAAGAAAAGATGTTCACAGGGGCCAGGAAGACTCGGTCATAGGAACGCCGACCACCTATGCGCTGGTAAACGAGAACAACCTCGACCGGATCAGAGTAAACAACAATGTTGATTAGGCCGCCCCTTGCCTTGAAAGAATTCACACGCGGCCACTAGCTTTCCAAAAAGAAGGGGAGATCCGCTGCTTACTGTTCACGGAAACATCTGACCTATACTATAGTCAGTCAATTCGTGCTTGCATATATCTTCTTTCTGATCTCCTTTCCTTCTCTTCTCTTTCTCATATTTTTGGCTTTGACCGGTTAAGGTGAAAAATGGGGTTGGCTAAAATCAAAGTAGAGAGGAGAGTTGTTTACATTATCTATGTTATCACATAATAGGTTGGTTAAAGATACATCTAAGCTGTCGCACATCTGCTGTTCATGATCTTAGAATGCAAGAACTCTAAATAAAGGACCAAAGTAGCAAATAGGTTGTTCCCGGCTAAGCCTCAATTCAATAGAGTTCAAAGTCGACAACAACTAGAATAGGAAATGAAAGAGCAGTTCCTTCTGTGCTCGTGGCTCTTTCTATGGGATTCAACTATGGGCTTCATTCATTCTTATTCTTATGTCGATTCAAGCAGCAGATTCTTCCACTTCACTTTATTAGAGTATTCTAATAGGGGGCATTCGTGAACAAGCCATCCTTCTTTCCCAAGCGATTCTCTTGTGTGCACGGCTTTCTTCAGATATCACTTTTGCCTCAAAGACAGAAGGCATGAAGGGGGCTGACCTTCACCTACGTGATTAAGCTTTCTCTCAAGGGTTCTCTAAATCTAACTACCAGGCAGAAACAAAAACTGCATTGAAAGCAAGCATTAGGATAAGCAGAAGGGCTGAAACTAGAGGAGCTTTCTAAATAGAAAGAAATGCATTCAGCAATTCAAGTAGATTGATCCCATTCAATTTCTAAGAATCCGACTCGAATAAAATGAAAGAATGGGGAATGAAATGACTGAGGCAGAGAACAGACTGCCAGGCCAGGAACGAGCTTCCGCTTTATCTAAAGAAAAAACCTCTTCCTGATCAGGAGATTAAGTGTAACAACCAGCACCATGGTCAGGTATTTTTCCCGCGATTATTATGGTGTGAATCATGTAATAAAGAGATTATAAATGAAAGTAGGTTTAATGGCAAGAATTGTAATTAGTGTGAGCTGGTTAGATATAAATAGGAAGAGGAAAGCATAAAATCTGATTTAAACTCTCATGTAGCCGACTTTCCTCTCCTGGCAATTTCCTCCTTCTGCAATCGATTCCTCCCTTCTCTTTCTTCGACGATTCAAACTCAGGTAAGGTTTAGGTGATTAATTCATTAAGCTTTTGATTAAGGGTGATTACTGGTTGGTGTTTAAAGACTTAGAATCGGACAATGCTTGAATAATGACAGTATTTCGAGTATTTTGTATTAGCATTGGTATAGAATCCTAGACGTTGTCGACGTTTTAGTTGAGAGTCTAAAATCTATATGAATCTGGCAGTTTAGGCGATGATGCTATTAATGTTTTCAAAGTTAAGCTCTGCACACTAAGTGTTCAGCAAAATGCCTTAGAGGTTCAAGCTAGAATCTAGGATGATTTCTTTAGCTAAGATTTTACCAGCTCTGAGTTTAGATTATTCAGGACATACTTAACATTGAAGTGTGAAATGTCCTAGGTGGAAAAGGATTCAAGTGAAGGCACGGCATAGCAAAGGAATCCAGGTAAGTGAGTGCGTTAAGATTTCTGGCCATTAGGGCTCTATATCACAAGGGTACTAGGTTAAGCTTGTTATTGACAATGTCTAGATGTTTGTGGTTTGTACTACGGTATATGCTGAATGTCTGAGTTTTCTCTGGTGTAATGTTCTATTTTGTATGTACATTTCACGCATTATGATTTACTTTTCAAAAATGCAAAACGTTTTATGAACATGCCCCTTTCATGAATGATATAAGACAATGAGATGTATGCAACTATATTTAAGTGAGAGTTGGGGTGGTTTGTCCATGTCACTGTCCAGGGATGGACCAAGATTACTGCCCGAGAGGGGGTCATGTACACGCACTCTGCCTACCTCCCTTCGGCACTAGTCCCTCCTTAATGCACGATAAATGATCGATGAATAAGAATATGATTTTATTGAGTATACGTTCATGAGTAATTATGCATACGTTGCATTTCTTACTAAGCATTAGGCTTATAGTTTGAACCTTATGATGTAGGTGACGAATTGAGAGGTGAGGATTTCATTCCAAGCGATAACATCTAAGTCGAGTTGCTGGATAGTACTTATGGCGTGGATTTTGTGCTGGGTGGCGATTTGACCTGAGGATGGTGCTCCTGGTCTGTTATGGTATAAGATAATGACATAGAAGAAATAGTAGAAGAGAATTTTTATATGATGATAAGTAATTGACTTGTTCAATATTTATAAGTTTTAAAGGGGATTATAAGATTAAATGTTTTCATCTGTTCTTGAACCTTTCGCCATGCGTATTCTATCCAAGTCTATAATCCTACATAAATGAGCATTTTGGAAATGAGGTTTGAAGTCTATAGAAGATAAGAATTAAATTGTTGAACGGTGGATGTGTTTTGTAGATGTATTCAGTAAATGAGCGGAGGATGTGTAATGGTGGATGTTGATCGGTTACTGTTGAGCGGTGGATGTGTTTTGTAGATTTATTTAGTAAATGAGCAGTGGATGTGTAATGGTGGATGTTGATCGGTTACTGTTGAGCGGTGGATGTGTTTTGTAGATATATTTAGTAAATGAGCGGTGGATGTGTAATGGTGGATGTTGATCGGTTACTGTTGAGCGGCGGATGTGTTTTGTAGATGTATTCGGTAGATAAGCGGTGAATGTGTAATTGTAACACCCGACAATGTTCGGCCAGGTATTTTCTTAACAGCTTTAACTGTCACCTCCACTATTAACCTTTACAATTTTGAATTTAAATGCCAAAGCTTAATTTATTTTATTTGTGTGATGGTAGAATTGTAAATAAGATGGTTTTCAATCGATATAAATAGAAAATGGAAATCCTTAAACCTCACTAAAACCCCACTGTAGCCGACACTTTCCTTATGCGATTTTTCAACCTCCAGAGCTCCCCTTCTCTTTGCCAGCGACTCCTTCGTCGGTGACCGATTCTTCAGTCTCCACCCCGACAATCCACGCTCTAGGTAAGACTTAGATAATGTAGTTGTTGGTTAGTTACTTAGAGCTCTATTTTCAGCTAGAACTTGAAGTTTCAGATTCTTCAATGGCAGAGTTGTTGTAGTAACAGTTATAATCTGCGTTTAGTAATGACATTTCCAATTCGATTCTGGATATTAAGATAACCGACTGTGTTTAGTTGCTAGGTTGAATCTGGGCATTTTAGGTTCTGGAAACTTGATCTACGCACATAAGGTGCTTGACTAAAGAACTTAGAAATACATGTACGTTATATTCTAGGATGACTTTTGGTTAGAACTTTTAGGATTTTGTTTGAACTCTGTAATGTGAAATGTTTTAGGTGAAGAAAAATCCGAGGTGAAGTGCTCAAGTTGCTAAGGGAAACCAGGTAAGTGAGTGAGTAAGATTATCGGCCATTAAGGCCTTTGTAATATCTGGCTTGTACGGAATTTTATATTATAATATATATTGACATTTTTGGTAAATATGTCAAATCATGTCCGTTTTACGAAAAGAAAGCGTCATTAAAATCTTAACGATTAATAGGAATTTTAAGGAAATTATGAGAATTTTCGGAATCTAAACGCTATATTCTGAGAAATTTCGTTTCTCGTAAAATGAAGGATGTTTTGGTAAAAATAGTAAACGGGGTCCGTTTTGCGAACGGACAGTTTTAAAAGAACCCAAATAATAAGTTGAAGTTATTGGTAAAATAAGGAAATTTGGAGAACCCGAATCGTTGGACGATTAACGAAACGAATGACGAAACTTATATAAAAATCAAAGGAAAGGGTAATTTGGTAATTTACCAATTCAATATTATAAATTTAACCAAAACCATTTCTTCTTCATTTCATTTCTCATTTTCTTCCCTGTTGCCCACGAAACCAGAGAACTCTCTCTCTGGCCGCCGACGCCTCCTCCCAATTTGACTCCGTTTCGACCTCCGATTGTTTCGTTTTCTTCGTGCTTTCTCCTCCAATCGACGTTCTAGGTATGAACCTACAATCTTAGAGCTTTTATTTTGATGTTTATGGAGTTTTAAACAATTAGGTTTCGTTTAGGTTTTGTTAAAAATCGAGATTTAGGGCTCGAAATTGATAGATTGTTATAGTTTACGAACGTATTGCACGTATTAAACATTATTGGAAGAAGTTAGGACGATTTAGGAGAAATGTTAAATTTGTAAATTTTGGGTTTTCGGAAAACTCGTAAATTGGATTTCGGGGTATCGAGCGTAGATTAATGGATTAAATGCCTCGATAAGTTAAGTTGGAATGTTAGGAAATTCCTTTAGTTAAGGTTTTGACAGTTGGACGTTTATTAACTTAAACTCGTTTTAACGTCAATCCTTGTAAATTGCTTAGGTGAACAGCGCTCGTGGACGGAGCGTGAATTGCTTTGGACACAAGGTAAGTTCTCGTGATTCTTCTCTGGCCGATTGGCCTACACTGTACGTCGAATGTCGTGTCGAGGAATTTTGGAGATGCACTTGTTTTATATTGCTTTGGTTGGGTAGCTAGGCTTATTTGTTTTATAGATTATGTTTTACAGTCTTTGATGGTATACATTATTGCTTGTTTACTTTAAGATATGAACTGTTCACGCATCACGTGTTTTAAAGAAAAGCATGAAAATGAACTTCCGCACAGGGTTTTAAGATAATGTAAAGCATAACATAGGCCGAAAGGCATATCGGCCGAAAGGCATATTGGCCGAAAGGCGTATCGTTTATAGGTCACGCGAGGTGGGGCTCAGGCATAGCTGTACGTGTACCACCCACCTCTAGCTTGAAAGAGTAGTCCGCCCGCTGGATGAGCTCTCTCCGGTTAGAGGGATAGGATCTCGGTGACACTTATCGTGAATTGCATAGTAAAGAAAATAAAGTATGATTTATCGAACTCATACGCACAGCATGCATTGCATTTACGTAGCTTACTAGGATTTCATCTCATAGTGTGTATCTATGGTGTAGTTGATTACGAGGATACAGGTGAGGATGAGATTCCTCCTCCTGAGGCTTGAGTTCAGTTGACGGAGAATGGCTGCGGTAGTGTGCTGGCGTAGTCGACGCTTACCTGACCCGTGGGGATAGTATGTATAGATTTTGAGGGTTTGAGACATTTTGGGCTGATGTTTGTATAGAAATTATAGGATGTTTTGTACTGGTAGTTGATAGGTTTTATGTTTAATGTTTCAAATGTCTTGGTAAACTGTATATAGAAAATGTTTTAGTTTAAACTATTAATTAAACGTTATGGGAATGTTTTTGATGGTTTTAGGATGGTTACGGATATGCTCGGTTTTTAGAGCTATCCACGCAGTTGGATTTCGCAAAGTCCGCTGCAAGTTGATTGAGTCTAGAATACATTTTGGTTGAGTTTAAGTTATAAGTCGATTATGGTTATTGATGAGAAATTGGTGAAAAAAATACGTGAGGTTGCTCTCTGGAATCGGATTCCAGAGAGTCTTCATTAAGTGTTTTGCTCTCTGGAATTCCAGAGAGCAATTGTAGAAAAAAAATGAAATGATGAAGGCGATTGAAGGAGGCAAGGGAACGCATGGAAGATCGCTGCATGCAGCGATCAATTGCTGCAGCAATGCAGCGACTGATCGCTGCTCGTTGCAGCGAATGCAGCGATCAATCGCTGCAGCAATGCAGCGACTGATCGCTGCTCGCTGCAGCGAATGCAGCGATCAGTCGCTGCATGCTGCAGCGACTGTTCACTGC
This sequence comes from Begonia masoniana, assembly GCA_022432975.1. NCBI lineage: Eukaryota > Viridiplantae > Streptophyta > Magnoliopsida > Cucurbitales > Begoniaceae > Begonia > Begonia masoniana. Next base: position 22,100,431 of record CM039512.1, on the reverse strand, counting down.
CCCTTTTGTCACGGGCTGGACAGTTTTGCCCTCCCCTTTATTTGTTCTGGTTTTGTAATTATTTTTATGGTTTTAATTATTTTATTAAATAGTTTTATGTTTCTTTTAAGAGGTTTAAAAGTTAGATTTCAATTCCGATTTCGATTCTGATTTCGATTTCGGTTTAGGTTCCGCTTAGTGTTTATTTAAAGTATAGAGATAAAAAAAAAAAATAATAGTTCAGAAAATGGGTAAAGTATTAGGGTCGTTACAACTATGGTATCAGAGCCCCCGGGTTTTAAAATCGGTTCTGTAGACTGCTCGACTGCACAGCCACTATGCGGACATCCTTCATCAACTGTAAGTATGTTTATAGCTTTATTCGATTTCTAGTTTCTTAGAATATTTGTTTAACTTTTTATAGGAATTTTATAATTATGGTGCGTCCACGAAATGACCGAGACGACCGAGACGACACGATAGACACCCTTAAGGATTTTATCACCCAACAGTCCCAGCATATGGAGCGACAGTCTCAGCAGATGGAGAGACAGTCTCAGCAGCTGGGTACTATGATAGACCGAGAGGGCATTAGAGCTCGAGAGACGGCTGTTTCGGGTAACCGGGGGATGGAGAGATTTCAGAAGCTTCAGCCCCCTATATTTAACGAACAGTCCACATATCCCTCTTCCGCCGAGGAGTGGATTCGCACTATGGAGGACATGCTGGCGTATGCTAGCATAGAGGACGGAGAGAAGGTTGCATTGGTGACCTATCACTTGGCACTTGACGCCCGGTTTTGGTGGGATTCCATCAGAATGACCACCGATGTGACGATCATGGGCTGGGAGAGATTCAGGACATTGTTTTACGACAAGTATTTCAGCCATACCGTACGAGAGGCGAAGATGGTTGAGTTTATGTAGTTGCGGTAGATTGGTTCTATTGCCGAGTACGTGAGGAGGTTTGAGGCATTGTCCCGATTCGCGCCACGACAGGTCAGCGTTAACGAGGACAAGGTACGCTGATTTTTACAGGGACTTAGTCAGGAGTTCCGGATGCGCCTTACCATATCTGGGGTACGGAATGTATCCTATGACGATATTGTGGCTAGGGCGCTTGATATTGAGGCAGTTGATCAGAGTTCTGCCAGACCGAGGGAGCCATCTAAGGGCTTCTTCCGTGAGATTTGACCTTAGTCGCTGAACCGAGGTTGGCAGCCCAGAGCACAGCCCCAGCAGCAGCAGAGGGGTGTGAAGAGACCTCTTGAGGGAGGTAATGACTGGGGAAAAGGGAAGCAAGTACAGGGCGTTTCTCAGGTACTGGTTTGCCCTAAATGTCAGAAGGAACACAGGGGCCAGTGCAGGTTAGGCACAGATGTGTGTTATTGGTGTGAAGAAATAGGCGATTTTGCTAAAGACTGCCCAAAGCGGGGCCGAGATCAGTCAGGCAGTGATCAGAGGAGGATTATGCCCAGGATCTTCGCATTTATAGAGCCTGGCGACCGTGATAGCAGGTACTATATTGCTTACGGGCGTAACTGTATTTTCTTTGTTAGACACGGGGGCTACGCATTGTTTTGTTTCCACTGCTTGTTTGTCTAGATTGAAGCTTGCGCGCGCCTGAGTTAGCAGAGTGTGAATATAGTGTGATGCTACCTTCGGGTGAGCATATGCAGTCTGGTCATGTTGTCCAGGGCAATATTATCTCGATTGGGGACAACACCCTCTATGCTCGCCTTATTGTTATGGGCATCGAGCACTATGATCTCATCTTAGGGATGGATTGGCTATCACAGCACTTCGCCACCATCAATTGTCGATCCGGGATTGTGACCTTCCGACCCCCGGGTAAAGCCGAGTTTTCTTTTCAGGCGATGAGCAGATTGAGTAGCTCGCCTATTTCTTATTCCATGAAGGTCAACGAGCAGTTTAAAGGTGCGTGCTCTATTTATTTGGCCTCTGTATTTGATTGTCAGTTGCTCAGCGGAGAAAAGCCGAGCGACATTCCTATTGTCAGAGAGTTCTCTGGGATCTTTCTTGATGATCTTCCCGGGTTACCACCAAACCGGGAGATCGAATTCACTATTGATGTCTATCCAAACTCCGCGCCGAGGTTCAAGAACCCGTATCGGTTGGCACCAGCTGAGTTGAGGGAACTGAGGACTCAGCTTGACGAGTTGTTAGAGAAGGGTTTTATTCGACCCAGTGTTTCACCCTGGGGTGCGCCTGTTCTATTCGTCAAGAAGAAAGACGGGACCCTCAGGATGTGCATTGACTACAGAGAGTTGAACAAATTGATGGTGAAAAATAAGTATCCATTGCCTCGGATTGACGATTTATTTGATCAGCTGCAAGGTGCCCGAGTATTTTCGAGGATTGATCTACGCTCAGGTTACAATCAGCTGAAGGTCCGGAAGGATGATATACTGAAAACGGCATTCCGAACGATGTATGGGCATTATGAGTTTCTTGTCATGTCTTTTGGACTTACTAATGCCCCTGCAGCGTTTATGGATTTGATGAACCGTGTCTTCAAGGAGTATCTGGACAAGTTCGTGGTGGTTTTCGTCGACGACATTCTGATCTACTCTAAGACGAAGGAAGAACACGAGGAGCATCTGAGGATTGTTCTGAGGACACTATGTCAGCACCAGTTGTATCCAAAGTTTTCAAAGTGTGAGTTTTGGTTGGATCGGGTCAGTTTTCTTGGCCATATCATATCACAGGATGGAGTTTCTGTGGATCCGAGCAAGATTCAGGTGGTCAGAGACTGGCCACAGCCGAAGAACGTACGAGAGGTGAGTGGATTTCTTGGATTAGCTGGTTATTATCGGAAGTTCATAGAGGGATTTTCGAAGATCGCAGTTCCTCTTTCACGATTGACACGGAAGAACGAGAGATTTATATGGTCGCCTGCTTGTGATGATAGTTTTTTGGAGTTAAAGCAAAGATTGACCACCGCTCCAGTATTGGCGTTACCTGTTGAAGGTGACAAGTTCAGTATATATTGTGACGCATCTGGAGTGGGACTAGGTTGTGTGTTGATGCAGGAGGGGAGAGTTATTGCTTATGCTTCTCGGCAGCTGAAGCTGTACGAGCAGAATTACCCTACGCACGACCTTGAGTTAGCAGCTGTGGTCTTCGCACTGAAAATATGGAGACATTATTTATATGGGCAGCAGTGCGAGATATTTTCAGACCACAAGAGCTTGAAGTATTTGTTTACGCAGAAGGAGCTGAATATGAGACAGAGACGGTGGCTTGAGTTCGTAAAAGATTATGATTTTGATATCAAATACCATCCAGGAAAGGCGAACAAAGTTGCTGATGCTTTGAGTAGAGTGCCTTCTGCGAGTCAGCCTTCATTAGCAGCGATGTCAGTTACGCTGCGGTCTGAGATTGAGAGGTTCGACGTTGAGATAGTGGCAGAGTTGTCCAGTATGCTCACCAACATTTCACTCAGGCCAACTATTCTGGATCGGATACGTGAGGCTCAGCAGAATGATACGGAGTGTGAGGAACTTCGATCGAGCATGACATTAGGAGACTCGTCAGATTTCCATTTATCGGATGATGGTATTCTGAAATTCAGGCCTAGGTGGTACGTGCCTAACGACGAGGATCTGAAGAAGGAGATATTGGCCGAGGCACATTCTTCGGCGTATTCTGTGCACCCGGGAAGTACGAAGATGTACCGGGACTTAAAGAAACATTTCTGGTGGCCGAACATGAAGCGGGAGGTTGCCAAGTACATTGAGACCTGTCTAGTCTGCCAACCAGTAAAGGCAGAGCACCAAAGACCGGCCGGAACATTATTACCACTGCCGATTCCAGAGTGGAAGTGGGAGCAGATTTTCATGGATTTCATTGTGGGGCTCCCGAGGATGACGAAGGGCCACGACGCATATGGGTTGTTGTGGACCGATTGACAAAGTCGGCCCACTTCTTATCTGTGAGGATGACGTCTTCTATGGATCAGCTCGCCGAGCTTTATGTGCAGGAGATTGTTAGACTTCACGGTGTGCTAGTTTCGATTGTCTCAGACAGAGATCCGAGATTTACGTCGAAGTTCTGGAAGAGTCTGCACAAAGCTATGGGGACTCAGCTTAATTTCAGCACGACATTTCATCCTCAGACTGATGGTCAGACAGAGAGGACGAATCAGATTCTGGAGGATATGCTCAGAGCTTGTATGCTGGAGTTTCAGGGCTTGTGGAGCCGATATTTGCCTCTGATTGAGTTCTCGTACAACAACAGCTTCCAGGCTACGATTGGCATGGCTCCGTATGTAGCCTTATATGGTCGAAAGTGTAGGTCTCCGTTATATTGGGACGAGGTTGGCGAGGCCAGCATCGTTGGTCCAGAGATTCTACAGCAAACGGCAGAGAAGATTGCCATTATCCGACAGCGTATAGAGGTAGCTCAGAGCAGACAGAAGAGCTATGCTGACACGAGACGGAGAGAGCTAGAGTTTGAAGAAGGTGACGAAGTTTATCTTAAAGTTTCTCCGTTCAAAGGTGTTGCGAGATTTGGAAGGAGGGGTAAGTTAAACCCTCGTTATGTGGGTCCCTTTCCTATTTTGAAGAGGATCGGGAAGTTGGCGTATAGACTACAGCTTCCGGCTTCTATGGAGGGTATCCACGATGTATTCCACGTATCTATGCTTCGGAGATGTCTACGTGATCCATCACATGTGGTGGAGGCTACAGAGATCGAGGTACAGCCTACCTTGACTTACGAGGAGAGGCCCGTACGCATTCTGGAGTCTTCCATCAAGGTATTGCGCAACAAAGAGATTCCGCTGGTTAAAGTTTTGTGGCGGAACCACGAGGTGGAGGAAGCTACGTGGGAGCGACAGCAGAATATGATGACTAAATATCCTGAATTGTTTGTATGATTTAATTTTGTGGACAAAATTCTAAATAAGGTGGGTGGAATGTAATATCCGGCTTGTACGGAATTTTATATTGTAATATATATTGGCATTTTTGGTAAATATGTCAAATCAGGTCCGTTTTACGAAAAGAAAGCGTCATTAAAATCCTAACGATTAATAGGAATTTTAAGAAAATTATGAGAATTTTCGGAATCTAAACGCTATATTCTGAGAAATTTCGTTTCTCGTAAAATGGAGGATGTTTTGGTAAAAATAGTAAACGGGGTCCATTTTGCGAACGGACAGTTTTAAAAGAACCCAAATAATAAGTTGGAGTTATTGGTAAAATAAGGAAATTTGGAGAACCCGAATCGTTGGACGATTAACGAAACGAATGACGAAACTTATATAAAAATCAAAGGAAAGGGTAATTTGGTAATTTACCAATTCAATATTATAAATTTAACCAAAACCATTTCTTCTTCATTTCATTTCTCATTTTCTTCCCTGTTGCCCACGAAACCAGAGAACTCTCTCTCTGGCCGCCGACGTCTCCTCCCAATCCGACTCCGTTTCGACCTCCGATTGTTCCGTTTTCTTCGTGCTTTCTCCTCTAATCGACGTTCTAGGTATGAACCTACAATCTTAGAGCTTTTATTTCGATGTTTATGGAGTTTTAAACAATTAGGTTTCGTTTAGGTTTTGTTAAAAATCGAGATTTAGGGCTCGAAATTGATAGATTGTTATAGTTTACGAACGTATTGCACGTATTAAACGTTATTGGAAGAAGTTAGGACGATTTAGGAGAAATGTTAAATTTGTAAATTTCGGGTTTTCGGAAAACTCGTAAATTGGATTTCGGGGTATCGAGCGTAGATTAATGGATTAAATGCCTCGATAAGTTAAGTTGGAATGTTATGAAATTCCTTTAGTTAAGGCTTTGACAGTTGGACGTTTATTAACTTAAACTCGTTTTAACGTCAATCCTTGTAAATTGCTTAGGTGAACAGCGCTCGTGGACGGAGCTTGAGCTGCTTTGGACACAAGGTAAATTCTCGTGATTCTTCTCTGGCCGATTGGCCTACACCGTACGTCGAATGTCGTGTCGAGGAATTTTGGAGATGCACTTGTTTTATATTGCTTTGGTTGGGTAGCTAGGCTTATTTGTTTTATAGATTATATTTTACAGTCTTTGATGGTATACATTATTGCTTGTTTACTTTAAGATATGAACTGTTCACGCATCACGTGTTTTAAAGAAAAGCATGAAAATGAACTTCCGCACAGGGTTTTAAGATAATATAAAGCATAACATAGGCCGAAAGGCATATCGACCGAAAGGCATATTGGCCGTAAGGCATATCGGCCGAAAGACATATTGGCCGAAAGGCGTATCATTTATCGGTCACGCGAGGTAGGGCTCAGGCACGGCTGTGCGTGTACCCCCACCTCTAGCTGGAAAGAGTAGTCCGCCCGCTGGATGAGCTCTCTCCGGTGAGAAGGATAGGATCTCGGTGACACCTATCGTACATTGCATAGTAAAGAAAATAAAGCATGATTTATCGAACTCATACGCACAGCATGCATTGCATTTACGTAGAGCTTACTGGGATTTCATCTCATAGTGTGTATGTATGGTGTTGGTGATTACGAGGATACAGGTGAGGATGAGATTCCTCCTCCTGAGGCTTGAGTCCAGTTGACGGAGAATGGCTGCGGTAGTGTGCTGGCGCAGTCGACACTTACCTGACCCGTGGGGATAGTATGCATAGATTTTGAGGGTTTGGGACATTTTGGGCTGATGTTTGTATAGAAATTATAAGATGTTTGGTATTGGTAGTTGATAGGTTTTATGTTTAATGTTTCAAATGTTTTGATAAACTGTATATAGAAAATGTTTTAGTTTAAACTGTTAATTAAACGTTATGGGAATGTTTTTGATGGTTTTAGGATGGTTACGGATATGCTTGGTTTTTTGAGCTATCCAAGCAGTTGGATTTCGCAAAGTCCGCTGCAAGTTGATTGAGTCTAGAATACATTTTGGTTGAGTTTAAGTTATAAGTCGATTATGGTTATTGATGAGAAATTGGTGAAAAAAATACGTGAGGTTGCTCTCTGGAATCGGATTCCAGAGAGTTTTCATTAAGTTTTTTGCTCTCTGGAATTCCAGAGAGCAATTGTAGAAAAAAAATGAAATGATGAAAGCGATTGAAGGAGGCAAGGGAGCGCATGGAAGATCGCTGCATGCAGCGACTGTTTTCTTTCCCTTTTGTCACGGGCTGGACAGTTTTGCCCTCCCCTTTATTTGTTCTGCTTTTGTAATTATTTTTATAGTTTTAATTATTTTATTAAATAGTTTTATGTTTCTTTTAAGAGGTTTAAAAATTAGATTTCAATTCCGATTTCGATTCTGATTTCGATTTCGGTTTAGGTTCCGCTTAGTGTTTATTTAAAGTATAGAGATAAAAAAAATAATAATAATAGTTCAGAAAATAGGTACAGTATTAGGGTCGTTACAGCCTTACATCACAAGTGTACTAGGTAGATGATGTCTATAATGTTTAAAGGTTATCTGTGCTATTGTCTGTTTGGTTCTGATACTCGAGTTGATAGTATAATATTTTGATGAATGAATGAGCTGTCCTTTTAGTCTGATGAAATGAGAGTACTCATACTCATGCTTCACGATTGTTTTCCTTTTCAAGCATATGAAAATGTTTTAAGTGCATGTTTTCTTTCACGATCAAGATATGAACATGAAACTTATGTAACAAGGATTAAGAGAGGGTTGGGGGCGGTTTGGCGTATGTCACTGTCCAAAAGGAGGACCATGAATACGGCCCGCAAGGGACTATGTACACTTTCACTGTCAACCCCCTTTTTAGTACAAATCCTCCCTTAATCCACATGATGTAAATGATGAACAAGAACGTGATGTAAACGATGAACAAGAACATAAACAAGAATGTAATGAGAAATGATTATGTAAATGTGTTCTTTTCAACTGTGCATTCATGCATACTTGTTAGTATTGCACTCCTTACTAAGCATTAGGCTTATAGTTTAAACCTTATGATGTAGGTGACGAATTATCAGGTGAAGATTTCAAACCCAAAGAAGATGTCTAGGACTGGTTGCTGGATGGTGCTCAGGGTGACAGATTGTGGCTGGAAAGGCGAGTATGACCCGTGGTTTCTGCTCCTAGTTGTTAGTAAGAATAATGAATACTGATGCCTTAAGTAGGATGAGATTTTTTGATTACGATGGATTTTGGGATTTGTCTGCTGGATTTCTAAGTTTAAGAATGATCATGAGGAGATAGAATGATTTATGTTTTATTTAAGTCTCCGCTACACGTATTCTGGATGAGTCTATGATTTATACCTGTGCAATCTTATTTTAGTCAAGTTGAAGTCTGTGAAAGTCAGGATGTCTCGTTTCGTAGATGTTGTCATTGGTAGATGCTGATTATTACTATCGGCAGATGCTAGGAATTTCTTATTCACCGGTAGAGGCCTTCTATCGGATGATGCTTATATGTCACGTGCGATGCACATGTAAATCGGTAGATGCTGATTATTACAATCGGCAGATGCTAGAAATTCCTTACTCACCGGCAGAGGTCTTCTATCGGATGATGATTATATGTTACGTGTGATGCACATGTCAATCGGTAGATGTAGATGTTTTCGTTATCGGAAGAAGTGAGTATTAAGTCTTGTCGTTTTGTGATCGGATGATGTGGGTAATTATACTTTGTCGTTTAGTAATCGGTAGAGGTCTTCTATCGGGCGATGTCCATGAGTCACGTGAAACGCTCGTGTCCATCAGATGATGTCTTCTGCTGGGCGACGTCTATTGAGTCACGCGGAGTGCACGTGACATTCGGGGAATGTGTTTCTATCTGTAGATGTCTGCAAATCCATGCAGCCCGCGAACGATGAAGTCGAGTGGTCTGAGGGCATTTTCCTTCTGCTTGAACACGTTATGTGTAACGACCCCATATCCTAGCAAGATATTGTCCGCTTTGGGGATTGGGCCGCAGCCCAATATCCTCCCCTCACGGCTTTGTTTGGCGAGAACTTCCCAGAAGGTCACCCAACCTGGAATTGCTCTCGCCGAAGCATTTTTAACTTCGGAGTTCTTATGGGATCCGTTGCCAATCGTGCTCCAAAACGCGTCTTGCTATGTTAGGAGGGTCTCTTTACATATGTTTCATTTCCATATTCTTCTCCAAGCGATGTGGGATTGTGACGACCCCCCCTCTTTACGACTTGGGATTCGCCTATACTCGAGTCTGGGATTCGCCTACACTCGGCTTAGGTCCCGAGGTTTGCCCCGCAGTCGTACACATACGTTCACATTCGGTTCATCACATTATGGAACCGATGTTTGAGTCATGTCGATCGACTCTGTGACTGACTGTGTCGATAGTCTCATGTGGGAGCCGAGTTTTTTTTTAAGGGTTCAGTTTTGTCAGATATGGCATTGTCCTTGAGTAATGTTAAAAAAAAATATATAGAGGGTAAACTTAGTGTAAATGATTTACGAAAATTAAGAATCAGTCTCGGCCCTAATGGGGTTGTTACAGTAATGGTGAATGTTTGATCGATTACTGTTGAGCGGTGGATGTGTTTTGTAGATGTATTCGGTAGATGAGCGGTGGATGTGTAATGGTGGATGTGTTCGGTAGATGTGTTCGGTAGTAGTAGACGTGTTCGAATTTAAGGCATTTAAATATTCTACACTTATATGCCCTCGGTCCTTTCGGCCGACGGATTCAATTATTTTAATTGATACTTAAATATTGTTTTATCTGATAGTTTCATAAAGATTTCAACCATCATAGATTTTGATTAAAGTTTAAAAAAAAAAGAATTTTCACGAGAATTCAAGAATTATGTTTAAGGGTCGTTACAATTATGGTATCAAAGTAAAACCGGGTTCTAAAATCGATTCTGTAGATTGCCTGCCAGCACAAATTTCCACATGAGCACCCTCCAACAACTGTAAGTGTTTACGATTTTAGTAATGTCATTTAAAGTTAAGACGTATTTATGATAATATGTTAGGATTTTCCAAGATGGTGAGAGGTCAACAAAGGGATACCAATGAAGAAAGTAACACGATTGCCCAGCTAACAGAATTGGTTCTCCGCCAATCCCGCCAGATTGAGCAACTAGTGGCTACTAGAGAGGAACAGGGCAACTCTAGCTCAAGCGCAACTCATGACCATGGAAGCGAGCGTTTTCACCGACTTCGACCTCCAGTATTTAATGGTCAAGTTTTGGATCCTATCTATGCTGAGGAATGGATTCGAACAATTGAGGACATGTTTATGTATTCCAAGGTCGAAGAGGGGGACAAGATCACATGCGCTGTTTTTCATCTTGCACTAGGTGCAAGGCATTGGTGGGACTCAATTCGAAGCACTATTAGTGTGGAAACTATGACTTGGGCATGGTTCAAGACGGCTTTTTTTGACAAGTATTTCAGCCTAGCGGTTCGGGCCAGCAAAAAGATGGAGTTTATGCAGCTGCGCCAAACCCATTCCGTGGCGGATTATATTTGTAAGTTTGAGGCCTTGTCCCGATTTGCACCACGTCTGGTGGATGACGAAGAAGGCAAGATTCACCAATTTGTTCAAGGACTGAAGCCAAATCTCTTCAGGGGAGTGAAAACCGCGGGAATTCATAACATACCATATTCCGAGGTGGCAGCTAAGGCTTTGGAATTGGAGGATGTAGAGGTGACAGTACAGGGACAATGGGAGCCGCCAAGGAAGTTTGATAAGAGTGGGCAGCCACAGCAGGACATGAGGGGATGGCAGCAACAGCCAAGGGGTGTCAAAAGGTCCTTTAATTCAAATGAAGGCTAAGGAAAAGGGAAGCGACCTCAAGGGGTTCCACAGGCTCCTCAAGCCCCTCTGTGCTCCACCTGCCAGAAGAACCATTATGGAGAATGCAAGCTGTACACGGGTCGATGTTACAGATGTGATAAGGTCGGCCACGTGGTCAGAGATTGCCCCATGCCGTCAAATGCAAATCGGGTGAGAGTGGCACCTAGGGTCTTTTCCTTGATGGAGGATGAAGATGCAGTTCAGCACACGGTTATAACAGGTACCATTTTAATATGCAATGAACCGGCATAACTTATAGACACGGAAGTCACTCATTCTTTTATAGCAACCCTGTTTGTATGTAAACAAAAACTAGGATCCTTGCCAGTTGATAAGTCATATAATGTCATGTTGCCATCGGGTGAGTCCTTACAATCAGAACGGTTAGTGAAGGGGAATATTGTGTCTGTAGGAGAAAAGAAGTTATATGTAGAACTAATCGTAATTGACATGAAAGGATATGAGGTTATTTTGGGAATGAATTGGTTATTCAGGTATTATGCCACGATAAGTTATAGATCGGGATTAGTTACATTCTGACCCCCGAATGGAGATCGATATTCCTTTCAAGCCATTCCAAAATTAAGTAAAATACTGATTATATCTTCATTGGAGGCTCAGCAGTTACTGAAACTTGGATGTACGGGTTATCTAGCTAGTATAATTGACATACGGAATAAGGATAAGCTAAAACTCCAAGATGTTCTGTAATACCCGATTCTTTACGGGATTTTGTAATTATATATGTATAATGGTATTTTTGTAATTATGTTAAATTAAGTCGGTTTCATGAAAAGAAAGCATTATTATGATCCTAATAATTAATGTGGATTTTAAGAAAATTTCGAGAATTTTAGGAGTTTAACGCTAATTCTACGAGAATTACGTTTCTCGTAATTTAAAGGATGTTGTGATAAAAATAGTAAATGGGGTCCGTTTTATGTACGGACAGTTTTAATGGAACCCTAGTAATAAGTTGGGATTATTGGCGAAATAAAAAAATTTGGAGAAATTGAATCGTTAGCTAAATAACGAAACAAATGACGAAACAAATAGAAAATCTGTAACGACCCTAAAACTGTACCCGTATTTCCCGTACTATTTTTTTTTATTATTTTATTTTTATCCTAATATCTTTAACTAAACTCTAGGCGGAACCTAAACCAGAATCGAAATCGGAATTGAAATCTAACTTTAAAATCATTTAAAACAATTAAATAAAACTATATTGAAACTAATTTAAATTAAAATAAAAGGGGAGGGCAGAATTGACATTCAGCCGAGAAAGAGAGCAGCGCCCGATCGCTGGCGCGCGCGGCGCCTGATCGCTGGCAGCGATCGCGCGCGCAGCGCCCGATCGCTGGCAGCAATCGCGCGCGCAGCGCCCGATCGGTGGCAGCGATCGCAAGCGCAGCGCCCGATCGCTGTCAGCTATCGCGCGCGCAGCGCCCGATCGCTGGCAGCTATCGCGGCCTTCACGCCCGATCGCTGACCTTCGCTTCTCTGCTTCTTTCTCTCCATGCTTTCTATACTTATGCTCTCTGGAATCCAGAGAGCAACACAATTCATCACAACTCTCTGGAATCGATTCCAGAGAGGTACCAAATTTTTATCAATAACCACAATGAACCCGACCCAAAATATATCCTACACTCAACCAACTTGCAGCGGACTTTGCGAAATCCAACTGCATGGATAGCTCTAAAAACCGAGCCTATCCGTAACCAATCAAAACATTTCTATAACGTTAAATAAAGCTTTAAACCAAAACGTTTTACCAATCAGTTTATAAAAACCTTAAAAACTTCAGTAAGTAAACCTAACGTCTATCAGAACCAAGCATCCTATAATTTCTATACAAGTTAACCAATACATCCCAAAATATTCCAAAACCCTCAAAACTCTGTACATACTTCCCCACGGGTCAGGTAAGCCTCGACTGCACCAGCACACCACCGCAGCCATCCTCTGTCAACTGAATCATGCCTCAGGTGGAGGGACATCGTCCTCACCTGGTACCTCGAAGTCTATGTCACCTACACCATACAATATACACTATGAGATAACATCCCAGTAAGCTCTACGTAAATGGGATGCATGCGGTGCTATGAATTCATTAAACCATGCTTTATTTCTTTTATCTTACTATGCAATGCACTATAGGTGTCACCGAGATCTTATACCTTCTAACCGGAAAGAGCTCATCAAGTGGGCGGACTACTCTTTCCAGTTAGAAGAGGGGGGTACACGCTTACAACACGTACAGCCGTGCCTAAGCCCCACCTCGCGTGACCTGTAAATTGTATGCCCGAAGGCCTATATGCCCGAAGGCCTGTATGCCCGAAGGCCAATGCTATGCTTTACGTTCTCTTTAAATCTCTGTGCGGAAATTCATTTTCATGCTTTTCTTTAAAACAAGTGATGCGTGGACAGTTCTCTATCATAAAGTAAACAAGCAATAACATGGACCATCAAGACTGTAAAAGCATAAACTATAAACTCCTAAGACCTAGCTACCCAAACCGAGCTAAACTAACTAAAGGCATCTCCAAAACTCCTCGAGACGACATTCGACGTACGGTGTAGGCCAATCGGCCAGAGAAGAATCACGAGAACTTACCTCGTGCACGCTGCAATCCAAGCTTCGTCCACGAGCGCTGTTTACCTAAGCAATTTACAAGGATTAACGTCAAAACAAGTTTAAGTTAATAAACTTCCAAATTGTCAAAACCTTAACTAAAGGGCTTTCTAAAGTTCTAATCCATTTCATCGAGCTATTTATTCGAGAAATTTACGCTTGGCACCTCAATTCTCGAATTACGAACTTTTCTGAAGATCCTAAAATTCTTGGATTTTAAACTTTTTCACGAATTGATCCAACTTCGTCCAATAACGTCCAATACGTTTAATATACACTTAATCACGGCTAACCTATTAATTACGAACCCTAATTCGCGTTTTTAACGAAAATAAATCGAAACCGTAATTACCTAAAACGCTACGAAACTAAAGATTTAACGTTCTAAAATTATAAAGACATACCAAGAACGTCGATTGGAGGAAGAAACGTGAAGGAAACGAAACGAACGGAGGTCGGATCGGAGTCGGATCGTGAGAAGTCGCGCGGCTGGCAGAGAGGGTTCGCGAGTTCCAGAGAAGAAAAGAAGAAGAATGAAGAAGAAGAGGAATTTGGTTATTTTTATAAAATTGATTTGGTAAATTACCAAATTGCCCTTCTTTAGTTTTTATATAGATTTCTTCTTTCGGTTCGTTAATCGTCTAGCTATTCGGTTTCACCAAATCTCCTTAATTCACTAACAAGTCCAACTTATTATTTGGGATTTAACAGAACTGTCCGCTTGCAATTTGGATCTCGTTTACTATTTTTACTAAAACGTCATTTACATTACGATAAAGGTAATTACTCGGAATATAGCGTTTAATCTCCGAAAATTCCCATAATTTTCTTAAAATTCCTATTAATCGTTAGGATCGTAATGACGCTTTCTTTTCGTGAAACGGACCTGATTTGACATAATTACCAAAAATGCCATTATATAACAAAATAACAATATAATATATTATATCCGTAATCCGTACAAGCCGGATATTACATTCTACCCTCCTTATTCAGAATTTTGTCCACAAAATTAAATCATACAAATAGATCAGGATAACTAGTCATCATATCCTGCTGTCGCTCCCATGTAGCCTCTTCGACCTCGTTGTTCCGCCATAGGACCTTGACTAGCGGAATCTCTTTGTTGCGTAGCACCTTGATGGAAGACTCCAAAATACGTACCGGCCTCACCTCATAGCTCAAGGTAGGCTGTACCTCGATATCTGTAGCCTCCACGATATGCGACGGATCGCGCAAGCACTTCCGAAGCATAGACACATGAAATACGTCGTGGATACCCTCCATAGAAGCCGGAAGCTGCAATCTGTACGCCAACTTCCCGATCCTCTTCAGAATAGGAAAGGGCCCCACATAACGAGGGTTTAACTTGCCCCTCCTTCCAAATCTCGCTACGCCTTTGAACGGAGAAACCTTCAAATAAACTTCGTCACCCTCTTCGAACTCTAGCTCTCTCCGTCTAGTGTCAGCATAGCTCTTCTGTCTGCTCTGAGCTACCTCAATGCGCTGTCGGATAATGGCAATCTTCTCTGCCGTCTGCTGTAGAATCTCAGGACCAACGATGCTGGCCTCGCCAACCTCGTCCCAATATAACGGAGACCTACACTTCCGACCATACAACGCCTCATACGGAGCCATGCCGATGGTAGCCTGGAAGCTGTTGTTGTACGAGAACTCAATCAAAGGTAAATACCGGCTCCACGAACCCTGAAACTCCAGCACACATGCTCTGAGCATATCCTCCAAAATCTGATTAGTCCTCTCTGTCTGACCATCAGTCTGAGGATGAAATGCTGTGCTGAAATTAAGCTGAGTCCCCATAGCTTTGTGCAGACTCTTCCAGAACTTCGAGGTAAATCTCGGATCTCGATCTGAGACAATAGAAACTGGCACACCGTGCAGTCTGACAATCTCCTGCACATAGAGCTCTGCGAGCTGATCCATAGACGATGCCATCCTCACAGATAAGAAGTGAGCCGACTTTGTCAATCGGTCCACGATAACCCATACGCCATCATAGCCCTTCGTTGTCCTCGGGAGCCCAACAATAAAGTCCATGGAGATCTGCTCCCACTTCCACTCCGGAATCGGCAGTGGCAATAACGTTCCGGCCGGTCTCTGGTGCTCTGCCTTCACCTGTTGACATATCAAACAAGTCTCAACGTACTTGGCAACCTCCCTCTTCATGTTCGGCCACCAGTAATGTCGCTTCAAATCCCGGTACATCTTGGTACTTCCCGGGTGCACAGAATATGCCGAAGAATGTGCCTCGGCCAATATATCCCTCTTCAGATCCTCGTCGCTAGGCACGTACCACCTATGCCTGAACTTCAAAATACCATCCTCTGATAAATGGAAATCTGACGAGTCTCCCAATGTCATGCTCGATCGAAGCTCCATACACTCTGTATCACTCTGCTGAGCCTCGCGTATACGATCAAGAATAGCCGGCATGAGAGAAATGTTGGCGAGCATACTGGACAACTCAGCCACTATCTCCACATCGAATCTCTCAATCTCAGACCGCAGCGTAACTGACATCGCTGCTAATGATGGCTGACTCACAAAAGGCACTCTACTCAATGCATCAGCTACCTTGTTAGCCTTTCCTGGGTGGTATTTGATATCAAAATCGTAATCTTTGACAAACTCAAGCCATCGTCTCTGTCGCATATTCAGCTCCTTCTGCGTAAATAAGTACTTCAAGCTCTTGTTGTCAGAAAATATCTCGCACTGCTGCCCATACAAATAATGTCTCCATATCTTCAGTGCGAAGACCACAACTGCTAACTCAAGGTCGTGCGTAGGGTAATTCTGCTCGTACGACTTCAACTACCGAGAAGCATAAGAAATGACTCTCCCCTCCTGCATCAATACACAACCGAGTCCTACTCCCGATGCATCACAATAAACACTGTATCTGACACCTTCAACAGGCAATGCCAGTACTGGAGCGGTGGTCAATCTCTGCTTTAACTCCATAAAACTATCATCACAAGCAGACGACCATACAAACCTCTCGTTCTTCCTAGTCAATCGTGTAAGAGGAAGTGCGATCTTCGAGAATCCCTCTATAAACTTCCGATAATAACCGGCCAATCCGAGAAATCCACGCACCTCACGTACGTTCTTCGGCTGTGGCCAATCTCTGACCACCTGAATCTTACTCGGATCCACAGAAACTCCGTCCTGTGATATGATATGGCCAAGGAAGCTCACTCTGTCAAGCCAGAACTCGCACTTCGAAAACTTGGGATACAGCTGGTGCTGACATAGGGTCCTCAGAACTATCCTCAAGTGCTCCTCGTGTTCTTCCCTCGTCTTAGAATATACCAGAATGTCGTCGATGAAAACCGCCACGAACTTGTCTAGATACTCCTTGAAGACACGGTTCATCAGATCCATAAACGCTGCAGGGGCATTAGTAAGTCCAAAAGACATGACAAGGAACTCATAATGCCCATACCTCGTTCGGAATGCCGTCTTTGGTATGTCATCCATCCGGACCTTCAGCTGATTGTAACCCGAGCGTAGATCAATCCTGGAAAATACTCGGGCACCCTGTAGCTGATCGAATAAGTCGTCAATCCGGGGCAGTGGATACTTATTCTTCACTGTGAGCTTATTCAGCTCCCTGTAATCAATGCACATCCTGAGGGTCCCATCTTTCTTCTTGACGAATAGAACAGGAGCACCCCAGGGTGAAACACTGGGTCGAATAAACCCCTTCTCTAACAGCTCATCAAGCTGAGTCCTCAGCTCTCTCAACTCAGCTGGTGCTAACCGATACGGGTTCTTGAACCTCGGCGCAGAGTTAGGATAGACATCAATAGTGAACTCGATCTCCCGGTCTGGAGGTAACCCGGGAAGATCATCAAGAAAGATCCCAGAGAACTCTCTGACAATAGGGATGTCGCTCGGCTTCAATCCGCTGAGCAACTGACAATCAAAGACAGAGGCCAAATAAATAGAGCACGCACCTTTAAACTGCTCGTTGACCATCATGGAATAGGAGATAGGCGAGCTACTCAATCTGCTCATCGCCTGATAAGAAAACTCAGCTTTACCCGGAGGTCGAAAGGTGACAATCCCGGATCGACAGTCGATGGTGGCGAAATGCTGTGACAGCCAGTCCATCCCCAAAATAAGGTCATAATGCTCTATGCCCATAACAATGAGGCGAGCATAGAGAGTACGGTCCCCAATCGAGAT
This sequence comes from Begonia masoniana, assembly GCA_022432975.1. NCBI lineage: Eukaryota > Viridiplantae > Streptophyta > Magnoliopsida > Cucurbitales > Begoniaceae > Begonia > Begonia masoniana. The sequence continues at coordinate 22,082,825 of CM039512.1, read as the reverse complement.
AATATTGCCCTGGACTACACGACCAGACTGCATACGCTCTCCTGAAGGTAGCATCACACTATACTCGCATTCTGCTAACTCAGGCGCAAGCCTCAATCTCGACACACACGCGGTGGAAATAAAAGAATGCGTAGCCCCCGTGTCTAATAAAGAAAATACAGGAACACCAGTAACCAAGATAGTACCTGCAATCACGGCAGGCTGAGCCTCATCATCAACGTCGCCAGGCTCAATAAAAGCGAAGATCCTGGGCGTAACCTTCCTCTGCTCACTGCCTGGCTGATCTCGGCCGGGCTTCGGGCAATCTCTAGCGAAATGGCCCGGGTCCCCACATCGATAACACACACCCATGCCCAATCTACACTGGCCACTGTGCTCCCTCTGACACTTAGGACAAACAGGTGCCTGAGAGACGCCCTGTATCTGCTTCCCCTTTCCTCGGTCGTTACCTCCCTCAAGAGGCCTTTTCACACCCCTAGGCTGCTGCTGGGGCTGTGGCTGCACTCTAGACTGCCAACCTCGGTTCAGAGACTGAGGACGTATCTCTCGGAAGAAGCCCTTAGCTGGCTCCCTCGGCTTGGCAGAACTCTGATCTACTACCTCAATATCAAGAGCTCTAGCCACAATGTCGTCATAGGATACACCACGTACCCCTGATATCGTAAGGCGCATCCAGAACTCCTGGCTAAGTCCCTGTAAAAACCGACGCACCTTATCCTCGTTGACGCTGACCTGCCGTGGTGCAAATCGAGAAAGCGCCTCAAACCTCCTCACATACTCGGCAATAGAACCAATCTTCCGTAACTGCATAAATTCAACCATCTTCGCCTCTCGTACGGTATGGCTGAAATATTTGTCGTAGAATAACTCTCTGAATCTCTCCCAGCCCATAATAGTCACATCGGTAGTCGTCTTGATGGAATCCCACCAAAACCGAGCATCCAGAGCTAAGTGGTAGGTCACCAATGCAACCTTCTCTCCATCCTCTATGCTAGCATACGCCAGCATGTCCTCCATCGTGCGAATCCACTCCTCGGCTGAAGAGGGATCCGTAGACTGTCCGGTAAATATAGGGGGCTGAAGCTTCTGAAACCTCTCCATCCCCCGGTTACCCGGAATAGCTGCCTCCCGAGCTCTAACGCCCTCTCGGTCTATCAAAGTACCCACATGTTGAGACTGTCTCTCCATCTGCTGAGCCTGTCTCTCCATATGCTGAGACTGCTGGGCAATAAAATCCTTGAGCGTGTCAATCGTATCATCTCTGTCGTCTCGATCGTTTCGTGGACGCACCATACTTATAAACTCCTATATAAAAGTTAAAACAAATATTCTAAGAAACTAGAAATCAATTAAAACTATAAACATACTTACAGTTGATGAAGAATGTCCGCGTAGTGGCTGCGCAGTCGAGCAGTCTACAGAACCGATTTTAAAACCCGGGGGCTTTGATACCATGATTGTAACGACCCTAAAACTGTACCCGTATTTCCCGTACTATTTTTTTTTATTATTTTATTTTTATCCTAATATCTTTAACTAAACTCTAGGCGGAACCTAAACTGAAATCGAAACCAGAATCGAAATCGGAATTGAAATCTAACTTTAAAATCATTTAAAACAATTAAATAAAACTATATTGAAACTAATTTAAATTAAAATAAAAGGGGAGGGCAGAATTGACATTCTGCCGAGAAAGAGAGCAGCGCCCGATCGCTGGCGCGCGCGGCGCCTGATCGCTGGCAGCTATCGCGGCCTTCACGCCCGATCGCTGACCTTCGCTTCTCTGCTTCTTTCTCTCCATGCTTTCTATACTTATGCTCTCTGGAATCCAGAGAGCAACACAATTCATCACAACTCTCTGGAATCGATTCCAGAGAGGTACCAAATTTTTATCAATAACCACAATGAACTCGACCCAAAATATATCCTACACTCAACCAACTTGCAGCGGACTTTGCGAAATCCAACTGCATGGATAGCTCTAAAAACCGAGCCTATCCGTAACCAATCAAAACATTTCTATAACGTTAAATAAAGCTTTAAACCAAAACGTTTTACCAATCAGTTTATAAAAACCTTAAAAACTTCAGTAAGTAAACCTAACGTCTATCAGAACCAAGCATCCTATAATTTCTATACAAGTTAACCAATACATCCCAAAATATCCCAAAACCCTCAAAACTCTGTACATACTTCCCACGGGTCAGGTAAGCCTCGACTGCACCAGCACACCACCGCAGCCATCCTCTGTCAACTGAATCATGCCTCAGGTGGAGGGACATCGTCCTCACCTGGTACCTCGAAGTCTATGTCACCTACACCATACAATATACACTATGAGATAACATCCCAGTAAGCTCTACGTAAATGCGATGCATGCGGTGCTACGAATTCATTAAACCATGCTTTATTTCTTTTATCTTACTATGCAATGCACTATAGGTGTCACCGAGATCCTATACCTTCTAACCGGAAAGAGCTCATCCAGCGGGCGGACTACTCTTTCCAGTTTGAAGAGGGGGGTACACGCTTACAACACGTACAGCCGTGCCTGAGCCCCACCTCGCGTGACCTGTAAACTGTATGCCCGAAGGCCTGTATGCCCGAAGGCCTGTATGCCCGAAGGCCAATGCTATGCTTTACGTTCTCTTTAAATCTCTGTGCGGAAATTCATTTTCATGCTTTTCTTTAAAACAAGTGATGCGTGGACAGTTCTCTATCATAAAGTAAACAAGCAATAACATGGACCATCAAGACTGTAAAAGCATAAACTATAAACTCCTAAGACCTAGCTACCCAAACCGAGCTAAACTAACTAAAGGCATCTCCAAAACTCCTCGAGACGACATTCGACGTATGGTGTAGGCTAATCGGCCAGAGAAGAATCACGAGAACTTACCTCGTGCACGCTGCAATCCAAGCTTCGTCCACGAGCGCTGTTTACCTAAGCAATTTACAAGGATTAACGTCAAAACAAGTTTAAGTTAATAAACTTCCAAATTATCAAAACCTTAACTAAAGGGCTTTCTAAAGTTCTAATCCATTTCATCGAGCTATTTATTCAAGAAATTTACGCTTGGCACCTCAATTCTCGAATTACGAACTTTTCTGAAAATCCTAAAATTCTTGGATTTTAAACTTTTTCACGAATTGATCCAACTTCGTCCAATAACGTCCAATACGTTTAATATACACTTAATCACGGCTAACCTATTAATTACGAACCCTAATTCGCGTTTTTAACGAAAATAAATCGAAACCGTAATTACCTAAAACGCTACGAAACTTAAGATTTAACGTTCTAAAATTATAGAGACATACCAAGAACGTCGATTGGAGGAAGAAACGTGAAGGAAACGAAACGAACGGAGGTCGGATCGGAGTCGGATCGTGAGAAGTCGCGCGGCTGGCAGAGAGGGTTCGCGAGTTCCAGAGAAGAAAAGAAGAAGAATGAAGAAGAAGAGGAATTTGGTTATTTTTATAAAATTGATTTGGTAAATTACCAAATTGCCCTTCTTTAGTTTTTATATAGATTTCTTCTTTCGGTTCGTTAATCGTCTAGCTATTCGGTTTCACCAAATCTCCTTAATTCACTAACAAGTCCAACTTATTATTTGGGATTTAACAGAACTGTCCGTTTGCAATTTGGACCTCGTTTACTATTTTTACTAAAACGTCATTTACATTACGATAAAGGTAATTACTTGGAATATAGCGTTTAATCTCCGAAAATTCCCATAATTTCCTTAAATTATGCCATTATATAACAAAATAACAATATAATATATTATATCCGTAATCCGTACAAGCCGGATATTACAAAATCAAAGGAAGGGCAAAATGGTAATTTGCCAAGAGAAATTTTAATAAAAAGTCACATTTTCTCTTCTACTTCATTTCACGATTTCCCTCTCTCTCTGCGAACCTTCTTCTTCCAGGCGATCTTCTCTCACGACGACTCCCATTCCGACGACGGTTCCTCCTCCGTTGACTGGGTTTTCTTCGCGATTTCTTCCTCAAACGACATTCTAGGAAAGGTTCTACAGTTTTGGAAAGTTTATTCGTAGTTTTCGGGTCGTTTAACGATTAGGGTTTCGTTTAGGGTTTTGTGAAAAACGTGATTTAGGGTTTGAAATTTATAGGTTTACTGTATTTGTGGATATAAAGGACGTATTGAGCGTTATTGGATGAAGTTAACCGATTTCGGACAAATGTTAGGGTTTGATGAATTTTTGGGTTTTTGGAAAAACTCGTTAATGGCGGTTTCGAGGTATCGAGCATTAATTGTTTGTTAAAATGTCTCGATTGGTTAAGTTAGAATTTCAGAAATTTCCTTAGTTAAAGATTTCGTTAATTTGGGCGTTAATGGTTCAAACGCGTTTTAACGATAATTGTTGTGAATTGCTTAGGTGAACAACGCTCGTGGATGGAGCTTGAAGTTCAACGCGCACGAGGTAAGTTCTCGTGACTTACTCTGGCCGATTGGCCTACACCGTATATCGAGGTCGCGTCGAGGATTATTGTGGAATTGTTTGTTTAAACGTTTTGGTCGAGTAGTTAGAATTAGTTCTTTTATAGTTATGTTTCTTTTATATAGTTTTGATGGTACGTATGTTGTATGTTTATATTACGTTACAAATTGTTCATGCATCACGTCTTTTCAATTATGCATAGAAAATGAATTTCCGCACTATGTTTTAAAGAAAATGGCGATGTGACCCGAAAGGGGGCTATTGACCTATTGTGAAGGCTGAGAAGGGCCGATCACAATACCACATCTAATAAGAACTAACATATGTTATATGGTCATGCGAGGTGGGGCTCAGGCATAGCTGTACGTATGTAAGCATGTACTCCCTTCCACTAGGTGGAAAGGGTTGTCCAACCGCCGGACGTGCCCTCTCTATTTAGCGGGTTGAGATCTCGGTGACAACCTATGTAATGATAAGAAAATGTTGCATGATTTACGAACTCATATGCACAGCATGCATTTGCATTTACGAAACTTGCTGAGCCTTTAGCTCATCGTTGTCTGTATGGTATAGGTGACTTCGTGACAGGTGATGACGAGATCCCTCCACCCGAGGAATGATCAGTTGAAGAACTGTGGCCTGTGGGAGTGTGCTGAGCAGTCGATGTAGCGACCCTTACCCGTATCCTAATTTTTCCGTATTATTTTTTTATCTTACAGTTTAAGCGGAACTTAAACTAAAATTGAAATCGTTAACATTGTTTGGAAAATCATTTAAATCTAAGTTGTTAAACTATTTAAACAAAACTTAAAACAAATTACAAAACAATTGAAATAAAACAATTAAAATCAATTAAATTTATCGGCCAAAGCTTGGAGGGCAGAAGGGACATTTGTCCCATAAAAGACAGGGGCGATCGATCGCCCCAATGCCAGGCGATCGATCGCCCATTGTAAAAATTGAGGGCAATCGATCGCCCCTCATTGTGGCGATCGATCGCCCATATAAAATTTAGGGGCGATCGATCGCCCCACTCTCTGGAAAATCCAAAGAGCAGCAATCGATCATGCCGATCGATCGGCATGTCCTATGGAAACCGATTTCCAGAGGACTTGCTTCCCATTTCTTTACTTTCTTCACCTTTCTTCCCCTGCATATTCATACACCTATACTTCCAACTTCTTCCTCAATTATCACTAAAATCCTTAACATAAAATCATTCATAACTTCACTCATTTTACCTTTCGTCAAATCACCAAATAAACAACCCTAAACATATTCTAAAACGTGTTTAAAAACATAGTAATTGTGATGACCCGAATGTGCACGTATGGTACGATGGCTGCACGAACCGGAACCCGGATGGCGGTACGTCTGCGCAGGCGAACCGGAAGGTGACAGGTCGTAAAAAGGGTGTCGTCACAATCCCACATCGTTTGGGGAAGTATGTGGAAATGGAATATATGTAAGAGATCCCTCCCAACATAGTAAGACGCGTTTTGGAGCACAATTGACAACAGATCCCATAAGAACTCCAAAGTTAAGAGTGCTTCAGCGAGAGCAATTTCAGGTTGGGTGACTTTCCGGGAAGGTGCGCAAACAAAGCCGTGAGTGGTATCAGAGCCTGTACCCAACCGAAAATGTGGCCAACGAGGACATTGGGCCCCCGAGGGGGGGGTGATTGTGATGACCCGAATGTGCACGTATGGTACGATGGCTGCACGAACCGGAACCCAGATGGCGGTACGTCTGTGCAGGCGAACCGGAAGGTGACAGACCATAAAAAAGGGGTCGTCACAATCCCACATCGCTTGGGGAAGTATCTGGAAATTAAATATATGTAAGAGATCCCTCCCAACATAGTAAGACGCGTTTTGGAGCACAATTGACAACAGATCCCATAAGAACTCCAAAGTTAAGAGTGCTTCAGCGAGAGCAATTTCAGGTTGGGTGACTTTCCGGGAAGTTCTCGCCAAACAAAGCCGTGAGGGGAGAATATTGGGTTACGGCCCAATCCTCAAGGCAGACAATATCTTGCTGGGAAATGGGGTCGTTACAAATGGTATCAGAGCCTGTACCCAACCGAAAATGTGGCCAACGAGGACATTGGGCCCCCGAGGGGGGGGTGATTGTGATGACCCGAATGTGCACGTATGGTACGATGGCTGCACGAACCGGAACCCAGATGGCGGTACGTCTGTGCAGGCGAACCGGAAGGTGACAGACCATAAAAAAGGGGTCGTCACAATCCCACATCGCTTGGGGAAGTATCTGGAAATTAAACATATGTAAGAGATCCCTCCCAACATAGTAAGACGCGTTTTGGAGCACAATTGACAACGGATCCCATAAGAACTCCAAAGTTAAGAGTGCTTCAGCGAGAGCAATTTCAGGTTGGGTGACTTTCCGGGAAGTTCTCGCCAAACAAAGCCGTGAGGGGAGAATATTGGGTTACGGCCCAATCCTCAAGGCAGACAATATCTTGCTGGGAAATGGGGTCGTTACAAATGGTATCAGAGCCTGTACCCAACCGAAAATGTGGCCAACGAGGACATTGGGCCCCCGAGGGGGGGGTGATTGTGATGACCCGAATGTGCACGTATGGTACGATGGCTGCACGAACCGGAACCCAGATGGCGGTACGTCTGTGCAGGCGAACCGGAAGGTGACAGACCATAAAAAAGGGGTCGTCACAATCCCACATCGCTTGGGGAAGTATCTGGAAATTAAACATATGTAAGAGATCCCTCCCAACATAGTAAGACGCGTTTTGGAGCACAATTGACAACGGATCCCATAAGAACTCCAAAGTTAAGAGTGCTTCGGCAAGAGCAGTTCCAGGTTGGTTGACCTTCCGGGAAGTTCTCGCCAAACAAAGCCGTGAGGGGAGAATATTGGGTTACGGCCCAATCCTCAAGGCAGACAATATCTTGCTGGGAAATGGGGTCGTTACAAATGGTATCAGAGCCTGTACCCAACCGAAAATGTGGCCAACGAGGACATTGGGCCCCCGAGGGGGGGGTGATTGTGATGACCCGAATGTGCACGTATGGTACGATGGCTGCACGAACCGGAACCCGGATGGCGGTACGTCTGCGCAGGCGAACCGGAATCCAAAGTTAAGAGTGCTTCGGCAAGAGCAGTTCCAGGTTGGTTGACCTTCCGGGAAGTTCTCGCCAAACAAAGCCGTGAGGGGAGGATATTGGGTTATGGCCCAATCCCCAGAGCAAACAATATCTTGCTGGGAAATGGGGTCGTTACAGTAACTTTCGTAAAAACGAACTGCGTGATTCGGTTTAAAAACTAACAATTCCTCCTGTTTCAAAAGAAAATACCAAGCAGTTTCAGTAACCTTTAAAACCGACATTTTCACTTAGACTTTACAATTTGTCCTCAAACCAATTTAAATTGTAATTTTCTAAGCTAATTCATCAAAATACATATCTATACAATTTCTACCCGTATCTAGCCCAAAATACCTTTACGTCGATTCCCCACGGGTCAAAATATGCGTCGACTGCCCAGCATGCTCCCACGGGCATTCTCCTTCAATCTGTACAATCTTCTAGTAGAGGGACATCGTCCTCACCTTGCTCAAGGTCACCTATACCATAAAGACACTTATGAGATAAAAATCTCAATAAATTCTACGTAAATGCATATACATGATCATGTATGCTCAATGCTATGAAAACCGTCCATGTAATTTCATATATCAGTACGTGTCAATCTATGGTTATCGGAAACACTCGACAGATAGATAGGGCACGTTAAGCGAATAGACAGCCCACACCATCTGAAGGGAGAAAAACCCGCTCACCACGGAACGCCAGGTCTGAACCTCATCCCCGATAACCCCATGTCATGGTGGTTTACTGTGATACTTTACTTGCTTTTACATGCATGTTCTTTTCATGAAATCCATGCATAAATTCATTTTCATGACATTTTGAAACCGTGATGCATGAACAGTTCAATATAAACATACATAACGAGCATAGCATCAAAATACTACAAATACCATCAAAACACTCACAACAATCAACCTATAAAACAACCGAACCTAAACTACCCCACCAAAACAATTAGACATAACAATGACCAATATAAGCAAACAAAGCACCAACGTATCCTCAACACGATTTCCGACATATGGTGTAGGACAATCGGCCACAGTAAGTCACGAGAACTTACCTCGCATCCGTTGCAAATTCTAGCTCCGTCCACGAGCGTCGTTCACCTAAGGCAAATTTACGACAATCGTCGTTAAAACACGTTTAAACCATTAAACGTCCAAATTAACAAAACCTTAACTAAGGAAATTTCCTAAAGCTCTAATTTAGCTCTTTGAAACATTTAATCAAGCACCTTGAGCTCGTTGTTCATAAAACTCCATTAATGAGATTTCTCCAAATCTCAAACATCCGATTTCTCAACTTCAACAACGAACCCACTACTTATGTCGTCTAACAATTATGAATACATCCACTAGAGGCATTATCACGCCAAACCTATCGGTTTCTAACCCTAAATCATTTTTTTAACGAAACCCTAAACGAAACCCTAACCGTTAAACAACTCAAAACTACAAATAAACTTTCCAAAAGCGTAGAACCTTACCTAGAGTGTCGTTTGGTGGAGAAAACATGAAAGAAATGAGACGATCGGAGGACGAATCGTCGTTGGAGAGGAGAACGCCGTGAGGAAGGCGATGAAAAGTCGACTGGAGGAAAACACAGAGAGAGCTTCGCGTGGAGTGCTGGAGAAGAAGAAGGATTTGTGATTTTAATTAAATTTTGACTTGGAAAATTACCATTTTGCCCTTCCTTTGATTTTTCTATTTGTTTCGTCCTTCGTTTTGCTATTTAGCTAACGATTCATTTTCTCCAAATTTCCTCATTTTGCCAATAAATCCAACTTATTACTAGGGTTCCATTAAAACTGTCTGTACACAAAACGGATCTCATTTACTATTTTTACCAACATATCCATTAAATTATGAGAAACGTAATTCTCGTAAAATTAGCGTTACGACTCCTCAAATTCCCAAAATTTTTTCAAAATCCATATTAATTATTAGGATCATAATAACGCTTTCCTTTCAAGAAACCGACTTAATTTGGAATAATTACAAAAATACCATTGCATATTAAATTACAAAATCCTGTAAGGAACCAGGTGTTACAGTCGGTGCGCATTTTGACCCGTGGGGATGTAAGTAAAAGTTTTGAGGGTGTTTGGGTTATTTTGGGCTAACGGTGGATTAGATAGGTTAATTGTATAGTTATATACATTTTAGGTTGTTTGGATCTGGATAATGGATTGATGGTTTATAAAACGTTTTGCTAAACCTGTCGTTTAATGAACTGCTGGATTGTTGAATTTCTTAGGGATTTTGTTTGGTTTTCAAATGGTTCCACGCAGTTCGTTTTCACGAGATTTTATTACGTTTTTTATTATGGGTCGAGGGGATGGTCGGTAGTTTATGAGTGGGTGATTATGAATGGTTTTTAGTATGGTTTTATGTAGAAATGTTTTAGTGTGTAAGTGTGGTAAGAAAAATGTGTCGGAAGGAAGGAAGAAGGAAGAAAAAGAAAGAGGCGAGCTCCCTTGAATTTCGGATTCCAAAGAGGTTGCCGATCGATCACCTAAGGAGGTGATCGATCGTCACAATGGTCGCCGCTCTCTGGATTTTTCCAGAGAGAGGGCGATCGATAGCCCATATGTGGGGCGATCGATCGCCCCTAAATTTTATATGGGAGATCAATCGCCACAATGAGGGGCGATCGATCCCCCCTCAGTTTTTTACAAAGGGCGATCGATCGCCTAGCATTGGGGGGATCGATCGCCCCTGCCTTTTAGGGGACAGATGTCCCTTTTGCCCTCCAGTCTTTTTGACCGATGCCTTTAATTATTTAAGGTTTTATTTAATTGGTTTTTATTAAGTTTTGCTTAAATGGTTTTTGACGTTTTCTTTTATCCTTTGAACGATTTTAACGATTTAGTCTACAATTTAAATTCCGCTCAAACGTTATGAGGTTTACAATGATAAAAAAAAATTAGACATAAAATAATATGGGAAAACTAAGGGTACAGCGTTAGGGTCGCTACATGTTCCCTTAGTTCAAGATTTTCCTGAGGTGTTCTTGGACGACTGGGGCCTCGCCGGTTTTTAAGAATCCCTACCGTATGGCACCGGTTGAATTGAAGGAACTGAAGACTCAATTGCATGAGCTGGTAGACAAGGGATTTATACGTCCCAGCAGTTCTCCCTGGGGTGCACCTGTTTTGTTTGTTAATAAGAAAGACGGATCCCTTATAATGTGCATAGACTATAGGGAACTGAATAAATTGACAATCAAGAATAAATATCCATTACCTCGAATTGATGATCTGTTTGATCAACATCAAGGAGCCACAATGTTTTCAAAAATTGACTTACGCTCGGACTACTACCAGTAAAAAGTCAAGGCTGAAGATGTACCTAAGACCGCGTTCAGAACCCGATATAGATATTATGAATTTCTTGTGATGTCATTTGGATTGACAAATGCGCCTGCAGCCTTCATGGACACGATGAACCGAGTGTTTCGAGAATATTTGGACAAGTTTGTTATTGTGTTTATAGACGACATTCTAATTTACTCTCAAACTAAGGACGAGCATGCATAACACCAGAAGATTGTTTTGGCAACCCTAGTGCAACAGCTGTTATATGCCAAATTTTCTAAGTGCGAGTTTTGGCTTGATAGAGTCAACTTTTTAGGCCATGTCATTTCTGCTGAGGGCATATCTGTTGATCCAACCAAAATTCAGGCAATAAAGGATTGGCCACAACCAAGGAATGTCAGCAAAGTTTGAAGTTTCCTTGGATTGGCAGGTTATTACAGGAAGTTTATTAAAGGATTTTCAATGATAGTCAAACCCTTAACTAGTCGAACAAAGAAGGACCTTAAGTACTCTTGGACAGAGGCTTGTGAAGAGAGTTTCTAGACATTGAAACTGAAGTTAACGACAGCCCCTCTGTTGACACTCCCAGCTGAAGGAGGAAGGTTCAGTGTCTATTGTGATGCATCCAAAGTTGGCTTGGGGTGTGTGTTAATGCAGGAAGGCAAGGTTGTGGCATATGCTTCCAGACAGCTAAAAGGTTATGAACAGAATTATCCCACTCACGATTTGGAGTTAGTCGCTGTGGTTTTTGCACTAAAAATTTAGAGACACTATCTTTACGGTCAGCAGTGCGAGGTATTTTTGGACCATAAAAGTTTGAACTATCTCTTTACTCAAAAGGAATTAAACATGAGGCAAAGACGTTGGTTAGAATTTGTTAAGGATTATGACTTTGAAATTAAGTATCACCCCGGTAAAGCCAATGCGGTTGCTGACACATTAAGCAGGATGTCGACAACAATGCAGCCCGCTATATCAGCCATGTCTGAACCTTTGAGGATGGAAGTTCAGAAATTGAAATTGGAAATAGGTCCTGTGTTGTCAGTCTTACTTGCTGATTTAACCATTCGACCAACTATTTTAGATAGAATCAAGGAGGCCCAACAAAAGGATTCGAAGGAAAAAGATAACATCATGAGAAAATTGGCGAGTGATTCTTCTAAGTTCAACCTTTCGGTGGATGGTATCCTGAAGTTTAGGGACCGATGGTATGTTCCAAAAGATGAGGAGTTACGAAAATTGGTTTTGGCTGAAGCACACTTGTCGTCCTTCTCAGTGCATCCAGGCAATACCAAGATGTACCAAGACTTGAGGTTACTTTACTGGTGGCCAAATTTGAAGCGTGATGTTGCCAAGTATGTGGAGGCATGCATAGTATGCCAACAAGTTAAGGCAGAACATCAAAGACCGGGAGGTACTCTCCAACCATTACCGATTCCCGTATGGAAATGGGAAAACATAGTCATGGACTTTGGGGTGGGATTGCCAAAGACAACTAATGGCCATGATAGTATTTGGGTCATTGTTGACAGACTAACGAAATCAGCTCACTTCCTACCAGTAAAGATGACTTATACGATGGACCAGTTTGCTGATTTGTATGTGCAGGAGATCATTAGATTGCATGGGATTCCTGTGACAATTGTCTCGGATTAGGATCCCAGATTTACCTCAAGGTTTTGGAAAAGTCTACAAGGCTCGATGGGTACAGAGTTAACCTATAGCACTGCTTTTCACCCTCAAACTGATGGACAATCTGACCGGACTATTCAGATACTCGAGGATATGTTGAGGGCATGTGTACTGGAATTTCAGGCAACATGGAGCCGTTACCTACCTTTGGTTGAATTCTCTTACAACAATAGTTACCAGTCCACCATTGGTATTGTGACGACCCCAACCCGATCAGGGCCGCCACGGACTTCCCGTGACATAATCGTTACCTAAGCCCTCGTAATTTCTCATAAACTTTTTCAATTTTTACTTAACGCTTTAATAGAAAACTAACTTAGACAATTGACCCACCTCTAACGACCTTTAGGGTCTAACTTTGACTTAAACATTTGACTTAAACATTTTGAGTGTAAAACATTTTGACTTTTAAAACATTTAGAACTAGACTAAAACCATTACTAACTTAAAACAATTAACACTCAAAGTAAGATAAACTAAAACAAAACACTAATATAACCTATACTCAAGAAAACAAACTGTGTGGATCGCTCTAAAAATCGAGCGTATCCTTACCTGTTTTAAAATAACCAAACATTTCAAAATACCCAAACAGTTCCAGTATATTCTCCAAAATAAAGACTTTACATTCTAAACAATCTACTACCACTACATTTACATCATTCTAAACAATCTAGTGCCACTACATATACATCAAAACTTGACTTTTCGCACATTTTCTATCAAAACATCTATTCTATATACTTAAACACTTTGATACTTTCACAAATTAAACCTACACGTAGACCTACTAACCAACAAAACTAACTCACATCATTTGTCACCAAAACAGTTCGGGCACACCATCAAATCGTCAATCCAGGCCAAAATACACACCCCGTCGCCACGAGCACCATCCATCGACCACCTGTTCTTTGTCATCAAGAGGAACTCTCACCTTCACACCTGTCACCTACATCATACAATAACTACATTAAGCCTAATGCTTAGTAAGGAGCGTGCTAAACATAACATTACCTATATGTATGACATTTATAAAACAGTTTCGTTTCGTTTCATTTCGTAAAACATTTTTTCTTGTTCAGTGAAAAACATAGTCCCGTGAGAAACATAGTCCCGTGAGAAACATACTCCCGTGAGAAACATACTCCCGTGAGAAACATAGTCCCGTGAGAAACATACTCCCGTGAGAAACATAGTCCCGTGAGAAACATAGTCCCGTGAGAAACATACTCCCGTGAGAAACATAGTCCCGTGAGAAACAAAGTCCCGTGAGAACACATATCATCTTTCATTTTCCCGTGAGAACATACATCATTCATTTTCCCGTGAGAACATTCATCATTCATTTTCCCGTGAGAACACATATCATCTTTAAATCATTTTCATTCAATCATTGTAAAAACATGCTCATAAACAGTTCGTATGCACTTTAAGAAAACATGATGCATGAGGAGACATACACGTAAGGAAAACCTATCACATGAGCACTAACATACACGTAAGGAAAACCTATCACATGAGCACTACCTAAATCGCTAAGGCACTACTTAACTACCCGTCGTTCCTTAGCTACCCGTGTAACCACTTTCTTCATAACAATCAACATCATCAACATTGTACGACGTAGGGCCTTAGTGGCCGGAAAGCCTAACGCTCACTTACCTGACGTCCGTAGTAAGCCGAGCACCGTCCAAAAGTCGTCTTCACCTAAAGCATTTCATAAATAAAAGACATTAAAATCAATTCTAATCAAACTAATTTCAAACTTAAACTAATCTCCTAATTAAGGAAATTCTTTCCTCCATTTTCTCATTCGGGCATAACTAAACTCTTACTTTCGTGAAAACATCTCTAATTACTATTTCTAGCCTAATCCAATTAAAACCTAATTAAATGGGCCACTAATTTGGGTTCGGTAAAAACCGACCTAAAACTTCGAACGCGCGTAACTTTCGCGTCGGTTATCGGAATCGAACGATTCCAGCGGCCACGTACTCCTCTAATAACCTATTTTAATCTGCCAAGAGGAATTTCAAAACTAACGACCGGAGCTGGGTCAATTTATCAAAAACCCGAACTGCCCCTTTTTCCCAAAATTTCACTTTTTCAATTTTTCATCAATTCTCGTCTAATTCCTCACCAATCGATCACCCTAACCCTCAATTAGCATAAACTAATCAAAAATCGAACTTCCAAACCACAAACCCGAATTGCCCTAACTCGGGCATTCACTGAAATTCGCACAAACGAGAACCATTACGGCCAGGCGCTGAAAACCGGAGCAAGGGTCGGCAAACCCTCACCGGAGGCGACCAAAAACGGCCGGCGATCGGAGCTCAATCGAGCTCGACACGCACAACCCTAAACTGAACCGAAAAGAGGAGAAAAACGAGCCATACCGGTCGGGTTTTGCGCGGAGATGGCCGGAGACGGCAGCCCAGGAGCCGCCGACGTCTTCTGGCCGGAAAACGCCGAGGTTGGGCGCCGGCGTTCGTCGATCGTCGCCGCTGCTCTTCGCTCGCGTGCTCTCGGCGTCGGGCTCGACGAAACAACAGAACCGATTCTGTTGTTTCGTTTATTTTTATGTTATTATTATTATTAATAATAATAATAATAATAATAATAATACTAATTTCTAATATCAATTCCTATTAAACATTAATATACCGTTTTTCTCTTCCGTAAATCCCGTTAAATCCCGTATATCTCCACAAATTCCAATTTAATCTTAGAGTTCTAACAAAACTCACCGTTTCCAAAACGGACTTATTTTGCTATTTTTACGAATTAATATACTAAAAGACTAAAACGGGAATTCTAGCATTACTCTTCTCGACTTGGGTTTCTAAAATTTCACTTATTCTTCCACAAATCCCCATAAATTCCTAGGGTCCTAATAAAACTATCCGCTCGCAAAACGGACCTAATTTACTTATTTACGAAAATAGCCATGGAGCGGAAACCCGAAAACTCGGGTGTTACAGGTATGGCTCCTTACGAGTCACTGTATGACAGAAAATGTAGGTTGTCTTTATACTGGGATGAAGTTGGTGAAGCAAAACTATTAGGCCCTGAAGTTATACAGCAAATGTCAGACAAGGTTGTCATTATTAGAAAAAGAATGTTGTCTGCGCAAAGCCGACAAAAGAGTTATGCGGATCAGAGGAGAAGGGAACCTTAGTTTGCTATCGTAGATGTAGTTTTCCTTAAAATCTCCTCGTTTAGAGGAGTTATGAGGTTTGAAAAGAAAGGAAAGCTCAATCCCCGGTTCGTTGGACCATTTTCTATCTTGGCAAGGATTGGAAATTCAGCACATAGGTTATTACTGCCTTCATCCATGGACGAGATTCACAATATATTTCACGTATCAATGTTGAGGAAATGCATACGAGATCCGACACTTGTTTTGGAACCGGTGAACATTGAAATTCAACCAACTTTAGCATGTGAAGAAATACCAGTGCAAATTCTCGATTCTTCAGTAAAGATGTTACGGAATAAGGAGGTTCCATTGGTTAAGATGTTATGGAGAAATCATGACATTGAGGAAGCCACATGGGAGAGATGACAAGATATGATGGACAAGTATCCGGAACTATTCGTTTAAGCAATTTTTGAGGACAAAAATTTTGTTTAAGGAGGATAGGATGTAACAACCAACACCTTGGTCAGGTATTTTTCCCGCGATTATTATGGTATGAATCATGTAATAAGGAGATTATAAATGAAAGTAAGTTTAATGGCAAGGATTGTAATTAGTGTGAGCTGGTTCAATAGGAAGAGAAAAGCATAAAATCTTATTTAAACTCTCTTGTAGCCGACTTTCCTCTCCTGGCGATTTCCTCCATTGGCAATCGATTCCTCCATTCTCTTTCTTCGACGATTCAAACTCAGGTAAGGTTTAGGTGATTCATTCATTAAGCTTTTGATTAAGGGTGATTACTGGTTGGTGTTTAAAGACTTAGAATTGGACAATGCTTGAATAATGACAGTATTTCGAGTCTTCTGTATTGGCATTGGTATAGAATCCTAGACATTGTCGATGTTTTAGTTGAGAGTCTAAAATCTATATGAATCTGGCAGTTTAGGCGATGATTCCATTAATGTTTTGAAAGTTAAGCTCTGCACACTAAGTGCTCAATGAAATGCCTTAGAGGTTCAAGCTAGAATCTAGGATGATTTCTTTAGCTAAGATTTTACCAGCTCTGAGTTTTGATTATTCAGGACATACTTAACATTGAAGTGTGAAATGTCCTAGGTGGAAAAAGATTCAAGTGAAGACACGACATAGCAAAGGAATCCAGGTAAGTGAGTGCGTTAAGATTTCTGGCCATTAGGGCTCTATATCACAAGGGTACTAGGTTAAGCTTGTTATTGACAATGTCTGGATGTTTGTGGTTTGTACTACGGTATATGCTGGATGTCTGAGTTTTCTCTGGTGTAATGTTCTTTTTTGTATGTACATTTCACGCATTATGATTTACCTTCCAAAAATGAAAAACGTTTTATGAACATGCCCCTTTCATGAATGATATAAGACAATGAGATGTATGCAACTATATTTAAGTGAGGGTTGGGGTGGTTTGGCCATGTCACTGTCCAGGGATGGACCAAGATTACTGCCCGAGAGGGGGCCATGTACACGCACTCTGCCTACCCCCCTTCGACACTAGTCCCTCCTTAATGCACGGTAAATGATCGATGAATAAGAATATGATTTTATTGAGTATACGTTCATGAGTAATTATGCATACGTTGCACTTCTTACTAAGCATTAGGCTTATAGTTTGAACCTTATGATGCAGATGAAGAATTGAAAGGTGAGGATTTCATTCCAAGCGATAACATCTAAGTCGGGTTGCTGGATAGTACTCATGGCGTGGATTTTGTGCTGGGTGGCGATTTGACCTGAGAATGGTGCTCCTGGTCTGTTATGATATAAGATAATGACATAGAAGAAATAGTAGAAGAGAATTTTTATATGATGATAAGTAATTGACTTGTTCAATATTTATAAGTTTTAAAGGGGATTATAAGATTAAATATTTTCATCTGTTCTTGAACCATTCGCCATGCGTATTCTCTCCAAGTCTATAAACCTACGTAAATGAGCATTCTGGAAATGAGGTTTGAAGTCTATAGAAGATAAGAATTAAATTGTTGAGCGGTGGATGTGTTTTGTAGATGTATTCAGTAAATGAGCGGAGGATGTGTAATGGTGGATGTTGATCGGTTACTGTTGAGCGGTGGATGTGTTTTGTAGATGTATTTAGTAAATGAGCGGTGGATGTGTAATGGTGGATGTTGATCGGTTACTGTTGAACGGTGGATGTGTTTTGTAGATGTATTTAGTAAATGAGCGGTGGATGTGTAATGTTTGATGTTGATCTGTAGATGTATTTAGTAAATGAGCGGTGGATGTGTTTTGTAGATGTATTTAGTAAATGAGCGGTGGATGTGTTTTGTAGATGTATTTAGTAAATGAGCGGTGGATGTGTTTTGTAGATGTATTTAGTAAATGAGCGGTGGATGTGTTTTGTAGATGTATTTAGTAAATGAGCGGTGGATGTGTAATGGTGGATGTTGATCGGTTACTGTTGAGCGGTGGATGTGTTTTGTAGATGTATTTAGTAAATGAGCGGTGGATGTGTTTTGTAGATGTATTTAGTAAATGAGCGGTGGATGTGTTTTGTAGATGTATTTAGTAAATGAGCGGTGGATGTGTAATGGTGGATGTTGATCGGTTACTGTTGAGCGGTGGATGTGTTTTGTAGATGTATTTAGTAAATGAGCGGTGGATGTGTTTTGTAGATGTATTTAGTAAATGAGCGGTGGATGTGTTTTGTAGATGTATTTAGTAAATGAGCGGTGGATGTGTTTTGTAGATGTGTGAACGGTGGATGTGTTTTGTAGATGTATTTAGTAAATGAGCGGTGGATGTGTAATGTTTGATGTTGATCGTTACTGTTGAGCGGTGAATGTGTTTTGTAGATGTATTCGGTAGATGACCGGTGGATGTGTAATGGTGAATGTTGATTGGTTACTGTTGAGCGGTGGATGTGTTTTGTAGATGTATTCGGTAGATGAGTGGTGGATGTGTAATGGTGGATGTTGATCGGTTACTATTGAGCGGTGGATGTGTTCGGTAGATGTGTTCGGTAGTAGTAGACGTGTTCGAATTTAAGGCATTTAAATATTCTACACTTATATGCCCTTGGTCCTTTCGGCCGACGGCTTCAATTATTTTAATTGATACTTAAATATTGTTTTATCTGATAGTTTCATAACGATTTCAACCATCATAGATTTTGATTAAAGTTTTTTTAAAAAAAAAAGAATTTTCACAAGAATTCAAGAATTATGTTTAAGGGTCGTTACATTAGGAGGGATCAGGTAAAGCCCCCCTTCTCGTTGGATGACCGGACCTTTATTAGACTTGGGGAACTCTTTTTCATCAATGAAAAATCTATCATCGAGTAAGAAAGCTTTGCTGTGAATAATTAGCCTTTAGTGATACCAAGACGTATGATATATAAGTAGGATTGCCAGTTAGTCAGAAATTACTAGAAAGATCCTCCTGCAGTAATTGTTTCGATTTTCAAGGTCTTTTCAAAGTAGAAGAGCTCAAATAATGCTAAAAAAGAAGGAGAACAAAATGCATTTTGATCATACTCTTAATGGTTCAGCATTAGCAGTAGATCGCTTGGTAATCCTCATATAGGTATACAGTGTCATAGCTATGAAAAGCAGCCAGTCCATTTAGAATTCCAGCCTAGTCAAACATTCTCTACATGTATGATTAGCTACCTCGCTACGCATACCTTACTGGCCGGGTCGATAGCTAGTAGCCTCGCAAAATAAGGATTCAGTTACTGGTTTAGGTTCATATCCAAATCAATATAGATGATGATTCCGTTGGTAGAGTGAAAGCTGCAGTATAGATAGGAGCATGGACGGCATACCTTCCAGTTTACTAGCCTAGCTTGTTTCAGATTCTCTAGTTGCATAGTTAGTGTCAACAAAGTCCATTCGATGAAGTGTCTTTCTCGTAGCCTTCCCTCCTGCAATAAGATATCCACCAATCCCATTCGTGGGTGACAATTATGTGTATAGGTCTTTTTGAATCAAAAGTCAAAGAATAGGAATCAAATGCGCTCTTAGAATGCCTTGTTCTCGAATAAGCTGTTAGGCAGCTAGAGAATTGAGTGGGGGAAGATTCCCGAACGGTCATATCTTTTTTTAATGACATTTTTTTATGTTATTTCGTACTATACAATTCCTTTGTTTGTGGGATCATTTTCTCACGAGAGGTAATTCAAATAAATTATAGAATTGGTTTCTACCTATGCAGATAAATGGAAATTTTCTTGATAAGACCTTTTCAATTGTTGCCAATATCTTATTACGAATAATTCCGGCAACTTCAGGAGAAAAAGAGGCATTCACCTATTACAGAGATGGTGCGATTTGAATTTTTTTTTTAATTTACTTTATTCATTTTTACTTTACTTCTCGAAATCTTAGAAGAAAGCCAAAACACATTATTCCAGTTAGAAAGAAAAAAAAAGAATGAAATAAGCTGAAATTTTTCAATTTTTAAATCAAAAAATTCCTTCTGTCGTGTATCCCCGATTAATGCAACCTCAGATGCTTTAATTGTTAATTCGAGTATTGAAGGAAAGGTTATACCTATGGGTTAGGGTTAAATAATGTGTTAAGTCAACTCTATTCCACTAGTACCAGTAGGCAGCATAGGGAAAGAAGCACTACGACTATGAATCAACAACACGAAAACTTTGTTATATATTATATATACCTTTTCCTTATTGGGATCGGAACTCAAAGAATGGTTGGGACAACAAACATCCATCTCGTTTGTATTTTGGATACCCGTATAACCATTGAAAACTGTTGAAGTGAATAATTCCTGAAAATAATGAGGCGTTGAGGAGTTACCATTTTTCATTTTTATCTAGTGGTTGATGTTAAGACAATATCAGCTAGAGATTTCTTGTAAAAACATTAGCCCCTACTCAGTTCGTAATGAGAATCTTTCTGTCTTTTTTGATTCCCTTATATCATTCCTTAAGTCCCATAGGTTTGATCCTGTAGAATCTGACCCATTTTTTCATTGAGCGAAAGGTACGAAATAAATCAGATTGATTTTTCGATCTATGTGAAATCTTCGTTTTTTTTCCTCTTTCTCTATCCGGGTACAGCGTTTGAATCAATAGAGAACCTTTTCTTCTGTATCTGTATGAATCGATATTATTACATTCCAATTCCTTCCCAATACCTCTCAAGGAAAATTTCGAATTGGATCCCAAATTGACGGGTTAGTGTGAGCTTATCCATGCGGTTATGCACTCTTCGAATAGGAATCCATTTTCTGAAAGATTCTTGCTTTCGTGCTTTGGTCGGCCTCCGCTTTCGATGACCTATGTTGTGTTGAAGGGATATGTATATGATCCGATCCGATTGATTGCGTAAAGCCCGCGGTAGCAAGGGAACCGGGGAAAGTATACATAAAAGACAGTTCTTTTCTATTCTATTAGTATTAGATTAGTATTAGTCAGTGATCTCGCCTCAGTGAGTTCTTTCTTCTGTGATGAACTGTTAGCACCAGTCCTACACTTTGTCTCTGTGGACCGAGAAGAAAGGGGGCTCGACGGGAAGAGGACTGTAACATGAGAGAAGCAAGGAGATCAACCTCTTTCAAATATACAACACAGATTCTAGCAATGCAATACAGTTGGACTCTCATGTCGATCCGAATGAATCATCCTTTTCCACGGAAGTAAATCTTTGCCTGCTAGGCAAGAGGATAGCAAGTTACAAATTCTGTCTTGGTAGGACATGTATTTCTATTACTATGAAATTCATAAATGAAGTAGTTAATGGTGTGGGGTTACCATTATCCTTTTTGCTATGACGAATCTTGTACGTGTTCCTAAGAAAGATTGCTCATTTTTCAGGGTCTCGAAGGGGCGTGGAAACACATAAAAACTCTTGAATGGAAATGGAAAAGAGATGTAACTCCAGTTCCTTGGGAAATGGTCAGATCTTTGGCACAAGAAGAAGGGGTTGATCCGTATCATCTTGACTTGGTTCTTCTTTCTCTATTTTATTAAGAATACCGAGTTGGGTTCTTTTCCTACCCGTATCGAATAGAACATGCTGAGCCAAATCTTCTTCATGTAAAACCTGCTTTATTTAGATTGGAAAAATCGTATGGTTTTATGAAACTGGCTCGAATCCGTAGTCAATCCTATTTACGATAGGAGCAGTTGAAAATTGAATACCATTTTTTCCATTATTTTACTTTTTGTATCCGTAATAGTGCGAAAAGAAGGAAGGCCCAAATCCAAGTTGTTCAAGAATAGTGGCGTTGAGTTTCTTGACTCTTTGTCTTAGGATTAGACAGTTCTATTTCTCGATGGTGGGCAAGGGAAGGGATATAACTCAGCGGTAGAGTGTCACCTTGACGTGGTGGAAGTCATCAGTTCGAGCCTGAATATCCCTAAACCCAATGTGAGTTTTTCTATTGTTACTTGCTCCCCCACCGTGATAGAATGGATAACAGGCTCGTGGGATTCACATGAGGGGGTAGGGATGGCTATATTTCTGGGAGTGAACTTGATGTGCCCCATAGGCCCATTACTAGGTCTCAAACCAAAACTTAGCCCATAACCGAGGCCCATGACACTTATAACTTATGTACTAATGAATTTATTTATTTTGCAAGTGATGGACCTTTTGGTGACTTGAAGTGGACACCTAGCCAAGGAGACATGGACAAACCTCTTCACACTATTTTCTGGGATGCTCGGGATGAAGGTTACACTTGAGCACTAGTGGAGCATCAGAAGCGGGAATTTGTCTTCTCGCAGACAAATTCTATAATTTTTATTTATTTTTCATTGCTTTTATGTTTCTTTGAGAAAGACCATTTTGGCCTTAAGCTTATATGGGTAGAACTCGGTTCAAGTAAGCCATCTTGATGGGATAGGCCCAACCCAATGGAAGACAAAGCTTGAAGATGGAACTTGAAGATGGAGCTTGGAGAGGCCCAATTGCTTTGGGCTTGGAGAGGCATGACTTGGCATCAAAGGACACTTGCTAGTGGAGACATGGATCGATGACATGGCACAAGGGAGAAGAAGCACAATTGATCTTGGCCACCCATCATCTTTTTTTTCATCCAATGACTCACATTTAATCTTGTAAACCTAGCTATCCCCCCAAACTCTATTTAAGCAATACTCTAGGTCATTGTATGGGTCTTTTGCCAAACTTAATACAATTGAGGTATTTCATTTAGACTAGTGTCTAGAGAAAGTCTTCTTCCAAGGGTTGGTGCCATTGGAAATCCCACCAAGGGTTGGTGCTCAAGGTAAGTATCGGTTTGCTTAAATTGATTGGAGAGAACCTCCATTGCTTTCAAGCATGTGGTGGCTTGAAAGCTCTTACTCCTTACTTTATTCCAAGTCACCTTGGTGTTGGAATCATAAGAGAAGGTCACACCATTCCCAAAAACCGGTCTTCTTCCTTGGAAGAAGCATTAGCCGAGAGGTAACTCAATACCTCTATCGGCCGGTTCAGGGTTTTATCATTTTCTTTATTTTTTCTTAACAGAACACTATCACCACTTTACACATACTTCATCTTCCATCTCTTAGCTTCATTTCTTCAGAAGAAATCATTTCATTTCGAGCACTGTAACCTTTTCATTTCTGCTCATGCATTTTATTGCTCTCGGGTTAGCTGACCATTGAGCAACCCTTACTCTTTGGGTGATAACTCGCTCATTTTAAGGTTGTTACACTTCATTTTGGTATCAGAGCGTAGCTAACATCCGTAGGAACATTTTAGGACCTTTTATTTGTGCATTTATTTACAAATTGTTAGCTGCATTGTTCGTTGAAGTTGAGTTACAATCTGCCGCTAACTTTCTATTTTCCAGATTTGTGCGGTTTAAAAACCCGCGGGTTTGGTTACATTTTGGTAGCAATTTTTTCATTTATTTGTGCACCTATCACTTTCATATTAACCTTCTATTATTGTCTAACATTTAATGAAAGTCGATTAAGCAAGATAATATCAATTCCTTTAGTTTTAGTTTCGGTACTTTCCATTTCATTCAAAAATTCTGCTTGGTAAGGTTGTGTAGTTTAGTTGCATTCTAATTTATAATTTGCGGCTGTTTTTGGTTTATTGCTCATACTTTATTCACCTATTGTTGATATTAGCATGCTTGGATGATATTCTGAAAGGAAGAAACCATATCCTAAAACTTAGATTAAGTGTTAACTATTCTTTTATTCCAAAAATTAGAACCACACTTAACTTCACTACATTTCCTAAAATTTAGGGTACGATGCAAACAAGAAGTGGAGCTTTAAGGGAACAAAATAGGGGCAAGGAAACCCCAAACCGACATCCCTTGGCTCTTACCCAACCGGAGGGTGAGTCGAGTATGCAAGGACAAATTAATAGGATAAATGAAACTCTTATTACCCTAAGCCAACAAATTCAAAACATGAATTTGAGATTCGAAGAATCAATGAGGAATAACAATCGAAGGGAATCCCCCCATAACTCCCCACAACGACGACGAGACCTTGAATCCCCTCGAACAAGAAGAATCGAAGGATCTCCTCCAAGGAGAATATATGATGAATCCCCGAGATTATGGAGGGACGAAGCATCTCCCCAAGGGAGAAGAAATGTGGAATCCCCTATACGAAGGAGGGATGAAGAAAGGAGGAGATACGAAGATTCCCCTCAATGGAGGAGGAATGACGAAACCCCACGAGAGAGAAAAAGGGACCAACCAAGGAGATGATACCAAACTCGTGAATCATTGGATGATATTGATTGGGGTGACGAGGAAGATGATGACTATACCCCTACAAGGTGAAGAGATAATGACGAGCTAAAGAACGCCAAAATTACAATTCCCCCATTTAATGGAGCAAGCGATGGGAGCACATTCCTCGATTGGGCTGATAAAGTCGAGAGAGTATTCGATTACTACAACTATTCAGAGAGATCGAAAGTAAAGCTCGTATCGGCTGAATTGACGGGTTACGCTGCCCTTTGGTGGGCCAACCTAAAGAATCAAAGAGCACAAACGAGAGACGAACCAATAGCAACCTGGCGGACTATGAAGGCACACATGGCAAGAAGATTTGTGCCAAGCCATTACCGTCAAGAAATCTTCATACAAATGCAAAACCTCCAACAAGGAAGTCAAACCGTGGATGAATACCTCATGGAGTTTGAAACTCTAAAGATCTGAGGAGGTATGGATGAACCCGAAGATCACATAATCGCTCGATTCATACGTGGACTTAACCGTGAAATTGGAGATCTAGGTTAAATACAAGCCTTAGATTCAATGGAAAGGGTTGCTCAAATGGCCACCACCATCGAGAGGCAACTAAAAAGGAAGAAGAAAGTAATCTTCACCCCAAAATTCACGCCAAAGGCCAGTGAAAACAACAAATTCACACCTCGGACTTACGACAACAACAAATTTAACACTAAGGCCGAAGGCAAGAAACCTTTTGTTCAAAACTGGCCACCTAAGAACACCATTACCAAGCCATCCATGGACAACACCAACAAGTTAAAGGCTCGTGACATGAAGTGTTTCAAATGCCTTGGGACTGGCCATTTTATGGCACATTGCCCTAATGCACGAACTATGGTGATCCGAGATGGAGTCGTAGAAGAGTTGGAAAGTGAAAATGAATGAGAAGGAAATCGAAGTAGTAGAGAGTGATGAGGATATGATTCAAGCACCCGAGGGACCTCTACTAATGGTCATTTGACGAGTCCTAGTTTCAAAGAGCACAAAAGAAGAATGTCAACGTGAGAATATATTTCATACCCAGTGTATGATAAAGAACAAATTGTGTTCAGTCATTATCGATGGAGGAAGCTGCACGAATGTGGCTTCACAGGAATTAGTGAATAAGCTAGCGTTGGAGACTATTGACCATCCCCAACCCTATAAGTTGAGATGGCTTAGCGATAAAGATGACGTTAAGGTTACTAAACGAGTAACCATAAACTTTGCCATTGGGAAATACAAGGATTCCGTTACATGTGATGTAGTACCTATGAGTGCCAGCCACCTTTTATTAGGACGACCCTGGCAATATGATCGCAAAGTCACACATGATGGATTCTTAAACGTATATTCTCTAAAGATCGACGGAAAAACTATAAAGTTAGCTCCTTTGACACCCGACCAAATAGTCAAGGACGAAATGGCAAAGAGAGAAGCAAAAGCTAAGACTAACCTTTTTATGACCAAGGGTGAGATGAAGTCCACCATTAGAAGAAAAGATTTAATGATCATGGTCATGTTTAAGGATCGAGTTATAGAGCTAGGGGAGATACCTACACCCATTCGACATTTATTGGAGCAATTCAAAGATGTTTTTCTGGAAGAACTTCCTAAAGGACTACCGCCACTACGTGGTATTGAGCATCCTATCGACTTACAACCTGGGGCTGCCCTACCGAACCGCCCAGCTTATCGAATGAATCCCGAGGAAACAAAAGAATTACAAAGTCAAGTGACCGAATTGTTGGACAAGGGTTATATACGATAGTCAATGAGTCCGTGTGCTGTTCCGACTCTATTAGTCCCAAAGAAAGATGGTTCAATGAAGATGTGTACCGATAGCTGAGCCATAAACCAAATTACAATCAAGTATAGATTTCCTATCCCGAGGCTCGAGGACATGTTGGACGAGCTCAGTGGAGCTTCCATATTCTCAAAGGTGGACCTCAAGAGTGGTTACCACCAAATTCAAATGAGGGAAGGCGACGAATGGAAAACTGCTTTCAAGACAAAGTACGGACTTTATGTGTAACACCCGACAATCTCAGCCAGGTGATTTTCTTAATGGAATTAACTGTCACCTTTATTGTTAATACTTGAATTTAATTTTAATGTCAAGGTTTATTTGATTTCTAATTTTGGGGTGGCAAAATGGTAATTAGGAAGGATCTTATTAATATAAATAGAAAATGGAAACCTTAAACCTCACTTAAACTCCACTGTAGCTGACATTCTCTCTCGGCGATTCCCGTGCTTCCAGAGCTTTTTCTCTGCCGGCGATTCCCTCTTTGGCGATCGATTTCTCCAGCCTCCACTCCGATAACCTGCATTCAAGGTAAGATTTAGTCAATGTAGTTGCCGTATAGTTGTTTGGAACTCTGTTTTCAACTAGAACCCAATGTTTCAAGATTCTTCAAAGGCCGGATAATAGGAACATTTTTATCGGTGTCTGGTAATGGCATTTCCGAATCGATTCTGGACATTTAATATAACCGACCCTGATTAATCGTTAGTTGAACTTAGCTGTTTTGGTTTTGGATTTCAGACTGCACACAGAGAACTAGACTAAGGGATTCGGGAATGACCTTAGCTATTAGATTCTAGGATGACTTGTGATTAGGACTATTAGGATTTTCGTTTTAACTACTGCAATGTGAATGTTTTAGGTGAAGAAGTCTGAAGAAAAGGAGCTCAAGTTGCTAAGGAAACCAGGTAAGTGAATGTGTAGGATTCCCGGCCATTAGGGCTCTACATCATAAGGATGCTAGGTAGAAACTGATACGATGATTAGAAGTTATTTAAGCTATTGTCTGCTACTTATGTTGATGTTTGTTTTAAGTTAGTAAGATGGTTTGTACTTGGATGATTCACGGATGTTTGAGAACTATGTTATGTGATGTTCTGTTAGAGTCTATGAAGTCAACTGTCTAGTATGATAAATTCCATAGTCTAATGATTTAAGAACATTCATGTCATGCATCATGATTTACTCCTCAAGCATATGAAAATGATTTATGAGCATGTTTCCCCATGAACAAGATATGAGAATGAATATGAAAACGATCCCATACAACATGATTAAGTGAGGGTTGGGGGCGGGTTGATGTATGCCACAGTCCAAAGAGGGACCATGAAAATGACCCGAAAGGGAATATGATCAAAATCACTGTCAACCCCCCTTTGACGGCACAAATCCTCCCTTAATCCATATGATGAAAACGATGAACAGAAATAAGAATGATAAATGATCAAGAACATGTTTTCTCTCAACTGTACATTCATGAATACATGTTAGTTTGCATTCCTTACTAAGCATTAGGCTTATAGTTTAAACCTTATGATGTAGGTGACGAGTTTTCAGGTGAGGATCTCAAAGTTAATGAGGATGTTTAAGCTCGGTTGCTGGAAGGTGCTCAGGGTGGAGAATTGTGGCTGGCAGGCGATATTGACCCGCGGTTATGCTCACATTAAGTCAGTAAGGTTTATGAAAAACTTAAGTCTGTGTAGGATGAGATTTCTTTTATAACATTGGGATGTTGGGATTTGCCTATTTGATCTCTGAGTCCGAGGAATGATTTAAGTTTATAGAATGATCTGCTTAATTAAGTCTTTCGCTTCACGCATCCTGAACGAGTCTGTGATTTTTATTCGTTTAAAGTTTATGCCTACCAAGTTGAAATCTATGAGAGTCGGGTTATTTTTCTGTTGGTTGAAGTTACTTGATGATTATCATGTTTTACTGCTGAGTGATAGGCGTCGGATGAGTGTATCATTCGGCTGACGTCATCGGCGGATGTCGAATGATAGAAGTTGATCGATTGAGTCTTCCGACTGACGTCATCGGATGATGTCGAATGTTTACTCACCGGATGATGTAAGTAAAGTATTTAGTCGTTCGTTCACCGGATGATGTCTCTTATCGGATGAGGTAAGTGAGTCACGTGCATTGCACATGTCCACCAGATAAATGCCTCTGATGGATGAAGACATCATCCGGCTGACGTCATCGGTGGATGGTGAATGATTGTTGATCACCGGGCAATGTAGGTGTTTTCTTTACCAGATGATATAAGTAATGTTTTGTCGTTTAGTGATCGGGCGATGTAGGTGTTCTCTTTACCGGATGATATAAGTAATGTTTTGTCGTTTAGTGACCGGGCGATGTTTTAATTATACACGTGAAACGCCCGTGTCCGCCGGCAGAGGTGTAATGTATTTCGCTGCTGGGCGATGCCTAATGAATCACTTGTGATGTCTTGAACTAAGTTATGATTTAAAAGAAAATTATAGAAAAAAAAAGAGAGAGAACAAAGGAATGTAAGGGTATGTGGTCAATTCTAAAAGGGTCGTGGTTTGGTCTCGGCCCTACTGGGGTCGTTACATTAGGAGTGGATGGTTATGCCATTTGGGCTAACAAATGCCCCAAGTACTTTCATGCGGTTGATGCACCACGTACTTAAAGAGTTTCTAGGTAAATTTATCGTGGTATACTTTGACGATATATTGGTGTATAGCTTTGATCTCTCTCAACACCTCAACCACTTGAGCACCTTATTCCAAACCTTAAGGAAGGCTAAATTATTTGGCAACTTAGGCAAATGTTCATTTGGACAAGATAAGTCTACTTCCTTGGTTTCATCATTTCTAAAGACGGCATGAAAGCCGATGGGGAAAAGATAAAGGCTATTAAGGAATGGCCAACCCCTAATGGAATTTCGGAAGTACGAAGCTTCCATGGCCTAGCATCATTTTACCGATGCTTCATAAAGGACTTTAGCTCGATCGTCGCACCTATTACGGATTGTACGAAGAAAGGCAAAGATTTCACATGGACGCTCGAATGTCAACAAAGCTTCGAGCTAATCAAGGAAAAGTTATGTCAAACACCCGTCCTCGCACTTCCCGACTTCAACAAGGTGTTTGAGATTAAGAGTGACGCATCTGGAGTTGGCATCGGAGCCGTACTTATGCAAGAGGGACGACTTCTCGCATATTTTAGTGAAAAGATTAAAAGAGCTGTGCTCAATTATTCGACGTACGATAAGAAATTTTATGTTGTCATACGTGCACTAGAGAATTGGCAACACTATCTCCTATCTAAGGAATTTGTAATCCTTACCTACCACCAAGCTCTAAAACACATCCGTAGTCAAAATAAGCTGAACAAAAGACATGCTCGGTGGGTAGAGTATTTGGAGAGGTTTCCATACACTCTTAAGTATGTAACACTCTTAAGTACGTAAAAGGAGAAAACAACATCGTTGCCGATGCCCTTTCACAAAAACAAATTCTTCTAACCGAAATAGGCGCAAGATTCTTTGGTTTTGAATGGATCAAGAATGGTTATGAAGATGATGGATATTTTGGACCTTACTATGCAAAATGTCGTGATAAACCCGAGGGAAACTATTGCATCTTAGATGGCTATCTATCAAGAGGAGGGAAATTATGCATTCCCGAAGGAAGTTTAAGACAATGCCTAGTCAAAGAAGCACATAGTGGAGGATTAGCAAGCCATTTTGGGGAACAAAAGACATTTGATATGCTTAAAGAGCATTTTTATTGGCCCCACATGATGAGAGATGTCCACTATTTGGTAGAGGCGTGTATTGTTTGCAAGAAGGCCAAGAGTAGGGTCCTTCCTCAAGGATTATACCTACCTTTACCGGTACCAAATAAACCGTGGGTTGAGATAAGTATGGATTTTGTTTTAGGACTGCCACAAACTGCACGGGGTAAAGATTCTATATTAGTAGTCGTGGATCGTTTTTCAAAGATGGCGCACTTCATTGCATGTACCAAAACTGATGACTCAACCCATATTGCTGACATCTTCTTCCAAGAAATTGTTCGTCATCACGGTATACCTCATTCTATAGTGTCAGATCGCGACACCAAATTCCTAAGTACATTTTGGAAGACATTATGGAAAAGGATGGGGACAAAATTATGTTATAGCACGTCCTTTCATCCATAAACGGAAGTAGTCAACCGCACTCTAGGTACCCTTTTACCGACCACGGTTGGAAAGAAATTAAGTAATTGGGATGCCCTCTTACCTATCCTAGAATTCGCATACAACCGGAGTGTTCATTCGACTACTCAGCGGACACCTTTTGAAGTCGTTTTTGGATATAACCCCTCCACACCCTTGGATCTCGTACCTATACCAATGAGAGAGCCTGAAAACCCATTAGGTATAGAGAAGGCGGAGCAAATTAAGAATCTACATGAGCAGGTGCGTAAGACAATAGAAAAGAAAAATGAGTCTTATGCCCGACAAGCCAACAAAGGGTGAAAAGAAAAGATTTTTAATGTAGGGGATTTAGTATGGATACACCTTTGCAAGGAAAGATTTTCGGACAAAAGGAAATCAAAGTTGCTACCTAGAGCCGAAGGACCTTTCAAGGTGTTGGAACGCATCAATAATAATGCCTACAAGCTAGAATTGCCCGGGGACTTTGGAATCTCGGCGACTTTCAACGTCCAAGACCTATCACTCTACATGATTGGAGAAGGAATGAGCAATGAAGAGGCTCAAGAAAAGGATTTGAGGACAAATCCTAAACTAGTTGGGGAGGATGATGTGCCTCGTAGGCCCATTACTAGGTCTCAAACAAAAACTCAGCCCATAACCGAGGCCCATGACAATTATAACTTATGTACTAATGAATTTATTTATTTTGCAGGTGATGGACTTTTTGGTGACTTGAAGTGGACACCTAGCCAAAGAGACATAGACAAACCTCTTCACACTATTTTCTGGGATGCTCGGGATGAAGGTTACACTTGAGCACCAGTGGAGCATCAGAAGCGGGAATTTGTCTTCCCGTAGACAAATTTTGTAATTTTTATTTATTTTTCATTGCTTTTATGTTTCTTTGAGAAAGACCATTTTGGCCTTAAGCTTATATGGGTAGAACTCGGTTTCAAGTAAGCCATCTTGATGGGATAGGCCCAACCCAATGGAAGACAAAGCTTGAAGATGGAACTTGAAGATGGAGCTTGGAGAGGCCCAATTGCTTTGGGCTTGGAGAGGCATGACTTGGCATCAAAGGACACTTGCTAGTGGAGACATGGATCGATGACATGGCACAAGGGAGAAGAAGCACAATTGATCTTGGCCACCCATCATCTTTTTTTTCATCTAATGGCTCAGATTTAATCTTGTAACCCCCCCAAAACTCTATTTAAGCAATACTCTAGGTCATTGTATGGGTCTTTTGCCAAACTTAATACAATTGAGGTATTTCATTTAGACTAGTGTCTAGAGAAAGTCTTCTTCCAAGGGTTGGTGCCCAAGGTAAGTATCGGTTTGCTTAAACCGATTGGAGAGAAACTCCATTGCTTTCAAGCATGTGGTGGCTTGAAAGCTCTTACTCCTTACTCTATTCCAAGTCACCTTGGTGCTTGAATCATAAGAGAAGGTCACATCATTCCCAAAGACCGGTCTTCTTCCTTGGAAGAAGCATTAGCCGAGAGGTAACTCAATACCTCTATTGGCCGGTTCAGGGTTTTATCATTTCTTTATTTTTTCTTCACAGAACACTATCACCACTTTACACGTACTTCATCTTCCATCTCTTAGCTTCATTTCGTCTGAAGAAATCATTTCATTTTGAGCACTTTAACCTTTTTATTTCTGCTCATACATTTTATTGCTCTCGGGTTAGCCGACCATTGAGCAACCCTTACTCTTTGGGTGATAACTCGCTCATTTTCAGGTCGTTACGCATTAGAACTCCAGGCAAATATGAAGCGCATGAATACAAGTTATGCCTGGGAAAGACAATTCCGAATCAGCTTTGTCAACGAACAAGGTAGCTATAAGTAATGCAACTATGAATCTCATGGAGAGTTCGATCCTGGCTCAGGATGAACGTTGGCGGCATGCTTAAAACATGCAAGTTGGATGGGAAGTGGTGTTTCTAGTGGCGGATGGGTGAGTAACGCGTAAGAACCTGTCGGGAACAACAGCTAGAAACGGCTGCTAAGAACCCGTAGGCTGAGGAGCAAAAAGACAAATCCGCCCGAGGAGGGGCTCGCGTCTGATTAGCTATTCCCTCGCTCTCAGCTTGGCCCTTCCTTCTACTTGACTAAGTAGTATTCTACTCGTGTAGTGGGTCTATGGGCTAGCCCATGGTGCAGTCAGCTATGATATACTATACTCAACTTCTTATTTAGTAAGTTCATCTACAACATCTGGCGGTGCCCTCGTGGGCACGTTCCTCTCTGGGTATGTTTGGTCTAATCGAAGTCAACTGACTCACATGGAATACGAGGTGAGTTTTCACCGAGCTGATCGCTTGAGTCTATAGACTACCTCTCCTATCTGCTTCTCTACAAGGTCTACTTTCTTATTCCTTCAGACCGGACCATGCCTTTATGTTAGGTTGGTTGTTTAAGTTAAGTAGGTTGGGGGTTGATCTTTTGGAGTTATCTTCAAGAAGGGTCGTCGCTCCCTTGATACGCATTGCCTTGCTGCTTCATCTAAGTGGGTTTGGGCTAGGTCGTTGCGCTCCTGCCACCTCTTGGAAAAGAAGTAGGCTAATGGGAAAGACCCCTCCTGCCACAATTGTGTGGGGCATCAGAGGCTGTTGCCCCGTGGCCAACCTTCATTTCAATTGAAGTAGGGGGCTGAAGTTTGACGCAGAGCTTTTTTTTTGGTTGTTAAGTTATAGCAGCACTGAGCAACATCCAATAGCTCCAGTCCTTCTGGTTTCCACTAAAGTGCCTTAACTTAAGTAGCCCTCGAAGAGTCCTTTTATTATCTTCGTCTAAGCTTTCAAAGATATACCAACTTTTAAATATCTATCAGGTTTTCATCAATTTCACATAAGAGAAAATTTTCATCATCAGAAACAACCCGATTTCCGAGACCTCTTGCATTACCATAATAAAAAAGAAAAGAGAGAAATTCAATTGCTCGTGTGATTCAGAATGCACCTTTCTAAAGGAATAGCGATGGGGGAGCATCCAGGAACAAGAAGATGAAATCAGACGACGAATTCTATTTAATAACGTATGAATAGGTCCAAGGAAAGAAAGAAAAGGTCCGCTTCTACGATTTTCATCTATATCAAATCTGAATATCAGAATAGCTTATATAGTCATGATGCAATTAATGTCCACCTCATTTTGAGGATCTGATTGGAACAATGGAGAAGTAGGAAGACTTTGGCGATTCATAATGGGTATCTATAATATCTATGTCCCAGGACATAAAATATGAATACTGAAACATGATAAAGAGTATACCCTGTAGTGACATAGCAGTTCTCCTAATCGACTACTTATCATCATAATGAGGATTTCGCTTTGAAACTCAGAAAAAAATGATTCACTAGGTGGTTACCTTTTTTTTCATATCTATATCCTCTATCCTCTGCTGAAAAATGAAGACTAAGAAAGGAGTTTTGTGAAAAAAGGAAAAACCTTTCTCGCGATTACACCTATTTTTTAAGGCGTTTAAAGAGCGTGACTCTTCTGTAAATGAGTTAGTTAAAAGGGCCCATTTGATTCAATGCATGAATTAGCCCACTATGAGTTTCGTTTACCACATCTATAAAGATATATATATATATATATATATATATATATATCATTCGTGTCTCTATTACAGTTACAACACGGCGAAACAAAATGGTTCGCATAAAATCCAATGAGAAAATGAGAAAAACAATAGAAGAGAAAACGTTGATTTCTTCTATTACGATATTTCTTGTTATACCAGTATAGCTATTTACTATAAGTGACATAGAACTTGTAGGAAATGTCGCTGCATTCTTTCCCTCACTAGTTCATAAAAGGTTAGAATCTCATTAGTTAAGAGATCTCATTCACTTCACTGACCTGAGAGGAAAGACCTCTTAGGCTCGACTGAAAGGAGAGGAACTCTTAGGCTTGACTACAAGGAGAGGGGCCCCTTCACTTGAATCAATCAACCGACTCCCGGGTAAGCAATCTCAGCGAAGGAAGACTGCAAGTTCTAAGTAGGTATGCAATCTCTGAGTTAGAGCTCATCAGACCTCTCAGGTCAGTGAAGTGAATGAGATCTCTTAACTAATGAGATTCTAACCTCTTATGAACTAGTGAGGGCTTCCCTTGACAGAAGCCCGAACAGAGACCTTAAGTGAGGGCTTCCCTTGATAAAAGCCCGAATAGAGGCCTACTGCAGTATGTGTGAGTCAAGATTCTTCTTAGTGATCCGCCCTTACATCAATTGGAATTTCAAAAGTAGCGCTGATATGCTTTGATATTTGAAGGACTACTAATGGCGAAGGCAGATTACTAATTAGGGATTGACATTTAGGTACGAAAGCGTAGGTAGCAAACAGAATGTGCGACTTGATAAGTTTAGATAAGTATTCCTGATGTTTGTAGTTTTCCTGTTCCTTATTTGTGTAAGGATAATTATAGGTGTATCAGAGAATTAATTCACTTTAATTCAGCCAATTTAGACATGCATGTATTAGTAATAATCATGTGTGAAGCTCTAGAATAAAATAAATTACTCCTTTTTGCTCAAATCAATGGAATTCGTTCTTTAGAAGAAGCTGTCGAAGAGCACCACCACGGTTCAGGTCCCGACACATGGGGGATTCATTCAGCTGCAAGGATCGTTAATCAAGGGAAGAATGATACCAGAATTTTGAAGTAACCCCCGACCGAGACCTAGATGGCAACCTAACCTAGTACGTCATAATTGAGAAAGGGAAGACCCCCCCAGAGTCAGAACACAGGCGCCACCAGCACAAGTGAATAAGAGAAGATCACGTCTCCGAAGGTGGCGGTATCACCGTCTACAGGTCGAGTCACGAAATCGAAAGTGCAAATACTCGACGCCGTGAATCCAGAAATTAGGGTGATAGACGAAGGCGTTGGTCCATCGGTGCCTTAGGGGCAATCATCCGCGCCAGTGTATAAAAAGAAATTAGAAATTCTATCTTCCCTTATGAAAAAAGAAGGATTCCGGCAGCTTTTGCCACTTATGATCAGTGTTCACAAGAGCAAGACGGTTCAATGTCTTAGTTCGTTCAAATCAAGCAG
Source organism: Begonia masoniana (assembly GCA_022432975.1). Lineage (NCBI taxonomy): Eukaryota > Viridiplantae > Streptophyta > Magnoliopsida > Cucurbitales > Begoniaceae > Begonia > Begonia masoniana. The sequence goes on along the minus strand of CM039512.1, from coordinate 22,047,302 downwards.
CATTCTTGTCGGAAGGATTTTTGAGGCTATACATACATTTTCACAAATAAACTGTCCAAGGCTAATTCTTGTGAGTGTTTCATCACAATAATTATGATAATAATTATGATGGAGAAAAAACCAAGTCAAATTGATTGTATTCAAAACCATGTTACTACACGGATTAGGATTTGAAATCCTCCCTTTTTCATCCATTAAATAATAGTTAAATTGTAACGACCCCAACCCAGTCAGGGCTGCCATGAGCATTGCCTTGACGTACATTTACTTCTAGTTTCATTTCATGACATAAAATTTTTCATTTTTCCTCGTGACACCATAAATCCTAGACTTGGATCATAAACCATTTAAGGTTATATATATATTCGAAAACTCGTGGACATAAAACTTAAACAACGTCGACTAAAATCTTAAACCCACTGAACTCAACCCATAGACTTATTTAAGCTTATCATCCGCAGATCACGTGTCACTCACGTGACTTCATTAACTCAGCAGATGACATCCACCGCTCAACAGTAACAAAACTTTCCACCGCTCACATTCACTGAATACATCCACCGCTCAGATTTACTGAATACATCCACCGCTCAGACCACTTGTTACCCACATGACTTCCTTAATTTGGCAGATGACATCCACCGCTCACATTCACCACTCACTTCTGTCGAGCGACATCCACCGCTCAACAGTAATATCCCACATCTACCGATGATGTCAGTCGGATGACTCATTCACCCAGCATCCACCGATCATCATAAACACTCAACATCCGCCGGTGACGTCAGCCAGATGACTTGTTCATCCAGCATCCACCGATCATCATAAACACTCAACATCCGCTGGTGACGTCAGCCAGATGACTCAATCACCCAGCATCCACCGATCAACACTAACACTCAACATCCACCGGTGACGTTAGCCGGATGACTTAAACATTAAAATAATTCTTAACTTCTACGAACCTCAAACTTCATTCCTATAAACTCATGCAACAAAATTCATAAACTCGACCAGAATACGCGTAGCGGAAGACTTAAAAGAAACGGACAAAAACCATTTATCTTAAAAGCAATCTTTAAAACATAACATTGTACCAGACAATCCCAATATTCATCATCATAAGAAGACCTATTTTACTTATACTTCAGTATCATAAACCTTACTAAAACATACTAGGAGCAACATTTCGCGGTCAAAATCGCTTCCCAGCCACACAATCACGCCATGAGCATCTTTCAGCAACCCGACTTAGACCCCTTCATTAGGTTTGAGGTCCTTACCTTCAAATTCGTCACCTACATCATAAGGTTTAAACTATAAGCCTAATGCTTAGTAAGAAGTGCAACGTATGCATAATTACTCATGAACGTATACTCAATAAAATCATATTCTTATTCATCGATCATATATCGTACATTAAGGAGGGATTAGTGCCGTAGGGGGGTAGGCAGAGTGCGTGTAAATGGCCCCCTCTCAGGCAATAATCTTGGTCCATCCCTGGACAGTGACATGGCCAAACCACCCCAACCCTCAGTTAAATACAGTTACATGCATTTCATTGTCATATATCGTTCATAAAAGGGACATGTTCTTAAAATGTTTTACATTTTTGGAAGGTAAATCGTAATGCGTGAAATGTACATACAAAACAAAACATTACACCAAAGAAAACTCAGTCATCCAGCGTATACCGTAGTACAACCCACAAACATCCAGACATTGTCAACAACAAGCTTAACCTAGTACCCTTGTGATGCAGAGCCCTAATGGCTAGAAGTCTTAACGCACTCACTTCCCTAGATTCCTTTGCTATGTCGTGCCTTCACTTGAATCCTTTTCCACCTGGGACATTTCATATTTCAATGTTAAATATGTTCTGAATAATCTAAACTAAGAGCTGGTAAAATCTTAGCTAAAGAAATCATCCTAGATTCTAGCTTGAACCTCTAAGGCATTTCGCTGAGCACTTTGTGTGCAGAGCTTAACTATCAAAATATTAATGGCATCATCGCTTAAGCTGCCAGATTCATATAGATTTTAGATTCTAAAATAGAATATCGACAACGTCTAGGATTCTATACCAATGCCAATACAGAAGACTCGAAATACTGTCATTATTCAAACATTGTTCGATTCTAAGTCCTTAAACACCAACTAGTAATCATCCTTAATCGAAAGCTTAATGAGTGAATCACCTAAACCTTACTTGAGCTTTGAATTGTCGAAGAAGGAGGAGGAGAAATTGGTTGCTGAAGGAGGAAATCGCAAGAGGAAAAATGTCGGCGACAGGAGGGTTTAAATGAGGTTTTAGACTTTCTAATTTCTACTTATACCAAATAAAACTAACTTAATTACAATTCTGCCACTAAACCTACTTTCATTTATAATCTCTTTATTACATGAATCACACCATAATTAATTGCAGGAAAAATATATGACCAAGGTGCTGGTTGTTACATAAATAATTCAAAAGTCTGTTTTAAATTGTAAAGTTCCAAATAGTTAGTTATCGAGATCTGATTATGAGTTATTAACTGAGAAAAGGAAGAAAAATTGAAAATTTGAGGGACTGCTCCTAAAGGTCCTAATGAATTCCTAATTGAAATTAGAGAATCTTTTTTAATTGATTCTTTTATCACATTCTAATATTTTCCATCATTGAATGGATCCATTTGAAAACAATTAGATGCTGACAAAATTCTCAAAGATTGTCGTTCTTTATTCCGATTTATATTTAACAACGTACGAATAGTTCCTTGATTTTGACTAAGGGATTGTTGAACCCTTGCCTTGGAATAAAGAGAATCCAATGGATTGCTATTGGTGTAATCAGACTCATTATTGAAGATCAATCCTGAATCTGGGTCTTCCCTTTTTCTGATATACGAAATATGGGATTTCACTAAGTCTATTCTTAGAAAATTTCTTTTCACTACCATCCTAAGGTTCAACCAACCGTTGGTTTGCTTAAACAAGATTTCACTGAAGTGAACCCGACGCGAAGTTAGTGAAACCTGAGCGTAGCTATGTCATGTGAAGTGTGAAGAACCTCTGCTTCCTTTTTTAGACACCTTCTATTCTTATTCCCCGGAGCACAAGAACTAGGGTAAATTCGTCAACTGGATAGCTATAGTACAGAGTTTAAGGGGGGAATATATATTCTATATATTCGCTTTTCTGGGGGGGTCTTTTATGTATAGGTGAAAAAGGGAAGGAGAAATGGAGCCAGTGAGTGGCAACTGGTTCAGCGGTGCTATCAAAAACTGCTTTCTATGTGTTATCAGAGCCACTCGTCCCTTCTCCTTTCCTTTCAGCCAAGGCCAAGGTCTAACCTCCCATAGCTAATGAAAGGGAATACCTTCAAAGAAAACAGAACCAACTATAAGCCCTGAGAGCCAGCAAGCACACCTCTCTCTCTATTTTTTTTTAAAAAAGCCCTAAATAAGTTGAGTAAGGGTAGTAAACTCCTTGTTTTCTTTCCGATAGCTGCCGAGTTTTTCCTGTTTTCAAGTCGCAAGTGGATCAGAAAAAGTCTTGATGGTTGTCTTACAAAAGAGATTTCTTATTAGGGGGAGGTGCTTAACCATATCCTTATACCTGTTTGTTTGTAAAAGGTGTAAGGATATGGTTAAGCGGCTCAAAACAGCTTTCTATGTTCAATGCTGTAGTGTGTTGCTTATGCTTGCCTCACTGCCCCGTTCTTTAACTTCCCTTCTTTCGTCCGTCCACGAGGCTGTAAAAAGAGAGAAAGGGGCGGCTATCTAGCGGGAGTCGTTTCGGTTGTATGCCACGAGGTCCCTATGGACAAGGGGACAAGTGAATCATAACTTTTGGGCGCAGGCAGCCCTCTACCATCCATCCCATTGCATTCCATCGTCTCGTATTGTACTGTACCGTATCAGACCAGATACATCTATTGAGTGAGAGAAAGGGATCAAACTCGAATTCTATATTCTTTATTTGGATATTGATAGGGATCCCCTTTCATTCCTAGATTCCCGTCACTACGGATTGATTGTCCCTACCTAACTACATGGTAGTGGTCTAGGGAGCGCAATTGCTAGAGCACGGGAGAATGAATAGTAATGATTTCAGCAAGAGCAGCCGGACGGACTACTGAGTCTAGTGACTACTAGAGTTGAGTGGAGTCAAAAGGTATGGTATAGCAGCCTTTCCAATGTCTCCGAATTGCCTCAACGTCTCCCACCCCGACGCGAAGTAGATCACAGAATTGAACTCGAGCCAGGCGCTCGACCCCCACTGGTTCCAAAGGCTAAAAGCCAGAATAGTGGATCCAGTAGTTCTAAATATATTATGTGACCCTTTAGAGTAATATAAAAAAAGTACCTACCCTTTAGATATATAAAATAGAAGTCTCATTGAGTTAGTGTTCCAAAAAATTCACTCCCCATTTATTTGACCGTTTAGAGTAATGTTCCCCTTGAGAGTCGTCCAAGTTGGATCTTTCTATCATCGAGATTGGGTTGTTGTTCACTTTCTATTCTATATTCTATTATCAAAGAGTCTATAGAAGAGAAATATCAAGAAAAAGAGTCGTTCTCTGGTTTTTACCAGAGTTTGAATCACAATGGGTATGGTAGCTATACTTAATAGAAGAGAAAGCCTCATAGAAGTTAGCAAAATTTCCCTTGATGCCAGTCCAACTGTACAAGGAACCCTTGCTTAAGCGAGTTCTAAAAAATGTGACAGGTGGTTATTATGATTCAATATGGGTAGCGACACCGATTTCTTTAATAAAAGAAAAGAGAAGGGGAGGTATCGAATTCCTTGATAGGATGGTACTCTATCGAATTCCTGCTCACTATGACATATATGTTCTAGTGATGAGATCTATTTCTCTTTTCTCTTTCCGGCATAAATTTTTCCTATGCTTTCGATTGAAACTCAAGATCGAAAGACAAAGAATTTCAAATGATAAACATGAAATTGAACATGTCATTGTTAAGCGAGGTTTTGAGTAATGACCACAAAAAGCATGTTGTTAGTAATGACAACGAAAATCAAATGACAGTAGGAGATCATATCTTAGAAAAGAATGTGAATGCTAATTCTAATTCATCTCATGTATTAGATCATGTGGATCATAATGCTAATCCTAATTCGTTTCATGTGGATCATAATGAGTCTGAGAATGTAACTTCTTTTGATGAAGACTCTAGTGCTGATGATCAGACAGCGTTGGATGATTCTAGTGTCAATAAATTGAAGTTTGAGTATGATAATCCGGATTGGACTTGGGGCTGGTCTTGGTTAGAACATAATATTGGATATAGTTTCAAAGAGAATGGATCTGATAAAAAGAAAGACTATCACTTGGACTTTATGGGTCTCTTTTATATCCAGTTAGAAAAAAATCAGATAAAAGAAGAGAAGAAAACAAAATTAACTCAATATAAAGAAAACATTATCGATCTCTTGGAATCAGCTAAAAATATGGAAATGACAAAAGAGAATTTTGAAATTCTCCAAATAGAAATAGAGGATTTAACAATGAAGTTCGATGAAAAATCAATCTTCAAAAGTTCTCATAATATCCTCAAAATCTTGATTAATGACAAGAAGGAGAATGCAAAAGATTTTCTCATAAAATATAAGCATATATCCGAAGAAGATTTGGAGTTGATAAACACTTTCCTCGGTCATTATATGCTTGAAGCCATAATTGTTCACACACTTTCATTCTTGTTTTACTCACTAGAGTGTTTATCTCTGATCAAACTCTCCCATTTAATTGACCAACTTGAGAATAATGTGAGGATACAAATCAAATTAGCTAGAAATAGAATTGACAAAGAAGAAAAAGCATTTTCGGTAAAAAGAGAGAAAAGAGATTCTCAAAAAGGACTGAGAAAAGATCAGTATCCGAAGTAGCAGCAAAAAATGGGTATCCATTTTTCATGATATTATGCATGGATCAGATATCTCATGGCGAATTCTTCAGAAAAATGGGTGTTTTCTATAATGGAATCTGATAAGTGAGATTTCGAGTAAGTGGTTACATAATCTTCTTATGTCCGAAGAAATGATTCATTGAAATAATGAGTTACCATTGATATCGACACATCTGAGATCGCCAAATGTTCAGAAGTTCCTTTATTCAATCCTTTTCCTTCTTCTTGTTGTTGGATATTTTCTTCGTACACATCTTCTCTTTGTTTCTCGAGCCTATAGTAAGTTACAGATAGAGTTTGAAAAGGTCAAATCTTTGATGATTCCATCATACATGATTGAGTTGCAAAAACTTCTGGATAGGTATCCCACATCTTAACTGAATTCTTTCTGGTTAAAGAATCTCTTTCTAGTTGCTCTGGAACAATTAGGAGATTATCTAGAAGAAATTCTGCTTTTGGTTGTAACATGCTATGGTCCGGGTCAAATCAATACGTTCTAAGAATAAAGATTGGAATCTAAATCTCATCGATCTCATAAGTATCATACCAAATCCCATCAATTGAATCGCTTTTTCAATAAATATGAGACATCTAAGTCATACAAGTAAAGAGATATATTCATTGATAAGAAAAAGAAAAAATGTGAACAGATTGATGATAAAATAGAATCATGGGTCTCGCGATTGATGATAAAGAAAGAGAATTATTGGTTCAGTTCTCCACCTTAACGACGGAAAAAAGGATTGATCCAATTCTATTGAGTCTGACTTATAGTGATCATTTATCAAAGAATGGCTCTGGTTATCAAATGATTGAATAACCAGGAGAAATTTACTTACGATACTTAGTTGACATTCATAAAAAGTATCTAATGAATAATGAGTTCAATACATCCTGTTTAGCAGAAAGATGGACATTCCTTGCTCATTATCAGACAATCACTTATTCACAAACGGGCTAATAGTTTGAATTTCCCATCTCATCGAAAACACTTTTAGCTCCGCTTAGCCCTATCCCCCTCTAGGGGTATTTTAGCGATAGGTTCTATAGGAGCTGGACGATCCTATTTGGTCAAATATCTAGCGACAAACTCCTATGTTACTTTCATTATAGTATTTCTGAATGGATAACAAACCTAAGAGTTTTCTTATTGATGATAGTGGCGATATTGATGATAGTGATGATATCGACCGTGACCTTGATACGGAGCTGGAGCTTTTCACTATGATGAATGCACTAACTATGGATATGATGCCGGAAATAAACCGATTTTATATCACCCTTCAATTCAAATTAGCAAAAGCAATGTCTCCTTGCATAATATGGATTCCAAACATTCATGATCTGGATGTGAATGAGTCAAATTACTTATCCCTCGGTCTATTAGTGAACTATCTCTCCAGGGATTGTGAAAGATGTTCCACTAGAAAGATTCTTGTTATTGCGTCGACTCATATTCCCAAAAAAGTAGATCCTGCTCTAATAGCTCCGAATAAATTAAATACATACATTAAAATACGAAGGCTTCTTATTCCACAACAACGAAAGCACTTTTTCACTCTTTCATATACTAGGGGATTTCACTTGGAAAAGCAAATGTTCCATACTAATGGATTCGGGTCCATAACCGTGGGTTCCAATGTACGAGATCTTGTAGCACTTACCAATGAGGCCCTATCCATTAGTATTACGCAGAAGAAATCCATTATAGACACTAATCTAATTAGATCTGCTCTTCATAGACAAACTTGGGATTTGCGATCCCAGGTAAGATCGGTTCAGGATCATGGGATCCTTTTCTATCAGATAGGAAGGACTGTTGCACAAAATGTACTTCTAAGTAATTGCTCCATAGATCCTATATCTATCTATATGAAGAAGAAAGAATGTAACGAAGGGGGTTCTTATTTGTACAAATGGTACTTCGAACTTGGAACGAGCATGAAGAAATTAACGAGACTTCTTTCTCTTTTGAGTTGTTCTGCCGGATCGGTCGCTCAAGACCTTTGGTCTCTACCCGGACCCGATGAAAAAATGGGATCACTTCTTTTCTTATGGACTCGTTGAGAATGATTCTGATCTAGTTCATGGCCTATTAGAAGTAGAAGGCGCTCTGGTGGGATCCTCACAGACAGAAAAAGATTGCAGTCGATTTGATAATGATCGAGTGACATTGCTTCTTCGGCCCGAACCAAGGAATCCCTTAGATATGATGCAAAATGGATCTTGTTCTATCGTTGATCAGAGATTTCTCTATGAACAATACGAATCGGAGTTTGAAGAAGGGGAAGGAGAAGGAGTCCTCGACCCGCAACAGATAGAGGAGGATTTATTCAATCACATAGTTTGGGCTCCTAGAATATGGCGCCCTTGGGGCTTTCTATTTGATTGTATCGAAAGGCCCAATTCATTGGGATTTCCCTATTGGGCTAGGCCATTTCGGGGCAAGCGGATCATTTATGATGAAGAGGATGAGCTTCAAGAGAATGATTCGGAGTTCTTGCAGAGTGGAACCGTGCAGTACCAGACACGAGATAGATCTTCCAAAGAACAAGGCTTTTTTCGAATAAGCCAATTCATTTGGGATCCTGCAGATCCACTCTTTTTCCTATTCAAAGATCAGCCTTTTGTCTCTGTGTTTTCACATCGAGAATTCTTTGCAGATGAAGAGATGTCAAAGGGGCTTCTTACTTCCCAAACAGATCTTCCTACATCTATATATAAACGCTGGTTTATCAAGAATACGCAAGAAAAGCACTTCGGATTGTTGATTCATCACCAGAGATGGCTTAGAACCAATAGTTCATTAGATAATGGATTTTTCCGTTCACCATCCGAGAGTTCTCAGTATTTATGAAATCTGTTCCTATCTAACGGAACGCTATTGGATCAAATGACAAAGACATTGTTGAGAAAAAGATGGGGATGAAATGCAAATTTGATTCATGTAACAAGAGAAAGGTTTCCAGCCGGAAAAATATGTGGCCATGAAATAGGGATTAAGTGGAACAGAATTGAAAGGGTGGTAGAGTCGTGAAAAGACTTGTTTCTTCCATATTTTGGACCTTAGCTCCATGGAACAATATAATACTGCTGAAACATGGAAGAATGGAAATCTTATATCAAAACATTATGTATGGATGGTATGAACTGCCTAAACAAGAATTCTTGAACAGTGAACAACCAGAGTTATTACACTATATCCAAAAATTTCCATTAATGAAAGATGTAAATATTAATGAAAGTTGTAAATCCATTGGAAAATCAAAAAGACGCATGCCAGGTGTTTCTATCTGTTACAATAACGAATCATTGGTCTAACTGAATAACTAAAAAAAAGATAGACATTTCTATTCGTCTCAGGTCGACGGATCTACGCTGCTTTGGAAAAAAAAAAGGAAGAACTGGGAAGTAATCCAAATGGCGAGAAGAGTTCGGTTAGAATGGAATCAAAACAGATGCTTCAAGACGACCGCCTAAATCAATCTTTCCTTGTGATTCCGTTTCTTAAAACATATTAGAGGGTGCCTAAGTTCTGGGATTACGGGGACATATAATTGATTTTGCTTAAAGAAAACAGTCCACTCCCAAAATGACCAAAATGGACCAGGCAGTATACTTGCAGCTCTATCTACATTCACCAAATGAAAAGTCCTTCGGCAAACACCTGATCGAGGACTAGCTGATATATTTTGCTATTGGGTTCTCGACCTTATGAGTTCAAATTTTCGAAGTTCTCTCGAATTCATGTTCAGTCTGTAACACCCGGTCCTTCGAGTTTACGGGATTTCAGAATACAATGACATTTTCGTAAATATTGTAAAATTAATCTCATTTTTACGAACGAGAAGTTTCATTAGAACCCTAAGAATAAGTTGGAATGTTTGGTGAAATAAGGAGGTTTGGAGAGATCAAATCTATCGTTAAGTAACGAAATAGAAGAGTATTAAGCTAAAAGGGCAAAACGGTAAGTTGTTAGATTAATTTTAATTAAAAGCAAATTTCCCTTTCCCTACTCTCATATTTTCCCTCTACTTCCACAAAAGAAAACCTCCAGACAGCTTTTGAGGCGATTATCGAGCTCTTCTTCGACGTTTCCTCACGCCAACGCTAGCTCCAAACTCCGACCAACGTTTCTCTTCCCATTTACTTCCGCAATCACAGCTCTAGGTAAGTTTCTAACATTTTGGAAGTTAGGTCCAGATTTTAGAGTTTTTAATCGGTTAGGGTTTTGTCAAAAATTATTGAGTGAAGTTAGAAATCATTACTTATCGAATTGTTGGAGAATAATGGAGGTATTTATGATTAGGGAGTATAGTTAAGTAGAGTTAATGGAGCTCGATTGGTCAATATTATTTTTAATGTCATGTATTATGAATTGGTCTAGGTGAACAAAGCTCACGGATAGTGCTCGAGGTGCTGAGGACCCGAGGTAAGTCTTCGTGACTCTTTTGGCCGATTTGGCCTACACCATAATATTTTATTGTTGATTGAGGATCTTGGAGATGTAGAATGTGTTGGGTAATAGGTTGGGTAGTTAGTTTTAGTTAAGTTGTTGAATGTTTAAGTTGTTGCTTGTTTATGCTTTGGTTTTAATTACGGCATCGTACATATTCATGCATCATGGTTTATGGAAAAAGCACGAAAAGGTATTTCCATGCATGTTTTCATGAAAAATGAAAAGGTGAATGAAAAGGTTAACGAAAAGGGAAGTGAAAAGGTAAACAAAAAGGTGAATGAAAAGGTTAACGAAAAGGAAAACGAAAAGGGAAGTGAAAAGGAAAACGAAGGTGAATGAAAGGTAAACTGAAAAGGTTAACGAAAAGGAAAACGAAAAGGTGAATGAAAAGGTTAACGAAAAGGAAAACGAAAAGGTGAATGAAAAGGTTAACGAAAAGGAAAACGAAAAGGTGAATGAAAAGGTTAACGAAAAGGAAAACGAAAAGGTGAATGAAAAGGTTAACGAAAAGGAAAACGAAAAGGTGAATGAAAAGGTTAACGAAAAGGAAAACGAAAAGGTGAATGAAAAGGTTAACGAAAAGGAAAACGAAAAGGTGAATGAAAAGGTTAACGAAAAGGAAAACGAAAAGGTGAATGAAAAGGTTAACGAAAAGGAAAACGAAAAGGTGAATGAAAAGGTTAACGAAAAGGAAAACGAAAAGGTGAATGAAAAGGTTAACGAAAAGGAAAACGAAAAGGTGAATGAAAAGGTTAACGAAAAGGAAAACGAAAAGGTGAATGAAAAGGTTAACGAAAAGGAAAACGAAAAGGTGAATGAAAAGGTTAACGAAAAGGAAAACGAAAAGGTGAATGAAAAGGTTAACGAAAAGGAAAACGAAAAGGTGAATGAAAAGGTTAACGAAAAGGAAAACGAAAAGGTGAATGAAAAGGTTAACGAAAAGGAAAACGAAAAGGTGAATGAAAAGGTTAACGAAAAGGAAAACGAAAAGGTGAATGAAAAGGTAAACAAAAAGGTGAATGAAAAGGTTAACGAAAAGGAAAACGAAAAGGTGAATGAAAAGGTTAACGAAAAGGAAAACGAAAAGGTGAATGAAAAGGTTAACGAAAAGGAAAACGAAAAGGTGAATGAAAAGGTTAACGAAAAGGAAAACGAAAAGGTGAATGAAAAGGTTAACGAAAAGGAAAACGAAAAGGTGAATGAAAAGGTTAACGAAAAGGAAAACGAAAAGGTGAATGAAAAGGTTAACGAAAAGGAAAACGAAAAGGTGAATGAAAAGGTTAACGAAAAGGAAAACGAAAAGGTGAATGAAAAGGTAAACAAAAAGGTGAATGAAAAGGTTAACGAAAAGGAAAACGAAAAGGTGAATGAAAAGGTTAACGAAAAGGAAAACGAAAAGGTGAATGAAAAGGTTAACGAAAAGGAAAACGAAAAGGTGAATGAAAAGGTTAACGAAAAGGAAAACGAAAAGGTGAATGAAAAGGTTAACGAAAAGGAAAACGAAAAGGTGAATGAAAAGGTTAACGAAAAGGAAAACGAAAAGGTGAATGAAAAGGTTAACGAAAAGGAAAACGAAAAGGTGAATGAAAAGGTTAACGAAAAGGAAAACGAAAAGGTGAATGAAAAGGTAAACAAAAAGGTGAATGAAAAGGTTAACGAAAAGGAAAACGAAAAGGTGAATGAAAAGGTTAACGAAAAGGGAAGTGAAAAGGAAAAATTTTGGACTTGGGTCCTCTTTGCCCTCGGTTCAATTGGCCGACTCCTCTTTCGTTTTTCAAGGTTTTATTTAAATGACTTTCTTTTAAATATGTTCCAACAGGTATATTGAATTTAATGATTTAACGAAGGGGGTTCACTTGAGAATGTTTAAAAAGAAAAATTTTCAAGGGAAATTAAGGGTTAAGTTTAAGGGTCGCTACACATTTAGGTTTATAAAAATTTAAATTTGTACAGTAAAATCGGGAATAATTTAAGGGTCATTACAGTTATGGTATCAGAGCCCCCGGGTTTTACAATCGGTTCTGTAGACTGCTCGACTGCTTAGCCACTACGCGGATATCCTTCATCAACTGTAAGTATGTTTAAAAGCTTTATTTAATTTTGATTTCTTAGGATTATTTGTGTTAGCTTTTATAGGAGATATATAAGATGGTTCGAGGAAAAGACCCTAGGGACGAGGCTCTCGACCGACTTACGGACTTGCTGGACCGTCAAGCCCAGCATATGGACAGGCAAGCACAACAAATCAAGCATTTATGTTTTTGGAAGTTCTGAGTGAATGGTGTGTGAGTAAAGGGGGAAAATTGTATGGGTTTTGGTTAAGTGTTTTGTCAAAGTCAATCGGTAGATGTGTTAGGTTACTGTTGAGCGTGGATGTGATCAGCGGTGGATGTTGCTTGGTCAAAGTCAATCAGTAGATGTGTTAGGTTACTGTTGAGCGGTGGATGTGAGCGATAGAAGTGTTGAGCGGTGGATGTGATCAGCGGTGGATGTTGCTTGGTCAAAGTCAATCGGTAGATGTGTTAGGTTACTGTTGAGCGGTGGATGTGAGCGATAGAAGTGTTGAGCGGTGGATGTGAGCGATAGAAGTGTTGAGCGGTGGATGTGAGCGATAGAAGTGTTGAGCGGTGGATGTGAGCGATAGAAGTGTTGAGCGGTGGATGTGAGCGATAGAAGTGTTGAGCGGTGGATGTGAGCGATAGAAGTGTTGAGCGGTGGATGTGAGCGATAGAAGTGTTGAGCGGTGGATGTGAGCGATAGAAGTGTTGAGCGGTGGATGTGAGCGATAGAAGTGTTGAGCGGTGGATGTGAGCGATAGAAGTGTTGAGCGGTGGATGTGAGCGATAGAAGTGTTGAGCGGTGGATGTGAGCGATAGAAGTGTTGAGCGGTGGATGTGAGCGATAGAAGTGTTGAGCGGTGGATGTGAGCGATAGAAGTGTTGAGCGGTGGATGTGAGCGATAGAAGTGTTGAGCGGTGGATGTGAGCGATAGAAGTGTTGAGCGGTGGATGTGAGCGATAGAAGTGTTGAGCGGTGGATGTGAGCGATAGAAGTGTTGAGCGGTGGATGTGAGCGATAGAAGTGTTGAGCGGTGGATGTGAGCGATAGAAGTGTTGAGCGGTGGATGTGAGCGATAGAAGTGTTGAGCGGTGGATGTGAGCGATAGAAGTGTTGAGCGGTGGATGTGAGCGATAGAAGTGTTGAGCGGTGGATGTGAGCGATAGAAGTGTTGAGCGGTGGATGTGAGCGATAGAAGTGTTGAGCGGTGGATGTGAGCGATAGAAGTGTTGAGCGGTGGATGTGAGCGATAGAAGTGTTGAGCGGTGGATGTGAGCGATAGAAGTGTTGAGCGGTGGATGTGAGCGATAGAAGTGTTGAGCGGTGGATGTGAGCGATAGAAGTGTTGAGCGGTGGATGTGAGCGATAGAAGTGTTGAGCGGTGGATGTGAGCGATAGAAGTGTTGAGCGGTGGATGTGAGCGATAGAAGTGTTGAGCGGTGGATGTGAGCGATAGAAGTGTTGAGCGGTGGATGTGAGCGATAGAAGTGTTGAGCGGTGGATGTGAGCGATAGAAGTGTTGAGCGGTGGATGTGAGCGATAGAAGTGTTGAGCGGTGGATGTGAGCGATAGAAGTGTTGAGCGGTGGATGTGAGCGATAGAAGTGTTGAGCGGTGGATGTGAGCGATAGAAGTGTTGAGCGGTGGATGTGAGCGATAGAAGTGTTGAGCGGTGGATGTGAGCGATAGAAGTGTTGAGCGGTGGATGTGAGCGATAGAAGTGTTGAGCGGTGGATGTGAGCGATAGAAGTGTTGAGCGGTGGATGTGAGCGATAGAAGTGTTGAGCGGTGGATGTGAGCGATAGAAGTGTTGAGCGGTGGATGTGAGCGATAGAAGTGTTGAGCGGTGGATGTGAGCGATAGAAGTGTTGAGCGGTGGATGTGAGCGATAGAAGTGTTGAGCGGTGGATGTGAGCGATAGAAGTGTTGAGCGGTGGATGTGAGCGATAGAAGTGTTGAGCGGTGGATGTGAGCGATAGAAGTGTTGAGCGGTGGATGTGAGCGATAGAAGTGTTGAGCGGTGGATGTGAGCGATAGAAGTGTTGAGCGGTGGATGTGAGCGATAGAAGTGTTGAGCGGTGGATGTGAGCGATAGAAGTGTTGAGCGGTGGATGTGAGCGATAGAAGTGTTGAGCGGTGGATGTGAGCGATAGAAGTGTTGAGCGGTGGATGTGAGCGATAGAAGTGTTGAGCGGTGGATGTGAGCGATAGAAGTGTTGAGCGGTGGATGTGAGCGATAGAAGTGTTGAGCGGTGGATGTGAGCGATAGAAGTGTTGAGCGGTGGATGTGAGGATGTTGCTTGGCAGAAGTTGATCGGTAGATGTGTTAGGTTACTGTTGAGCGTGGATGTGATCAGCGGTGGATGTTGCTTGGCAAAAGTTGAGCGGTAGATGTGAACAGGAAAAATTTGGACTTGGGTCCTCTTTGCCCTCGGTTCAATGGCCGACTCCTCTTTCGTTTTTCAAGGTTTTATTTAATGACTTTCTTTAAATATGTTCCAACAGGTATATTGAATTTAATGATTAACGAAGGGGGTTCACTTGAGAATGTTTAAAAGAAAAATTTTCAAGGAAATTAAGGGTTAAGTTTAAGGGTCGCTACACATTTAGGTTTATAAAAATTTAAATTTGTACAGTAAAATCGGGAATAATTTAAGGGTCATTACAGTTATGGTATCAGAGCCCCCGGGTTTTACAATCGGTTCTGTAGACTGCTCGACT
Organism: Begonia masoniana; assembly: GCA_022432975.1. Classification (NCBI taxonomy): domain Eukaryota; kingdom Viridiplantae; phylum Streptophyta; class Magnoliopsida; order Cucurbitales; family Begoniaceae; genus Begonia; species Begonia masoniana. The sequence continues at coordinate 22,032,150 of CM039512.1, read as the reverse complement.
GCTTAGCCACTACGCGGATATCCTTCATCAACTGTAAGTATGTTTAAAAGCTTTATTTAATTTTGATTTCTTAGGATTATTTGTGTTAGCTTTTATAGGAGATATATAAGATGGTTCGAGGAAAAGACCCTAGGGACGAGGCTCTCGACCGACTTACGGACTTGCTGGACCGTCAAGCCCAGCATATGGACAGGCAAGCACAACAAATCAAGCATTTAGTGAACCGTGAGGCCCGAGAAGTGATTGTTCCAAACAAACGTGGCATGGAAAGATTTCAGAAATTGCAACCCCCAGTATTCAACGGACAGTCATTGGATCCCACTTTAGCCGAGGAGTGGATCCGAACTATGGAGGACATGTTAGAATATGCAGGGATAGAGAATGGAAATAAAGTGGCCTACGTCACTTTTCATTTAGCGTTAGACGTCCGATTTTGGTGGGATTCAATCAAGGCAACAACAGATGTGACAGTTATGACATGGGAACAGTTCCAGATCGTGTTTTTCGATAAACATTTCAGCCGCACTGTGATGGTGGCTAAGAGAACGGAGTTTACGCAGCTGAAGCAGACAGGTTCAGTTACGGAGTATATTCAAAATTTGAGGCTTTATCGAGATTTACACCACGCCTAGTAAGTGATAACGAAGACAAGGTGCACCAGTTTATGGAGGGGCTGAACCCGGAGATCCGGATGAATGTTATATAGTATCGGGAATTATAGACATTCCCTGCTCAGACATCGCGGCGAGGGCTTTGGACTTCGAGGCTGCCCGAGCGACTTACATTAGGCCAAGGGAGCCAGCTAAGGGCTTCTTTCGTGAGATCCAGTCTCAACCCTGGAATAAAGATTGGTAGCCACAAGGACAACAACAACAAAGAGTTGTTAAAAGGCCGTATGCGGGAAACAATGACCAGGGTAAAGGAAAGCAGTTACAAGGAGCTACTCAAAAGCCCCTATGTCCTATATGTCAGAAGGAGCATTTCGGTGATTGCAGAATGGGCACGGATAGGTGCTATAGATGCGGAGGAACGGGCCATTATGTCAGGGATTGCCCACTACTAGGCCGAGACCGACAGGGTGGTGACCAGAAAAGAGTTACCCTGAGGGTCTTTGCGTTTATCGAGCCTGGTGACGTTGATGACGGAGCCCAGCCTTCCGATATTGCAGGTACGGTACTAAATTGCAGTTAGTGAAATAGAAAGTGTTAGAATAAAGGTGTAGGTTGGGGTGAGGATTTGAGGGTATGATTGTGCACTAGAATTTGGTTACCATTAGAGGAATACTCTAGTTCCACGAGATACCGCTAGTATGTCTAAGCGAGTAGAGAGCATAGTTGGAGCTCTTATAAATTAGATACGTGTGAAGTTAAAGGTGTTGGGACAAAAACAATATTTTAAGGAATTCAACTCAGATTAATTGTCGAGAGGATATGATCAGTAGCTGTAATGCTGTAACTCTTAGGGGAAGCCTTGAATTGGAGATCTAGGAGTTCGATAGTACCTAATGCATAACCAAGGACGTGGATAGTTAAAGTGAACGCAGTAAATGTGGTCAAAAAGCTACTGTTGCATCAATTAGTTACAGGAGTATGGAATAGAACCATAGAGATTGATCTCGAGTATAGCTAGGATCAAGTTTGTAAAGAGAAATTCAAAATTTTGGAAAGATGGGGGAAAGATACGTGAAAAGAACAGAGGGACTATAAATTGAAGTACAAGGTCGCAAGGTACGAGACAATAATGCCAAGGACTATAAGCTAAGTCAAATTTTGAGGACAAAATTTTAATTAAGGTGGATGGAATGTAACACCCGATCCTTCGAGTTTACAGGATTTCAGAATACAATGGCATTTTCATAAATATTGTAAAATTAATCCCATTTTACGAACGGGAAGTTTCATTAGAACCCTAGGAATAAGTTGGAATGTTTGGTGAAATAAGGAGGTTTGGAGAGATCAAATCTATCGTTAAGTAACAAAATAGAAGAGTATTAAGCTAAAAGAGCAAAACGGTAAGTTGTTAGATTAATTTTAATTAAAAGAAAATTTCTCTTTCCCTTCTCTCATTTTCCCTCTGCTTCCACGAAAGAAAACCTCCAGACAGCTTTTGAGGCGATTATCGAGCTCTCCTTCGACGTTTCCTCACGCCGACGCAAGCTCCAAGCTCCAAGCTCCGTCCAACGTTTCTCTTCCCATTTACTTCCGTAATCACAGCTCTAGGTAAGTTTCTAACGTTTTGGAAGTTAGTTCCAAATTTTAGAGTTTTTAATCAGTTAGGGTTTCGTCAAAAATTATTGAGTGAAATTAGAAATTGTTAGTTATCGAATTGTTGGAGAATAATATAGGTATTTATGCTTAGGAAGTATAGTTAAGTAGAGTTAATGGAGCTCGATTGGTCAATCTCAGTTTTAAAGTCATGTGTTATGAATTGGCCTAGGTGAACAAAATCTCACGAATAGTGCTCGGGGTGCTGAGGACCCGAGGTAAGTCTTCGTGACTCTTTTGGCTGATTTGGCCTACACCATAAAATTTATTGTTGATTGAGGATCTTGGAGATGTAGAATGTGTTAAGTAATAGGTTGGGTAGTTAGTTTTAGTTAAGTTGTTGAATGTTTAAGTTGTTGCTTGTTTATGCTTTGGTTTTAATTACGGCATCGTACATATTCATGCATCATGGTTTATGGAAAAAGCACGAAAAGGTATTTCCATGCATGTTTTCATGAAAAACGAAAAGGTGAATGAAAAGGTTAACGAAAAGGAAAACGAAAAGGGAAGTGAAAAAGTTAACGAAAAGGTGAATGAAAAGGTTAACGAAAAGGAAAACGAAAAGGGAAGTGAAAAAGTAAATGAAAAGGTGAATGAAAAGGTTAACGAAAAGGAAAACGAAAAGGGAAGTGAAAAGGTAAACGAAAAGGTGAATGAAAAGGTAAACGAAAAGGTGAATGAAAAGGTAAACGAAAAGGAAAACCAAAAAGGTAAATGAAAGGGATAAAAGAATGTCACGGTTTTAAGAACTACATATGCATCGCATGCATTGTCATTCACGTAGATTTACTGAGCCTTTAGCTCACAGACTTTTTTCTATGGTGTAGGTAACTTCGACACAGGTGAGGACGAGATCCCTCCACCCGAGGAATCAGCAGTTGATGAAAGATGGCCTGTGGGAGTATGCTGGCGTAGTCGGTGTGCATTTTGACTCGTGGAGATGTAAGTAAGAGTTTTGAGGGTGTTCAGGTTATTTTAGGATTGATGGTGGATTAGATAATATTTGTATAGTTAGAAACATTTTAGGATGCTTGGTTTCTGGATAGTTAATATTGATGTTTGGATGTGTTTTATGGATAGTTCGTGAACATATATGTATATAATGTTCATTTTGATGTCTCTGGAAATGGAGAATGTTATTTTTAATATTTTTGGAAGTTTTGAGTGAATGGTGTGTAAGTACAGGGGGAAAATTGTATGGGTTTTGGTTAAGTGTTTGGTCAAAGTCAATCGGTAGATGTGTTAGGTTACCGTTGAGCGGTGGATGTGAGCGATAAAAGTGCTAAGCGGTGGATGTGATCAGCGGTGGATGTTGCTTGGTCAAAGTCAATCGGTAGATGTGTTAGGTTAGTGTTGAACGGTGGATGTGAGCGATAGAAGTGTTGAGCGGTAGATGTGATCAGCGGTGGATGTTGCTTGGTCAAAGTCAATCGGTAGATGTGTTAGGTTACTGTTGAGCGGTGGATGTGATCATGTAGCGACCCTTACCCGTATCCTAATTTTCCATATTATTTTTTTTTTCATTTTATTTTACAGTTTAAGCAGAACTTAAACTAGAATCAAAATCGTTAACATTGTTTGTAAAATCTTTTAAGCAATTGACATAAAATTTAAAACACTTAAAACTATTAAAACAATCGGCCAGTGAAACAAGACAAAAATAGGGGCAAAAGGGACAATCGTCCCCTGAAATGTAGGGGCGATCGATCCCCCAAAACAGGCGATCGATCGCCTGTTAAAAATACTGAGGGGCGATCGATCGCCCTATTCCAGGCGATCGATCACCCTTCGGTGATCGCGTTTGCCTAGCGATCCCCTCAACAGGCGACCGCTCATCACACGAGGGGCGATCGATCGCCAAGCTCTCTGGAATTTTTCCAGAGAGCTCGGTTCCCTCATTTCCCTTTCTTCCTTCCTTTTCCTCTTTTTCCCTGCATACACATACTCCTCACACAACTTCACAACTTCACAATTTATTAACACAAATTCTACTTACCTCACAGTTATGCATTTCAACATTTAATCTCTCAGTACTCGTACATCCACCATTATCTCGCTCAAACCAACTCGAGTCACAATTCAAACAAAATACATTTTCACGAAAATGAACCGCGTGGATCTGTATAAAAACTAAACGTTTCCTCCTGTTTTAAAATCACCAAGCGGTTATAAAATAAGTTTCCAAAACGTTTAAAATTTCGAAACATAAACCTATCAACTAGTCCAGATCCAAACATCCTATAATGTTCTATCTGTACAAATATTTTACCTAACATTTTCTACCCAAAATACCTACATACGTCCCCATGGGTCATGAAACGCCTCGACTGCGCCAGCACACCCCCGCGAGCCATCCTCTGTCAACTGCATCACTCCTCGGGTGGAGGGATCTCATCCTCACTTATATTCTGATCACCTACACCATACAGACAATCTATGAGCTAAAGGCTCAGTAAGTTTCGTAAATGCAATGCATGCTGTGCGTATGAGTTTCAGAAATCATGCAACATTTTCTTATCATTACGTCGCAGACAGAATGTCATCGAGGTCTCCGCCCGCTAAATGGAAAGGATTCATCCCGCGGTCGGACAACCCTTTCTATCTAGCAGAGGGGGGTACATGCTCACTGTAACGACCCCGTTTCCCAGCAAGATATTGTCCGCTCTGGGGATTGGGCCGTAGCGCAATATCCTCCCCTCACGGGTTTGTTTGGCGAGAACTTCCGGAAGGCACCCAACCTGGAATATTTCTCACCGAAGCACTCTTAACTTCGAGAGTTCTATGGGATCCGTGTCAATCGTGCTCCACGTTGGCCACATTTCCGGTTGGGTACAGGCTCTGATACCATTTGTAACGACCCCGTTTCCCAGCAAGATATTGTCCGCTCTGGGGATTGGGCCGTAGCGCAATATCCTCCCCTCACGGGTTTGTTTGGCGAGAACTTCCCGGAAGGTCACCCAACCTGGAATTATTCTCACCGAAGCACTCTTAACTTCGGAGTTCTTATGGGATCCGTTGTCAATCGTGCTCCAAAACGCGTCTTGCTATGTTGGAAGGGTCTCTTTACATATGTTTCATTTCCACATACTTCCCCAAGCGATGTGGGATTGTGACGACCCCCTTTTTACGACCTGTCACCTTCCGGTTTGCCCGCGCGGACGGACCGCCATCCGGGTTCCGGTTCGTGCAGCCATCGTACCATACTTACACATCCGGGTCATCACAATCACCCCCCCTCGGGGGCCCAACGTCCTCGTTGGCCACATTTCCGGTTGGGTACAGGCTCTGATACCATTTGTAACGACCCCGTTTCCCAGCAAGATATTGTCCGCTCTGGGGATTGGGCCGTAGCGCAATATCCTCCCCTCACGGGTTTGTTTGGCGAGAACTTCCCGGAAGGTCACCCAACCTGGAATTATTCTCACCGAAGCACTCTTAACTTCGGAGTTCTTATGGGATCCGTTGTCAATCGTGCTCCAAAACGCGTCTTGCTATGTTGGAAGGGTCTCTTTACATATGTTTCATTTCCACATACTTCCCCAAGCGATGTGGGATTGTGACGACCCCCTTTTTACGACCTGTCACCTTCCGGTTTGCCCGCGCGGACGGACCGCCATCCGGGTTCCGGTTCGTGCAGCCATCGTACCATACTTACACATCCGGGTCATCACAATCACCCCCCCTCGGGGGCCCAACGTCCTCGTTGGCCACATTTCCGGTTGGGTACAGGCTCTGATACCATTTGTAACGACCCCGTTTCCCAGCAAGATATTGTCCGCTCTGGGGATTGGGCCGTAGCGCAATATCCTCCCCTCACGGGTTTGTTTGGCGAGAACTTCCCGGAAGGTCACCCAACCTGGAATTATTCTCACCGAAGCACTCTTAACTTCGGAGTTCTTATGGGATCCGTTGTCAATCGTGCTCCAAAACGCGTCTTGCTATGTTGGAAGGGTCTCTTTACATATGTTTCATTTCCACATACTTCCCCAAGCGATGTGGGATTGTGACGACCCCCTTTTTACGACCTGTCACCTTCCGGTTTGCCCGCGCGGACGGACCGCCATCCGGGTTCCGGTTCGTGCAGCCATCGTACCATACTTACACATCCGGGTCATCACAATCACCCCCCCTCGGGGGCCCAACGTCCTCGTTGGCCACATTTCCGGTTGGGTACAGGCTCTGATACCATTTGTAACGACCCCGTTTCCCAGCAAGATATTGTCCGCTCTAGGGATTGGGCCGTAGCGCAATATCCTCCCCTCACGGGTTTGTTTGGCGAGAACTTCCCGGAAGGTCACCCAACCTAGAATTGCTCTCACCGAAGCACTCTTAACTTCGGAGTTCTTATGGGATCCGTTGTCAATCGTGCTCCAAAACGCGTCTTGCTATGTTGGAAGGGTCTCTTTACATATGTTTCATTTCCACATACTTCCCCAAGCGATGTGGGATTGTGACGACCCCCTTTTTAAGACCTGTCACCGTCCGGTTCGCCCGCGCGGACGGACCGCCATCCGGGTTCCGGTTCGTGCAGCCATCGTACCATAATTACACATCCGGGTCATCACAGCGCCTTTTTTGTAAAGACCCAGCCCAGCCCGTGGACGCACCGCCATCGACTGGGCCCAGCCCGATACGTATCGCCGTCAGCTGTTGGGCCTCCACTCACGGTCTTTCCCCTCCCTGTAGGTTATTTTTGCCTTCCCCCCCACTCGAACCCAGGACCTCAGGGTTAAGTACCTGGGCTACAAGTGAGGAGTACCACTTGAGCTACTAGCTCAAGTGGTACTCCTCACTTGTAGCCCAGGTACTTAATCCTGAGGTCCTGGGTTCGAGTGGGGGGGAAGGCAAAAATAACCTACAGGGAGGGGAAAGACCGTGAGTGGAGGCCCAACAGTTGACGGCGATACGTATCGGGCTGGGCCCAGTCGATGGCGGTGCGTCCGCGGGCTGGGCTGGGTCTTTACACTCACATATACAACAGCCATGCCTGAGCCCCACCTCGCATGACCAGATAACAGATTACGTAGATTCATTTAGTTTCAAGAGATGTGGTATTGTGACAGACCCCTTTGTGCCTACACAATAGATCAATAGCCCACTTTCAGGCCACATCTCTTTTCATGAAAACATCGTGCAGAATTTCATTTTCTATACTCATTTAAAAAAAACATGATGCATGAACACGTGCATAACAAAACATTCAACATATGTACCATCTAGACAATAAAAAGCATAATCTATGTACAACATATATACCATCAAGACAATAAAAAGCATAATCTACATTCTACATATATACCATCAAGAGAATAAAAAAGCATAATCTATAAAAGAACTAATCTTAACTACCCAACCAAAGCATATAAACAAACAATTCACCAATGATCTTCGACGCGACTTCAACGTACGGTGTAGGCCAATCGGCCCTAGTAAGTCAAGAGAACTTACCTATCGTCCGTTGCAACTCTAGCTCAGTCCACGAGCGTTGTTCACCTAAGGCAAATTCACCACAATTGTCGTTAATACGAGTTTAAATCATTGAACGTCCGAACTAACGAAACCTTAACTAAAGAAGTCTCCTAATGTTCTAATTTAACTAATCGACGCATTTTATCGAGCAACTCACGCTCGACACATCAAACCTCCATTATCGAGTTTTTCCAAAACCCCTAAAATTCTCAAACTCTAACATTTCTCACAAATCGACCTAACTTCGTCCAATAACGTTCAATACGTCCTTTATATTCATAAATACAGTAAACCTATCGATTTCAAACCCTAAATCACGTTTTTCACAAAACCTAAACAAAACCTTAACCGTGAAACTTCGTAAAAACCAAACAATAACCTTCCAAAACTATAGAATCATACCTAGGGTCGAGATTGAGGAAGAAATCGCGAAGAATCGAGACGATCGGAGAGGAGATCGGTCGCCGGAGAGGGAGAGAATGCCACGGGAGAGAAAATCGTTGGAGGGGAGAGGAGAGAAAAACTAAAATCGTTAAGTGTCTGGAGAAGAAGAAGAGAGGATTTTGTTTTTAATTAAATTTGACTTTGCAAATTACCTTTTTGCCCTTCCTTTGATTTTCTATTTGTTTCGTCCTTTGTTTCGTTAATTAACTAACGATTCGGTTTTTCCAAATTTCCTTACTTCGCCAATAACTTCAACTTATTACTAGGGTTCCATTAAAACTGTCCGTTCATAATTCGGACCCCGTTTACTATTTTTACCAAAGTATCCTTTATATTACGTTAAACGTAATTCTCATAAAATTAGCGTTAAACTCCTAAAATTTCCAAAGTTTTCTTAAAATCCTTATTAATTATTAGGATCGTAATAACGCTTTCTTTTCGCAAAATGGACTTGATTTGACATAATTACAAAAATGCCATTCATATGCAAAAAATTGAAAACCCTTAGAATAACATTCTCCATTTCCATAGACATAAAATGAACATTATATACATATATGTTTACGAACTATCCATAATACATATCCAAACATCAAATATTAACTATCTAGAAACCAAGCATCCTAAAATGTTTCTAACTATACAATTGTCCTATCTAATCCACCATCAGTCCCAAAATAACCCGAATACCCTCAAAACTCTTACTTACATCCCCAAGGGTCAAAATGCGCACCGATTGCTCAACACACTTCCATGGGTCATCTTTCTTCAATTGCTCATTCTTCGGATGGAGGGATCTCATCCTCACCTATTTCAAAATCACCTGCACCATACAGACAACTATGAGCTAAAGGCTCAGCAAGTTTCGTAAATGCAGATGCATGCTGTGCATATGAAGTTCAGAAATCATGCAAACTTTTCTTATCATTTCGTCACAGACAGAATATCACCGAGGTCTCAGCCTATTAGATGGAGAGGACAAGCCCCGCGATTGGACAACCCTCTCCACCTAACTGGGGGGGGGGGGGGTACACGCTTACATCCGTTTACAATCATTGTTGAGCCCCACCTCGCATGACCAGATAACAGATTACGTAGGTTCATTTCGTTTTGGGCAATATGGTATTGTGACAAACCCCTTTGGCCTACACAATAGATCAATAGCCCCCTTTCGGGTCACAGCTCTTTTCATGAAAACATAGTGTGGAAATTCATTTTCTATGCATAATTGAAAACCATGATGCATGAACAATTACGTGCTTAAAGTAAACATACATCATACATACCATCGAGACAATAAAAGCATATCCTATAAAAGAACTAATCCTAACTACCCAACCAAAACATTTAATAAGCAGTTCACCAATGATCACCAACAATCATCGAGAGACAAAACTTGACATATGGTGTAGGCCAATCGGCCACAGTTAGTCACGAGAACTTACCTCAAGTCCTCAACACACCAAGCACTATCCGTGAACTTGTTCACCTAAGACAATTTATAACACACGGCATTAGAACCGAATCTAACCCAATTGGACTCCGTTAATTCCACTTAACTATCCTCCATAATCATAAATGCCTTATTATCATTCAACATTCAATAGTTAACGATTTCTAACTTCCATCGGCAATTTCTAACGAAACCCTATTTGAATAACAACTCTCAAAATCGAAGGCTAACAATCCAAAACATTAAAACCTTATCTAGGGTCGCGATTTAGGAATGAATCGTGAAGGAAATTAATCGGGTTGAGGAGCCGTTGAATTGTGAAGAAGCGTAGGGGTGGAGAGAATTTTTGTGGCTGTGAAAGTTAATGGAGAGAAAGAGTGAAAGTGAATGTGGTTTCTCGTAAGAGAGGGAAAAGGAAGGTGTTTCCTTTGCCAAGCTTCTCCCACAAGTTTTGACACTTGTCACACTCTCACTTGGTGCTCCCAACTACCCCCTTTTTACTTCCTAATTTGCCCCTCCATCCAATTGCTTGTTTGGTTGAACTTAGTTTGGTTTCTCCAACATATCTCGTTATTTGACTAACTATTCATTTTCTCCAAATTTCCTTATTTCACCATAAATTCCAATTTATTATTTAGGTCCCAATAAAACTTTCCGTTCGCAAAACAGACTTAATTTGACATATTTCTAAAAATGCCATTATTTATTGAAATTACAAAATCCCGTAAAATCGGGTGTTACACTGCTCATTGTTTGCTTGCTTACCATCATCCATATGGTTTGATGGCTATATATATGTATAAAATATCCTCTCATTACGAAGGTTCTCTACCTTAGCTTAGTAAGGATAGGTTGTGGAGGTTATAGGATAGGGTCCTTGCCAAGCTCAGTCATACAAGATCTCATCACTTTGAGCGGATTCTTGCTATGTGCACCAAGCCTCGGGGTCACAATGACTATCCATTAGAATTGTCGCTTAGTAGAGTGAGCTTTCGCTTTCTTATCTTTGAGGTTAGGTTTCATTATCTCCTTCCTTCTTAAAGTCAAGTTAAGAGTTGGGGCGACTCCTTCTTTCTTTTCTTATTTCCATCAGAACGAGTCCGGGACTTCATTGAGTGGTCTTTGCTCAGGAATTGGATGAAGGATTGGCTTCGGTACGTCCATTGGTACTGGAGTGTCGCGAATTCACCGGATGTTTCCTTAAATGACTGATTTTCTACATCAGTCTATGAGAGGAGGATCAGACGCGAATCGAGTGAGCTCATTCACTTTTGTCTTCTCTTCTCTGTAAGATCTATGATTTGGTAGCAGAGAAGGGTGTAGCTCGGAGCCCACCATGTCTTCAAGAACACCTCCCTGGTTACTAAGAGGAGTCTCTGGCATTTCTTTCTTAGTCGAGCTAATCGGCTTTGAAAGGGATCATCATAAGATATTAGTGCTTGATGCGGGAAGGATGACCAAATATATGCAATTCCATTTTTTTTTAAGAAACCCGAATTAACTGATCTGATAAAGAGACGAAACTAACAACTGCCGTAATGAACCTAAACTAAAGACGGAAAGAGTCACTCACTGAATACCCATTTTTGAAAGAAGACTGAGTGAGTCCTAAAGCAGAAAGACGAAGGCTGAAGCAAGGATAGCTGCTAAATAAAGAGAAAAGAAAGTATAGACATAAATCCGAAAGAAATAAGGTAAGGAAGGGAAACTAAGGCAGCCTAAGCCACTAGTACGAAGGAGCAAGCGGAGGCCTCCGTTCTATCCACTAACCGTGTCAAAAAATGATGGATGGAATGGCGCGGCGCTGTAGGAATCGGTCAGATTCAAGCCGACAAATAAAAGTTTTGCAGACTTATGGCTTAGCCACTTGGCTACGGTTCCCTATCGATTCCATGTCTTTCCCCCTTGTCCGACTTTGCTTCACAGGGTGAGACCAGGAATAACAGATGCCGGAATGCTTTGGGAGGAAGGCACGACATAACATAGGTGGAGATGGATTTTCATAAAAACTCTCTAAACTCAAACTTGAGAATCTAAGAGTTCTCCCCCTGACGCAAATGCGGATTCAAAGAAAAAGCCCGTAAAGAAGCATTTAGGGATTTGTTCATGATCCACTTTGTAATCATGGATCAAGCTTCTGTACTCTTATACCTACCTCTTTCTTCCCTCTCAATTCCATCTATATCCCGCCTGAAAGATGAATGATCTAGAATTCCATCTCTTGTTTGGTTTCAGGGACCCGTTTTAGTTCCTTTGTTCTCCAAAATCTCTATGTCAGGCTTCCCTTCCCCATTGTCCTTTCCTGTTCAATCCGTTCGCCTTCTGTCCAATCAAATATCTTGGTCCAGCTGGCTCAGCTGATACATCAAGCATATTGGCATATTGCTTATTCGGTGTGGTACACATATCTGTCAATGTCAATCAAGTAATAGAATGAATTCCTCAGCCTACACCTTCTTTATTAGTCAGTATTTAGGCGGGAATAGGGGAAATGCCTAGTTTTCCTCCGGACTATTAGCACCCTAGAAATAGAAGAACTGTGATGACCCAGATATATAAGTATGTGTACGATGGTTGCACGAACCGGAACCCGGATGGCGGTACGTCCGCGCGGGCGAACCAGAAGGTGACGGGTCATAAAAAGGGGGTTGTCACAATCCTACATCGCTTGGGGAAGTATGTGGAAATGAAACATATGTAAAGAGACCCTCCCAAGATAGCAAGACGCGTTTTGGAGCACAATTGGCAATAGATCCCATAAGAACTCCGAAGTTAAAAGTACTTTGGCGAGAGTAATTCCAGGTTGGTGATATTGTGCTACGGCCCAATCCCCAGAGCAGACAATATCTTGCTGGGAAAAAGGGTCGTTACAAATGGTATCAGAGCCTGTACCCAACCAGAAATGTGGCCAACGAGGACGTTGGGCCCCCGAAGGGGGGTGATTGTGATGACCCAGATATGTAAGTATGTGTACGATGGCTGCACGAACCGGAACCCGGATGGCGATACGTCCGCGCGGGTGAACCGGAAGGTGACGGGTCGTAAAAAGGGGGTCGTCACAATCCCATATCGCTTGGGGAAGTATGTGGAAATGAAACATATGTAAAGAGACCCCCCCCCAAGATAGCAAGACGCGTTTTGGAGCACAATTGGCAATAGATCCCATAAGAACTCTGAAGTTAAAAGTGCTTCGGCGAGAGCAATTCCAGGTTGGTGATATTGTGCTACGACCCAATCCCCAGAGTGGACAATATCTTGCTGGGAAAATGGGTCGTTACAAATGGTATCAGAGCCTGTACCCAACCAGAAATGTGGCCAACGAGGACGTTGGGCCCCCGAAGGGGGTGATTGTGATGACCCAGATATGTAAGTATGTGTACGATGGTTGCACGAACCGGAACCCGGATGGCGATACGTCCGCGCGGGCGAACCGGAAGGTGACGGGTCGTAAAAAGGGGGTCGTCACAATCCCATATCGCTTGGGGAAGTATGTGGAAATGAAACATATGTAAAGAGACCCCCCCCCAAGATAGCAATACGCGTTTTGGAATACAATTGGCAACGGATCCCATAAGAACTCTGAAGTTAAAAGTGCTTCGGCGAGAGCAATTCCAGGTTGGGTGACCATCTGGGAAGTTCTCGCCAAACAAAGTCGTGAGGGGAGGATATTGTGCTACGACCCAATCCCCAGAGTGGACAATATCTTGCTGGGAAAATGGGTCGTTACAAAACGCTAGAACATCACTGGGATTTCAAAGCGAAGAGTTGATTAAGATTAACCTTATACGCGACTCTCTATGCCTTAGTTTCGTCTTAAACCGCCTATTTCCTTAAAGTCTGAAACTGGTCAAGAAGAAGAAAAGGAAGAAAGTATACTAGAGGGCCAATCAGCTTTAACCTCATAAGCGACTCTCGTATCTCCGGTTATTCTCTCTATGGGCATTAAGCGCATCTTAAACCTTGCCATCTCCAATTAAGAACCGTCTCTAAGCCAGTCTTGCAGGTCTTTCACCATCTGCTTTTATTTAAATCAAAGAAAGAACTAAGGGGCTAATAAATGGAAATCACGCGCTTTCCTCCCCGTCTCTCTAATCTAATAAGAACGGCGGGGAAGGCATGAGATAGTTACCTCTACCAAGTAGGGCCTTGAGCGGATCCCACGTTAGCCCTAAGACCTTGGTCTCTATAACTAGTAGAAAATGAAATGCTTGAGTGAGAACCTCTCGATTTCCCCTCTATGCTTGGTCCGGGTGTGACCCTCGATCCTGAAGGTATGTTTGCCACTCTTTGAGACTCTCTATCTATGTCTCCCTCCCTTGAATGAAAGCTAGCTCTCGGTGCAGCGACTGTCACCGTTAAGTTGCGTCGGATCAACATCGGGATTAGAATCAACTGCAAAAGCAACTAAGTCAAGGCAAAAGGCCTATTTGCTCTCGATCTACTGTCCCGGACGCTTGGAATCTATTCCCCACCACAAAGAAGCAGCAGCAAATAGACAGACACTACTGTGCAGGATCTTTGCAAATAAGATCTTGGCTTGAAAGAAGGACTAAGCGGTCCCAGTCAGTCTTCTCGCACGCCGGCTGCTCTTAATGGTTTCCGCTGTTTAAGACTGTAGTGAATTCATTTTTTTTATCTTTTCTACGAATTGACGATTTCTCTTGAGATCATGCCTTTATGCAGGGAGAACTTATTTGGATGGGCAGTGGAGGAAAGGAGTTGGTTACGCATGCGAAGCGAACAGCAGCTTTTAGAGCAATTCCCATTCAGTGCATGAATGGAGATCCATGACACGGACCGGTTGAAATAGGTAGATCAGAAAAGAAGTGAGTCAGCCAGTGTCCAGCCGGATCTGCCTACCACCGACCAATCAATGCGGCACACCATTAGAGATTGTTTCCTCTTCAAAAGCTCTTAGTGTTTGTAGCTATATCTCTAGACAGTTCCGTAAAAACTTTGGAGGAGGCCAACATCTCAAGCAACCTAACTCTAGTCCAAATGTTCAATGACATCATCATCCAGACTTGCTACCCGATGATGGGCAGGGAATGGAATGGTCAAGCCTCAATCTTTGAGCTGAATACATTTCCACCAACAACAAACACTTTTCTGCCTGCACCGCGGAGTGGGCCAGGGAGCTCTCTTTACTTACGATACGAAAGGACAAAAATCAGTATAATATAGTAAAGGTCAACCCTTGATCCTGCTGACTCCGGGTGAGTGAGACTAGCACCTGCCTCAGAGACTGAGATGAGTGCAAAAGAGTTATAATTAGCTGCTTCTGCCCTCGGCCCATATACTAGCGAACTATGTACTTTCCGTTGCGTCCTAGGTATGTAACTCGCTCTAAACAAACGTGGGCTTACTTTCAAAGAGTGGTTAGAACTTAGCCTTCGACTGTTGCCAACTCGGGGGTTGAACCTAATAACTTCTGTTCTAAGTCAGAACCGTTCTAGGGAAATAGGGATTCTACACGCACCTCAAGAAACTGGACCAAAGTACCTCTTGAGTTCTGAAGTAGAGGAGAGAACCACTTTCGATTATCTTCGATTAGAGGTAAAGGAAAGGGAAGGTAGGGGAAAAGGTAAGCACAAGTTGATGGGTTGTTGGATAATTTGTATTAAACTCATTCCCTGTTCAGTTTAGTAGTTTTTACTGGCTTACGGCTCTGTGTTACAGGCTACCGGTTCTCAATATCCTTACCTTTCCTTTTGTGTACTATATTTCTTCTGATTTATCCCCTCAGTAGAGCTAGAATAGAAATTGGAATGTTCAACTATTGGAATTATTGGGCTTAGCCCTCTTTTACACCAACTCATTCTTTACGAGAAAAAGATTGCATCAACGAAGAAAAAAATGTCAGCTTTTCCATCTTTCTGAGAAGGTAGCTGCATGAATGAAGACAGGAGAGATCGAATCGAAAGGGGGCTGTGCTTTTCACACCATTCCATTATATGTCGGTTGTATTCAACTCATTCTCTGGCTCCGGCTACCTACTGTGGTTTCCCCAAATTCCTCACCTCAGATCTTGCTAAGACAGTCGTCTTGGATTGAGTCAAACTCTAACTTCTCAACCTTAGATTCTTAGTAGTCGACTAAATGGTTCTTGCCTCGTTCTGTGATCCATAGAGGAGAATGGGATGGGATCTCAAATCCATCAAGATGGTCAGTGTATGTTCTTTCTTGTCGATTGGTCGTGAAGAGGGATTGACCGAATCGATCAGAGTTCCCGCGCTTCAAGTTTTTTCTTTCATACGGACATACATCAAGCTCTTCTTTGGGAAGACCATCGGGGATGACTAGTGTTCCTCATTCCTTCATTGCCTAGCAGCTCATCTTGAATCTTATTGCTTTGAGCTCTCTTCGGAAAAGTGTAACTTGCTGCTCCTTGATTTCACATAAACAACGGAGGCTCCTTTTGGTCTTCTCTTTCTTTCACTTTATTATATATTATGTTATGCTCTTTTTTGGGGATCCTAGGTCCCCCGCTTTGCAACACCATTTCTGGTCTATGCTGGAGAGTCCCTCTGGCTAGGCCCTTTGGGCCTTTCTCGATCAATTAGATGACGCATTTGAACAAAGATAGAACGAATCCAACTATTCTATAAAATAAAGAATTTAAACGGATGCCCGTGTGGTGCAGACTCTATTTGAATGGGGTATTCTTGTACAGATTGGCCCTTTCCATTGCGCACTGTCATCGAATCTACTAGTCATCCCCAAACCCAATGGGATATAATTCCTTTCGAATTCGAGTTTTCAACTTCTTCCGTAACAACCTTGAAATCTCATGGTTCCTCATATATGCATTCCATCAAGTTAGTGCATAATTTGACGATTTTTCTTTTCGTTGTCCGATCTAGTCCGTTCTGTCTTCTTTCCAACGGATCGACCGTATTAGAGTTAGAGAAGGGCTTCTGATTCTGTATGACAACAGAACAAGCATTCGCTGGATGACCAAACATTGAATTAAATGTTGGCATGGGGTTTCAGCAATTTCAATTCCATTTTCAGTCTACTTTTCCACAAGGCATGCAGGAGTTAGAAGAATTCTACTCAAATAAAGTCAAGGTTCTGAGCCATGACACTACACTTCTCTGAGAATATCCCGAGTATTAAACGGAAGGGCAAGTCGAAAAGCTAAAGCTAAGGCTTACCTCGGATCAAGTCAAAACCACCCACAGGTTTAGGAGAAAGTGAAGTTCTAAAGAAAGAATCGCTAAGTTCAAAGGTCTTTTCTAAGGTCTTTTCAAGGTCTTTTCTAAGGTCTTTTCTAAGGTCTTTTCTAAGGTCTTTTCTAAGGTCTTTTCTAAGGTCTTTTCTAAGGTCTTTTCTAAGGTCTTTTCTAAGGTCTTTTCTAAGGTCTTTTCTAAGGTCTTTTCTAAGGTCTTTTCTAAGGTCTTTTCTAAGGTCTTTTCTAAGGTCTTTTCTAAGGTCTTTTCTAAGGTCTTTTCTAAGGTCTTTTCTAAGGTCTTTTCTAAGGTCTTTTCTAAGGTCTTTTCTAAGGTCTTTTCTAAGGTCTTTTCTAAGGTCTTTTCTAAGGTCTTTTCTAAGGTCTTTTCTAAGGTCTTTTCTAAGGTCTTTTCTAAGGTCTTTTCTAAGGTCTTTTCTAAGGTCTTTTCTAAGGTCTTTTCTAAGGTCTTTTCTAAGGTCTTTTCTAAGGTCTTTTCTAAGGTCTTTTCTAAGGTCTTTTCTAAGGTCTTTTCTAAGGTCTTTTCTAAGGTCTTTTCTAAGGTCTTTTCGAAGCTTGTCTTAGTCCTATCAAAGGCAGTTAAGACGGGGTGGTTCTAGTAGTTCTTATTGTTATTGTCGGAACACATTGACTAGGAACGGGGAGCTGAGACGGCTTATACGCCTTTACTCATATCGGGACACAGCTGGAGCTAAGACCTTGGACAGGGCACTACCAGCCCCGCTCATCTCAGGTATGGAGACCCAGATCCCAAGGAGGAGAGAGCTTGTTGGAACACATGCATGCTAATTCTGGAACTGGAAGACGAGCAAATGGTAGATCCAAAGCCATCACCTATAGGGGTTCCTTTTCCATATCCAGTTAAAGTTTGAGGAGCAGGAGGAAAGGCAGAGGCATAAGGGACCAACGGTTGGCCTGCCACGAACATGATTGTTGGCTTCTTCCTCAGGAGGGACTACATCAAAATAACTAAGCTCAAGAGCGCACAAAACAACGCTCGCAGCAGTAGCAGTGTGGACTCCTAGCATGGCGTGTAAACAGTGATACATGACCGCAGATGGCCATCTATCTGTTGCCGCCGACCAGCTTTCGGTTACTTCCTTGAGTGTCGAACTAGTAGACCAATAATCCATGTTCCTAGTTGGCCAAGTGGAAGCAATCAACAGGCTATTCAATAGTTTCTGAAATTCCAAGATAAGTCAGAGTCGTCAACTCGCTCTTTCCTATAGTTCGAAGCAGAAGGGGACTCAAGTCAAGGTGTTATCGCATATAAGTTTTCAACCGACTTATCGGAACACACTTTGACTATGCTAAGTTGCCTCGGGCTTGAACCCGTACCTCCAAGCCTACCCTTTAAGGAAGTCCAATCGGCGGGTAAAGATATCAGATATTGATGTGCTGCGCCTTGATTGAGCTAAGTTACTAAAGGGAAATAAAAAGGTGTGGCATAAATCCAAGTCTATGCCTCTTCAGATTGCTTGCTGATTGATATTCTTTCTTCTTTCTTTCTCGCTTGGGACGGCATTATGAGAAGTAGACTTTCCATTCCATCTCTATTGTACTGAAAAGCCTAGCAACACATTGACTCGCGAATTCCATCTCGTAAGTGACCTCCTCTTCCCCTTTCTCGGTCCCTTGTTATCCCTTTTAAGCCAAAGTAAGGGCACATATCGAGCAGTTCAATCTCTTTTGCAGTGATGGATGGCACAAGATTCCGCAGCTTTGTTGCAGCGATGCCATTAACTTTATGCTTGTTCTCCCCCCTTCACCTAGTAAACTCGGTAAAGCGGCTTCGCTCCTCGCTCGACTTCTTCAACCATTTCCGCTGCAGTAGTAGCTTCCGTACTAGGATAGAGCTGATTCTATATAGGAGGCGGCTGAAGAGGCGCTGGATTCTTAATCCATCTCCTCACCTCTAAGAAATTCATAAATAAGCAAGATAAACCTGCTCAATTCTTAATGCAACCTATGTTAGCGAAAAGGATCTCCAATGCAAGTACCACTCTTTCTAGATCCGAGCCGAGACTTTTATGATGATAAGTGTTCTTGGATAAAGGACGCAACCACCAGGGTAAGGTTTAGATAAGAACCAAGCAAAGAAGGAATGTCAATCTACTTGTTTACAGTCTTGAGTCAACTTTTGTCTTTCGGCTACCCGACTCTCGCCCTACTTCATGAATGCCTTTATTGGTTGGAATTGAATCCGAAGGTCTATTCTCCTCAGTTGCTTACGAAAGCTTTATTTAGGTTAGCTCTCTTTTCTAAGGGTATTCTGATCTTTATCCAATGATTGATTCGTATTTCTCAGCCAACTCCAAGGTCTTCCGCGCACCATCCATCTCCAATTGCTATCTTGGGTTGAACTAGATTAAAGACGAGCTTCTAACTCGTAAACCGCCCTAGTGGCTCGAGCTTTCACTTCGTAATCAGACAGCCAATCCAGTAATTGACCTTCTATAGACCTTCTCTCTCTTCTCTTCGATGCTAACTTCGCTTGGTTCTTTCCCTTCCTTTGTCGGGAAAAGGCTTGGAGCTTAAGCAGGTGGGCCAGCCCAGCCTAGCTAAATTTCTTCTCTGTTGAGCCGCCTGCACGCATTACAAGTCAAGACCTTTACGCGGGGGCAGTAACTACAAATTTGAACCCTTCTTTCTATTATGTAATTCCCCAGGGATTGATGGAGAGCTGGTTCTTAAAGAAGGCGTGTCTTAGGAAGGAGGTCAGGTCTAGCAGGCAGAAAGGCATTGGGAGCTCCCTCTGCAACTACTAGTTCAACACAAGACTAAATGGTTGGAAGTAAGGTATCAGGTGGTAGACAGAGAGAACTAATAGACCTTTGCCTCATTTACTCACGGGAACTACTAGAGCTATAAAGTCTCAGTCCACGATCCGATCCGTCAATAGCCTGGAACAAGGTAAGACAAGGCAACTAGAGCTCCTTCTGAGGGATTTGGACTGATTACTTAGACTACTAGGTCTGGGCCAAACCTTTGCCTTTGACTCTCAGCAACAACAATTATATCTTTAACGGACGAGTCTTATAGGTCTAACTATTTATGGGTGTGGTGGCGTGGCTGAGCTTAAGGCTTCAACATTCTATCTTTTAGTAGTTCGAGAAAAGACGTCCCCTTTAGTCTTAGTTGGATTCTAGCTCTCTTCTATTTTGCCTCTGTCCCTCGGACTCCTTAAGATAAGCTTGCTTAGCCGACAGTGTCACGACCCTAAAACTGTACCCATTTTCCGTACTATATTTTTTTTATCCCAATAATTATTTTAAATAAACTCTAAGCGAAAACTAAACCGAAATCGAAACCAGAATCAAAATCGGAATTTAAATCTAACCTTTAAAACACTTAAACAATTAAAACTATTTAATTAAAACTATTTATAAAAACAATCCTTTTTTATTTATTCTTTTTTTATTTTTCATTCGGGTAATATTCACGTGAACAGTGAGTTACTGTTCATGTGAACAGTACACTACTGTTCACCACTGTTCACGTGAACAGTGCACTTGGCACCAAATTGCTGCAATGTGCAGCGACTGATCGCTGCACATTGCAGCGACTAATCGCTGCAATTGCAGCGATCACAGCGATCGATCGCTGCACATTGCAGCATTGCAGCGATCGATCGCTGCACATTGCAGCGATCGATCGCTGCACATTGCAGCGATCGATCGCTGCACATTGCAGCGATCGATCGCTGCACATTGCAGCGATCGATCGCTGCACATTGCAGCGATCGATCGCTGCACATTGCAGCGATCGATCGCTGCACATTGCAGCGATCGATCGCTGCACATTGCAGCGATCGATCGCTGCACATTGCAGCGATCGATCGCTGCACATTGCAGCGATCGATCGCTGCACATTGCAGCGATCGATCGCTGCACATTGCAGCGATCGATCGCTGCACATTGCAGCGATCGATCGCTGCACATTGCAGCGATCGATCGCTGCACATTGCAGCGATCGATCGCTGCACATTGCAGCGATCGATCGCTGCACATTGCAGCGATCGATCGCTGCACATTGCAGCGATCGATCGCTGCACATTGCAGCGATCGATCGCTGCACATTGCAGCGATCACAGCGATCGATCGCTGCACATTGCAGCGATCGATCGCTGCACATTGCAGCGATCGATCGCTGCACATTGCAGCGATCGATCGCTGCACATTGCAGCGATCACAGCGATCGATCGCTGCACATTGCAGCGATCGATCGCTGCACATTGCAGCGATCGATCGCTGCACATTGCAGCGATCGATCGCTGCACATTGCAGCGATCGATCGCTGCACATTGCAGCGATCGATCGCTGCACATTGCAGCGATCGATCGCTGCACATTGCAGCGATCGATCGCTGCACATTGCAGCGATCGATCGCTGCACATTGCAGCGATCGATCGCTGCACATTGCAGCGATCGATCGCTGCACATTGCAGCGATCGATCGCTGCACATTGCAGCGATCGATCGCTGCACATTGCAGCGATCGATCGCTGCACATTGCAGCGATCGATCGCTGCACATTGCAGCGATCGATCGCTGCACATTGCAGCGATCGATCGCTGCACATTGCAGCGATCGATCGCTGCACATTGCAGCGATCGATCACTCGATCGCTGCACATCGCTGCACAATGCAGCGATCGCTCGCTGCTAGCGATCGCTTAACACAGCGATCGCTCGCAACCAGCGCCCAAACGCCACCCTTCTTCTTTCTTCCTTCACTTCTTTCTTTTATACAATTTTTATACAATGCTCTCTGGAATCCGAATTCCAGAGAGCAAACACCCACCTTCCCCTGCACACCAAACACTTCAACACATCTCCCATTTCATCCATAATTACCACTAAACGTACAATTTACACATACTCTAAACGCACTTAAACATGTGATAAAACTTTCTAAAAACGAACGGCGTGGATAGCTCTAAAAACCGAGCATATCCGTACCAATCCTAAACCATTCAAAACATTTCTATAACGTTAAATAAAAGCTTTAAACCAAAACATTTTCTATATACTATTTACCAAAACGTTTGAACCATTGAATAAACCTATAAACTACCAGTACCAAGCATCCTATAATGTCTATACAAAGTTATCAAACAATCCCAAAACACCTAACCATACACCCACGGGTCAAAATACGCCTCGACTGCTCAGCACACTCCCACAGGCCATTCTCCGTCAACTGCATCACTCCTCAGGTGGAGGGATCTCGTAGTCACCTGTATCAGGATCACCTACACCATACAATACACTATGAGATATAAATCTCAGTAAACTCTACGTAAATGCAGATGCGTGCAGATGCGTGCAGTACATATGTCATTCGTTAAACATGCAGATATCAGATTCAGATTCGTTACGTTGCAGACAGATTGTCACCGAGGCTAAACCTCCTCGCCGTGACCAGATAACAGATTATGTAGATTTTGTTGGTTCATTTTACCTTTTAATTAGGTCGCAGACAGAATTTCACCGAGATCTAAACCATCTCGCCGTGACCAGATAACAGATTACGTAGATTCATTTCGTTCGTTGGTTCGTTTTACTTTTTAATTAGGTCGCAGACAGATTGTCACCGAGGCTAAACCACCTCGACGTGACCAGATAACAGATTACGTAGATTCATTTCGTTCTCTTAACCAGATGCTTTAAATGACATGATGCATGAGCAGTCAAATACATACAGTAAACAACCAACATGTGTACCATCAGGACGATAAACAAACATAACCTAACTACCAAACCGACACAATTTAAACAAAAGCATCTCCAAAACTCCTCGAGACGACTTCGACGTACGGTGTAGGCCAATCGGCCAAAGAAGATCACGAGAACTTACCTCGTGTCCGTTGCACTTCAAGCTCCGTCCACGAGCGTTGTTTGTCTGAGGCAAAACATAATATCGACGTTAAAACGAATTTAAGCTATCGATCGTCCAAATTTACAAAACCTTAACTAAGGAAACTTCCTATAGTTCTAATCCAATTCATCGGGCTATTTATTCGAGCAATTTACGCTCGGCACCACAAATTCCAATTTAAGAGTTATTCCTAAAATCTCGAAATTTCACGAATTCTAACATTTTTCCTATATCAATAGATTCGTCCAATAACGTTCAATACGTCCAATATATACTTTATTACGGGAAACCTATTAATTACAAACCCTAAATCTCGTTTTTAATCGAAACCCTAAACGAAAACCCTAACGATAAACTTTACGAAACTCATAATTTAACGCTCTAAAACTATAGAATCATACCTAGAGCGTCGATTGAAGGAGGAAGCGTGAAGAACGGAGGACGAACGGAAAAGAAATCGGAGCACGGCGTGGAGAAACCGTCGCGGCAGAGAGGGAGCGAGAGAGAATGCTCTCTGGAAACGATTTTCAGAATGAAAATCGTTCTAAGGCATTTTGCCTTTTAATAAATTTGATTTAGCTAAATGACCCTATTGCCCTTTACTTAATTTTCTTATTTGATTCGTCTTTCGTTCTGTTAATCGGCTAACTATTCGGTTTCACCAAATCTCCTTATTTCACCAATAAGTCCAACTTATTATTTGGGATCTATTAAAACTGTCTGTTCGCAAATCGGACCTCGTTTACTATTTTTACTTAAACGTCCTTTTCGTTACGAGAAGCGTATTTACTTGGAATATAGCGTTACTATTCCAAAAATTCCCTAAATTTCCTTAAAATTCCTATTAGTCGTTAAGATTCTAATAACGCTTTCTTTTTGCAAAACGGACCTGATTTGACATATTTACCTAAAATGCCACCTTATATTAAAATAATAATATCCCGTAAAGCGGGGATATTACATTCCATCCACCTTATTTAAAATTTTGTCCTCAAAATTTGTTATACCACATAGTCCTTGATACAACGTCTCATGTCATGTGGCAGTATATCTCGATTCATCCTCTTTATTTACGGTCATTCTTCGTGGTTCTAAACCAAAACTCTCCAACATCAGCGTTACATTCGTATTTCCTACTCTCGATTGGACTGTGTACGTCCTTATTCAAGTATTGAGCACAATCAAATATTTAATTTTCCACTCGATTTACCTAAACTTCCCAGTAATCTCGTTGGCTCAATCCATAATCAAAACGCATACCAACTTCGACTTTCACTTAATCACTCACAAATAAATCTCTTAATAATACTAACTTCAAAATTCACTCTTTAACGACGTCTTTCTTCCGCTGTCCCTTTAGTTCAGAGCTATACCTAACGCCAATCAGATTGAATGCCTACAATTTCATCAAATTTCTGGGCTGTAACCCATACCTCAACGCAATTCCCTCGATTCTGTCCACAATCGGGATACACACCTACCAAATTTCTACATTAACTTCTCAATCGTAACCCTCATTTTCAGTTCACGCATCACATCTTACCAAATATCTAAGTTTTAACCAAACAACCTCTAACTGTGCACTTCACACTTAACGTCCCGAGCACGTGTTGGTTCGCATTTAGTCACCCAAACAGTAAACTCTCTCTCACTTATTAATTTTTTTCTACTAAAGATTGTCTCTTATCCTCAATCCTCGAAATAACTTCAACCTCCTAACGTCATTTGGGTTGACTACCGTTCCAGGATTCCTAACGACACTCAGGTTGTGATCCATTTCAACTACTCAATTTGTACGCCTTTAGTTTTTAACTTTCTTAATCTCGTGTTTATCAAATATGTATCTAACCACCTCAAGTTCCTCAAAGCATTCTTATTTTACTTACTTTAACACTAAATCTCAACTATACTACGTCTACGACCTTATCCATCTATTGGGCATAACAACTTCTATATCTATATCAGAGCAGTACACTAAGCTTGGTTACAAGTTCTTTGGCCCTAATCCTTAGTCACTATCACAATCATCCGAGTCTACATTTCTCTGGGAATGCTCCTGTATAACTTCTTTGTCAACGGTACTCCAGTTGTGCCCATTCCTGGACAACTCACGGATCTTAATAACTATTTCAACGTGAGCTTCCCAACTAGAATTCTACTCTCAATGTTTCGCAAGGTATCCTTCCTATGTTATCCTACGTTGCATTAGTGAGTTCTCTCACCATGTCCTAACTGAAACGCTTATACTACCTACCATACGCTCATTCGTTCAACTTAGATTTCCATTAAATTCGAGCACATTTATGTTTCTAAGTCTCGCCATAGGTTTGCTCTAGACTAACCTTGAATTATTTTTGTATCCATGGGTCCCAACTTGTCAAATACAAGTCAGACCACTGAATTTGCAAACTTCACAATTTGTATGATACTAACCATAGAGTTAAACTTCTAATCTTAACTCTTCATTGAGCCTAACAATCTCTCACACTCCAGGTATCTCAACAATCTAGGGTGTTCCTCAATAAGTTTATATCTAAACTTTCATTTTTCCCGATTAGTCTTATTCTAATACTCGAAAGGGTTGCCAAATAAATCCAGTTTCTACCTATTTAAAGCATTTAAAGCCATATCTCTAGGGTGTATTCCTCTAATGGTAACTAGATTCTCAGGTGCATAACCTCATGTGGTTAAGTCAAGCTAATCCTATTAATACATAACTCTATTCCTATATGGCTTATATTGCCTGTCTCCTCGTCAAGATTTGTCTAGTAACCCCACTTACCCACCTGCTATTCTCTTACCTCCCTATATTCTTTCTATATCGTATACGCATTGTCATTCAAGTAATTAAAACAGTACCTGCGATTAGAGAAGGCTGGGCACCAGCGTCGACGTCGCCGGGATCAATAAAAGCAAAGATCCTGGGCATGACTCTCCTCTGATCTCCAATCATCTGATCTCGGCCCGGCTTCGGGCAATCTTTAACGAAGTGGTCAACTCCACCACATCTAAAACATTTGTTCGTGCCCACCCGGCACTCACCACTGTGTTCCTTCTGGCACTTTGGGCACCAAGGCACTTGAGAAGCCCCCTGTACCTGCTTACCCTTCCCTCTATCATTGCCTCCCTCTAGAGGCCTTTTAACACCTCTCTGTTGCTGTTGTTGTGGCTGTGCTCTCGGTTGCCAGTCCATACTCCTGATCTGAGGGTGAATCTCTCGAAAGAAGCCATTTGATGGCTCTCTCGGTTTGACAGAATCCCTATCAACGGCCTCAATCTCTAGCGCCCTGGCTACAATCTCGTCATAGATATAGTCAGACGCATCCGGAATTCCTGGCTAAGTCCCTACAAAAATCGACGTACCTTGTCCTCGTTAACGCTGACCTGACGTGGCGCGAATCGGGACAGTGCTTCAAACTTCCTCACATACTCGGCAATAGAACTAATCTGCCGTAACTGCATAAATTCGACCATCTTTGACTCTCGTACGGTATGGCTGAAATACTTATCGTAGAACAACGTCCTGAATCGCTCCCAACCTATAATCGTCACATCGGTGGTCGTCTTCACAGTGTCCCACCAGAATCGGGCGTCCAACGCTAGGTGGTAAGTCACCAACGCCACCTTCTCTCCGTCCTCAATGCTCGCATATGCCAGCATGTCCTCCATGGTGCGAATCCACTCCTCAGCTGAAGAGGGATCCGTAGACTGTCCGTTAAATATAGGGGGCTGGAGCTTCTGAAATCTCTCCATCCCACGATTACCCAGAATGGCTGCCTCTCGAGCTCTAACGCCCTCTCGTTCAATAAGGGTGCCCAATTGTTGAGATTGTCTCTCCATCTGTTGAGCCTGTCGCTCCATATGCTGAGACTGCTGGGCAATAAAATCCTTGAGAGTGTCTATCGTATCGTCTCGGTCATCTCGATCGTTTCCTCGACGCACCATAGTTCTATAACTCCTATAAAATTTAAAAGCAAGCATCTATAAGAAATTGAAATCAAATAAAACTATAAACATACTTACAGTTGATGAAGAATGTCCGCGTAGTGGCTGTGCAGTCGAGCAGTCTACAGAACTGATTTTAAAACCCGGGGACTCTGATACCATAATTGTCACGACCCTAAAACTGTACCCATTTTCCGTACTATATTTTTTTTATCCCAATAATTATTTTAAATAAACTCTAAGCGAAAACTAAACCGAAATCGAAACCACAATCGAAATCGGAATTTAAATCTAACCTTTAAAACACTTAAACAATTAAAACTATTTAATTAAAACTATTTATAAAAACAATCCTTTTTTATTTATTCTTCTTTTATTTTTCTTTTATTTTTCATTCGGGTACTATTCACGTGAACAGTGAGTACTGTTCACGTGAACAGTACACTACTGTTCACCACTGTTCGCGTGAACAGTACCACTGTTCACGTGAACAGTGCACTTGGAACCAAATTGCTGCAATGTGCAGCGACTGATCGCTGCAATTGCAGCGATCACAGCGATCGATCGCTGCACATTGCAGCGATCACTCGCTACCATCGCTGCACAATGCAGCGATCGCTCGCAACCAGCGCCCAGTCGCCACCCTTCTTCTTTCTTCCCTTCACTTCTTTCTTTTATACAATTTTTATACAATTGCTCTCTGGAATCCGAATTCCAGAGAGCAAACACCCACCTTCCCCTGCACACCAAACACTTCAACACATCTCCCATTTCATCCATAATTACCACTAATTGTACAATTTACACATACTCTAAACGCACTTAAACATGTGATAAAACTTTCTAAAAACGAACGGCGTGGATAGCTCTAAAAACCGAGCATATCCGTACCAATCCTAAACCATTCAAAACATTTCTATAACGTTAAATAAAAGCTTTAAACCAAAACATTTTCTATATACTATTTACCAAAACGTTTGAACCATTGAATAAACCTATAAACTACCAGTACCAAGCATCCTATAATGTCTATACAAAGTTATCAAACAATCCCAAAACACCTAACCATACACCCACGGGTCAAAATACGCCTCGACTGCTCAGCACACTCCCACGGGCCATTCTCCGTCAACTGCATCACTCCTCAGGTGGAGGGATCTCGTAGTCACCTGTATCAGGATCACCTACACCATACAATACACTATGAGATATAAATCTCAGTAAACTCTACGTAAATGCAGATGCGTGCAGTACATATGTCATTCGTTAAACATGCAGATATCAGATTCAGATTCGTTACGTTGTTGACAGATTGTCACCGAGGCTAAACCTCCTCGCCGTGACCAGATAACAAATTATGTAGATTTTGTTGGTTCATTTTACTTTTTAATTAGGTCGCAGACAGAATGTCACCGAGATCTAAACCATCTCGCCGTGACCAGATAACAGATTACGTAGATTCATTTCGTTCGTTGGTTCGTTTTACTTTTTAATTAGGTCGCAGACAGATTGTCACCGAGGCTAAACCACCTCGACGTGACCAGATAACAGATTACGTAGATTCATTTCGTTCTCTTAACCAGATGCTTTAAATGATATGATGCATGAGCAGTCAAATACATACAGTAAACAACCAACATGTGTACCATCAGGACGATAAACAAACATAACCTATAAACGTCTAACCTAACTACCCAACCGACACAATTTAAACAAAAGCATCTCCAAAACTCCTCGAGACGACTTCGACGTACGGTGTAGGCCAATCGGCCAAAGAAGATCACGAGAACTTACCTCGTGTCCGTTGCACTTCAAGCTCCGTCCACGAGCGTTGTTTGTCTGAGGCAAAACATAATATCGACGTTAAAACGAGTTTAAGCTATCGATCGTCCAAATTTACAAAACCTTAACTAAGGAAACTTCCTATAGTTCTAATCCAATTCATCGGGCTATTTATTCGAGCAATTTACGCTCGGCACCACAAATTCCAATTTAAGAGTTATTCCTAAAATCTCGAAATTTCACGAATTCTAACATTTTTCCTATATCAATAGATTCGTCCAATAACGTTCAATACGTCCAATATACACTTTATTACGGGAAACCTATTAATTACAAACCCTAAATCTCGTTTTTAATTGAAACCCTAAACGAAAACCCTAACGATAAACTTTACGAAACTCAGAATTTAACGCTCTAAAACTATAGAATCATACCTAGAGCGTCGATTGAAGGAGGAAGCATGAAGAACGGAGGACGAACGGAAAAGAAATCGGAGCACGGCGTGTAGAAACCGTCGCGGCAGAGAGGGAGAAGCCGAGAGGGAGCGAGAGAGAATGCTCTCTGGAAACGATTTTCAGAATGAAAATCGTTCTAAGGCATTTTGCCTTTTAATAAATTTGATTTAGCTAAATGACCCTATTGCCCTTTACTTAATTTTCTTATTTGATTCGTCTTTCGTTCTGTTAATCGGCTAACTATTCGGTTTCACCAAATCTCCTTATTTCACCAATAAGTCCAACTTATTATTTGGAATCTATTAAAACTGTCTGTTCGCAAATCGGACCTCGTTTACTATTTTTACTTAAACGTCCTTTTCGTTACGAGAAGCGTATTTACTTGGAATATAGCGTTACTATTCCGAAAATTCCCTAAATTTCCTTAAAATTCCTATGAGTCGTTAGGATTCTAATAACGCTTTCTTTTCGTAAAACGGATCTGATTTGACATATTTACCTAAAATGCCACCTTATATTAAAATAATAATATCCCGTAAAGCGGGGATATTACAGACAGGCCTTCCTTCAATCAAGCATTTCCAAGCAGAAGGAGCGAGCATAAAAAAGCGAGTTGTAGAGCTATCACAAGTCACTGAAGGATGTAGGCGAATTCCTAGACTCATTCTCTTTCTATTGCTATAGCTCCCGAGAGTAGCAGTTGCTATAGTCCAAGTCCTCTTTGGCTTAAGCTGTGAACATGCTTTCAAGCCTAAGCCTATTTGATATAAATGCTTACTCCATCATGTCTCATATCAAGCTAGCCTTTGTTTCAGCTCTCAACTGAGTTGGTAGTCGTTGATTGGCCCTTTCAATAAGGTAGGAGTGAAGTAGCCGAAGGCATAATCTCAGAGTCATGCCATTTGCCCCCTATAGGTCAACTTTCTTTCTTTGCCTCTGGGGTTAACCCCTTGACTACTTAGCCAAGAAAAATAAACGACTATCTTGTTCCATTGGTTTCTCCTTAAGAGAAAAAAAGGCTCCTAGTTAGAACGGAAATCCTGGTTGGTGCAAACTGTGTTAAAGCTAAGGCTCTAGTTTCAAAGAATATTATTAAGCTTCAAAGAAGAAAGGGGCATCTGCCATGGTAAGAAGAGATTCCTATAGCTATATGGAAGAAGGCTAGAAGTGTAGTGCACATAATTTCTCAATGAGAGTGAGGCTCATCAGGCGGCCAACCGTTGCGTCCTCGTCGCTGTGTTAGGAGACATTGGTGGTTCAGTGAAAGACCTAACGGGCGGTACGATGAAGATTTTCAGACCAAATAATGCCCATAGCACACAATTATGACCCCTACCCTACTCTTCCAAGTTTTGCATCTTGACCCGGATAGGCTAACCATTCCTTTACTATGGTCGACCCAATCATGATATTAAAGGATAAGACCTTTTCTCGAAAAACTGTGGTTTTAGAACCACCTTGCTGGCTTGACTAAGAACCCTTTCGAGCATCTTAATCTTATTATATATATGCTAATACTATGTATGGACTTCTAGCTGTAGGAAGCGATAGTGCTTTAAGGACTGGAAGCTGCTCTGTTAGTGAAAGCGGTTAGTTTTAGTAGGAAAAGTAGGGCGTATAAGGAGTTTTTTTTTCCTGAAACCTGGAGCTAGAGGGGCTTTTCTCTGTATGCACGAGTATTCAATGCAGTAATGTTGGTTAGGCGAAGACTGATGTAAAATTTAAGGTAGCGGACAATCATGCAGACAATACATGTACCTTCTATTTCTCCAAGCAAAGCTTTTCGCATCGTAATGCCTATTGTATCGGCTTGTCCTCTCCTAAGTGGAGCCAGAATAAAGCATCCATAATAAAGCCTCTTATTGTCGGCTCTTGATTCAACACACTTCCACTGTAGTGGTCGAGTAGATACTCTGACTTTCTCTTGCCAAGCTAGCTCCGATGCAACTGCTATCGAATCAGCTCTTGGGGGTATCATAGGTAAGAATGAATGAAACCAACTTCAACCTTCGATCGGAATACGGATGAGAAAAGGCCTTGTCACGAGCCGGACTCGAACCAGCATTTCTGGATGAATTAGTAGATCCAGCTTCATTCCAAAGTGATCGTGATTTAGTTACCCGGTTCACCTATCGGCTACTCCGGGGGAGGGATTGGCGGATGAAAGAAACCCTCCGAACCAGAATAAGGTCCGACCCAGGTTTTCACCCAGGTGAATTCGGCACAGCTAGGGATCCCGAGAGAGTGATTCCGTTCGATCACAAGCTCGATCATATGGTAATTCCAAAGAATGCACATGACACTGCATCACAACTAATACCAAAGAAAACTGGAGTTGACCTAAGTGCACTCCGAGTATACGATACAGGAGTGGTCGCTGATTCAGTGTGGAGGATATAGGTAGTTTATTTAATCGTTGCTTCTTTCTAGTCATTCTCATTTTTCTTTCTATTTCAAAAGTCTTTCTTTCATTTTCCAAGGCCAAAGCACTAAGTTACTTACGTTTTATTGGAATAATAATGAGAAAAACGATGCTTCTGTTAGATAAAACAAACTCTGGCATAGAGTGAAGCCAGGATTTGAATCAAATTGGTCACTTTTTTTGTATGCTAGAACAGTTACCGAGATGCTATTCAGAAAATCTGTTAGTTCCATGATTCAATTAATATGAATAAAATAGAGAATTCCGTTACTAATGATTGAAAATCTCATTTACATAGATAGACTTACTGTAAGGTTCAATATCATTGTAAATGTATGCTAGTAGCGATATTTCTTGGATAAGTTACATCTACTATATCATTTTCATTTACAGTAACAGTAGATTCTCAATAATAGCTGTATTAATAAGTGACAAATGAATAAAGTACCTAGAATAGGAATGATTGCCATTGGACTGTTTGATTCAAGCTCTAGCTCTCTATCTCTATGCGCCTAGCTGGTGCTCTCTCATTCGGTTGTGTAGTTTAGCTTCTAATTGTTGGTTGGAACAAAGGGAGATCCACAGTGCCAGTTGCCAGTAACTACCGAGAAAACTACTAAACTAAATAGCTTTTCGAGATTCCTTATCATATACTTGAATGTCATTTGAGCTTATTCCTATATAGCTACTTCAGCGCACTTGAAAACTAATTACCAGAGCAGGTTGACCCTGGCTATACAACCAGTGTTTCTGTCATCCTAATTAGTAATTAGTTCCTGTGGCTTGCTTTCGCAGTAATAGTTATAGTAGCAGTAGCTCTTCCTAATAGCTCTTAGCCTAGTAATCTTTCTAGTAGTCAATATGAATATAGAAACATGTTACCTAATAGTATCAGTAGCAAGTAAATACTAACAGTAATAGTAGTGTTAATAATCTATGATGATCTTAGTAAACAGGCGGTGCTACTTCCTTACTTAGTCAAAGACCCTAGTAGCGGACTCATAAACTAGAGGTGAAAGTCCCGCCAGTATAGGAATCTACATCTTCAATAGCTCGAGTTGAAGAGTCAACAGCTACATGAACTGCAACTCTGACTATTACTGCGAACAGCTAAGGCCCCGTACCTCACCTCGTTTTACTTTCTTACAGAGCCTTAGATACATATACTCCCTTAGGTACATTCCCTGAGCTCCTAGGTGTTTTATTAGCTACTCGAACCAACAACTACAGCTACAAGTGGGCCATTACCTTACTTTATATAGTCTATAGCAGCCTCGCCATACTTTTCTCGTAATATAAGTACCCGGACAACTAGCTTAGGTACAGATACTAGGGTATGTTTTTCTTACAGTCGTAGAACTATCTTATCTTGTAATTCGTCTTACTAAGAGCTAACTACAAGGGGTACACTAACAACACGCTTGGATCCCTAAAGCAATCCCTACTTATTGGCTTACTTAAAGGCATACCTTCCCCGTAAGATCAGTCCCTCTGCGGATGGGGACTGGAATAACGAGCTTACTTAGGTTCGTGAGACTTTCAAAGAATCCCATATTTCTTGATCATTGGATCAAAGGAATATTCGAGTTTCCAGGAAGTGCCCACAATAGGAGCATCTAATAATTCCTCGATGGACGGATCAGGTTTCACCAAAAGAAGACAATACCAGAGCAACCACTTTAACCATTGGTCTAACCAATAGCGATAAAGAGTATACTCTAGTAAAGTTCCTTCTGAATGATCAACTATACTCGGACAAGGAGGAACCTGAATTTGTTTCGGTTTACTTCTTGCCAAAATATAATGAACAATCTTGCCTTTCATGTATGGATCAAGGCGCTACTTAGCCCTAACCACCATTCGAGGTTGTTCATCGATCGGAGAGCTAGCTTTTGAGCCACTATCTTCAAACGCTTCCATCTGTTTCCAGTTGGAGTATGAAGACGTCCGAGAACCCGGTAACCTCCACCAGATAAACGTACCATGACCTTGAAAGTCATCGGGTAACGATAAGCTAGTGCAGTAATACTGAGGGGGGACGGAGCAACCAAGAGGGCCTTGGCAGATACTGGAGAAAGGTTCTTACAACCTACCCAGAACTGCTTCGCAAACTCTAAGGATCCGTTATCTGATACCAAACTTTTGGCGTCAGAGATCTGGACTCCTAGACCATCAATGATTGCCCTGTACTCAAAGGCAACACCATCATCAGCGATAACTAAGTCATCACCTAAGATGGCATACTCTCACAGTAAATGAACTTAAATGATGAAATAGTAGCTCTTATTGTAGTTATTAGCCAGTAGTAAGAATCTTGAATAAGTCTTTTCTAGACATAAGAATTTATTGCATTAAATCCTTATAGCTTGCTTACAGATAGTTATAAGAAATTAATGTTAACTCTTTAGTTCTATTGGACGGAATATTGAGATTATTAACTAATGCTAGTTCCGTAGCTAAATGCTAATTGATTGAATAATGAGTTTGATTACGGATGAAGCAGATACCAGTAAGTGAGGCTTTTTTGGGGTCAATATCAGCAATGCAGTTCATCCAACGAGAAACCTAATTCGAATCATAGAGCTACGACACAATCAAACCCGAACGAACAAAATGTTGAATTGAATCGTACCAGTCGTTAATTAATTGATATTTCATTTCATTAAATAGCTGAAAGTACTGTTAATTCAGCAAAGAAAGGGGAAGTCCTACTGAACCAAACGGTTACCGGTCCTATAAGAAGAGTTCTCTAGACATCAACTCATGGCACTCCATGCGGAGATGATTCCGATACTTATTCCGTTGAATTACCTCTTACCTATTGAAGGAGTGTAATAGACTTTGAATCTATTGAATTGACAGTAACTAGAAAAGAAGAGAAAGCCCGGTTAACTCATATATTAGCGAGTGAATCACTCTAGGTGACTCAAACACTCATTTATATGCCCGCTGCATAAACATGTAACATCAACTCAATACCTGTATGTAACAAAGGTTACTATCTAACAACTACATAGTCTTTTTCTTTCTACTAGAACAGCTACTTTGCGCGTTCACCTCCTTCTACTACTGAAAGTGAAACCGCTGTAGTTGAAGCTTCACTGTTATGGTATGATTTTAGCTCTGTATTCGGCACTCCGTTACCATGCTGATATACAGAAAACTGCAAAAAGCAGCTCGAAATAGCGCATCAAGCAAATATCATAAGAGATGATCACCGATACAGCGTATATAGAATAACCAGTCGTGGAGTACCCTGATGTTCTTCTGGAACTAATACTGCTATAAAGCCTGTAGTTTCATTAACAGCAACAGAAGAAGTTACATTACCTGTTCTAAGGGAGAATCAGATTCTGCTGCTACTAGAGCAAGTAAAGGAACATCTTCTACTTTTGATTCATTTCGAGTAGTTTTATAACCTGGTCAATTGCAGTCTAGTGCTACTATAGAATTTCGAGTAGTTTCAGAGGGAACTATTGAAGCATCCCTTTCCGATTCCGATGGTTCATTAACAGGATTTGCAGGTCTTTCGTATGTAGATGGAACTATAGAATTGACTTCAGATAGAGAGAATGCGGCGACATTTCCTACAAGTTCTATGTCACTTACAGTAAATAGCTATACTGGTATAACAAGAAATATCGTAATAGAAGAAATCAACGTTTTCTCTTCTATCGTTTTTTCTCAATCAATCATATGAAGGAGATGCTATTTGCTGCTATTCGATCTATTTGTGCATTAAGTACTTTCTATATTTTCATATGCAATGATGGAGATGGAGTACTTGGAATCAGCAGAAGTCTCAAACTGCAGGAAACAACGAATTACTTTGACATCTTTTTCTCTTATTTATTATCTAAGGATATCTTTGTAGCTGGTATTCTATTGTTTTTCTGCTTCAACTGGCTTTATGGTCTGCAGAAGAACCATAAAGAAGTGGCCACTGTGTTGCGCTTTAATGAGGAAAAAGGGCCAGCCTTAGGATTTGTCTATCAAATTCAGTTTGGCTGGCAGGGGTTTTCGTACGTATAATTGGCGAAACACTTTTCCCGTAAGGGTTTCTAGGTGCCAGAGCTGATGCTCAAAGTTATATGTATATAGTAGGATCCTAAGGAAATCATTAAAGTGCATAAAGAGAAACTAGGTAAGCCCAGTTATTTCCTAATTTCTATGATTAGGTAGCATAGACGCAAGTTTATGTAATTGAGAGTTGGGTAAAGGATATTATATAAAGCAAACGCCTTGTTGTAATGATGAGGATAGACTCTTGTATATTTCTTTATACTTTCCCTTCTGTTCTGTCCTGTTCTGTTCATGAAAGAAAATGAAAAGAAAATGAAAGAAAGAAAGAAAAACAAAGGGATTGAGTTCTGTTCTGTTCATGAAAATGAAAGAAAAAGAACCCGACTGCTAAACGATTAGATTTTGAGTGTTGAGAGCAATTGTTTAACCTGCGATTGTAGAAAGTCTCGCACGAATTGAGGCTATTCGGTCTACTATGAACAGTAAAAGAATTCATAGAGATTAAAGTCTTATTTAATATATGGGAAAACACAAAATATTAATAAGACGAATTAATAATAAATAAATAATAAGAAATATATTGATTGAGCTGTATGCCATAAAAGTGGCACGTACAGTTCTGAGTGGGGGAAAAGTCTGTAAAGACCTACCTATCACAACAGACCCTATGCAGCTTGACTATAGTCAAACATTGTGCACCTCTTAGTATTTACTAAGAGACTAGTTTAACATCGATCACAGTTATGAAGTAGTCGATTACACGCTAATGAGAAACTTCAATACGATTTTAGACACACTAACTCTAATACAGGGTAAAGTGTTTGATGGTTAGTTTTACTGGGACGGTACCCTCCAAAAGAAAATCGGAGGGGTCTATAGGTACATATAGCTTAGAAGGAGACTAAGTAGTCATGTAAGACTAAAAACAGCATAATGGCGTAAATGTGCTAAACTGTAAGATTGACAGATCAAACAGATACGTAAGTAGAGCATAGTGAACCGGTAGTATGTAATGGTACAGCTATCGTTCAACGGATAAGCTACGCTAGGGATAGAGTTTGTCCCTATCCAAAGAATCTCACCTTATATGTAGTTCATATCCTTGTTGATAAATGAACTCTTATTAGGTATCGTAGCAATATATGGGAAGTCTTTGGAAAGAATTTGGTGAATTGCAAGAATGCTTTACTCATCCTCTTATTAAAGTCAATTTGCAGCGAGTTTTATTGAAGCTATTGATTACATATCTTGAATATGGCCGTTCAACGACTAAGTAGCATATTCCTTAATAATCTATGGAGATAGATATATTGCTACTATAGCGCCTCACAATGAAAAATGTAAGAAGAATAAGGGATTTTCTTCCTATGGATTTTGCAGTTTAGGTAATCACTAAAAGCAAATGAAATGAAATTACGCTAGAAAAGCGGAAAGAAATAAACTATTATATTAAATATGAAATTTAACGCATTACGCTTGTATATTTTACAACAAAAATTTATTGGTAATTTAAGTCCTAACTCTATTTCTAATGAGAAATTGTCTTCATTAGGTAATGCGCTTACACGTTGTTGAGCAAGGCCCTCTTACACAGGTACTGTAGAATTACAAGTAATTAAACTTAACTATTCAGTTCTAGACAGCAGTCTTTTTGCACAATATCTAACGCACAATGCAAGTCAATATTCATTTAATAGAATTTTAGATATGTTCAAAAAGAGTTTACCTACTGTTACTTCAGATGGTTCTTTAGATAAGACTTTAAACCCTACATCTCATATTACAGGTATTAAAGTCAAACTATCAGGTAGATTAGTTACACAAGCATCAGGACCAAGACAAACAGTTCCGGCAGGAAGAATTGGTTCCTCATCTAGAGGACTTTATGGTACCGTCGATTATAGTCAGCACACAAATCAAAAGAAATTAGGTGCATTTACTATGAAAGTCTGAATTAGTCAGCAAAGTAGATAGTTCTTACCACAAAAACAGCACAGTCCTAGCTAAGTTTCTAATTTTGAGTCTGTTTTGTCTTATAGTTCTTTATTTTTCCCTTTGCTTTTGTAAAAAAGGCATGCGATATAAAACGGGTGCAGGATCTATTTCTGTACCTAGTTCTCTATTTTCTGTTTTACACAGCCTACTTTCATTTAATCTAATTTAACTCCTCCCCCCTTCTTTCTTTACCAGAAAGGACAAATTCTGAATTTAGACTTCTAAATACAGCTGCCTAATAAAATAAGGTAAGTAAAAAGAGCCAACTAATTGAGCGCATACTTTAATAGCTTAATAGCTTAATATAAGAAGAATAGCTTAATATAAGAATATATCCAGGTTTAACAAAGGAAGATAAAGCGGATACAAGGGCAGCACGAATCGAACATGCGCTGGCGAATTTGAAGTTCGCGATTCTACCATTAAACTATACCCCTATTATCAAAATGTAACCTACTTTCTACCCATTCCCATTCATTTTCCCAGAACAGATGGGAACAGAACTTGATGAGAAAGGGATAAACAAGTATAGGATTCAGAGGGAATCGAACCCTAAATCAACAGATTTGCAGTCCGTGTGTAATACCATATTACCAACTGAGTGCTTTCTTAGCTTTCCTTATTTCTCTTTATTTCTTACTTTTTCTAATTTCTGTAAAGGGGATTAAATAAAAAAAGAATAATCAGGCTTTTCGTTGAAAACGCGAAATAGAGTTTGAGATCTATTAGTTTAGCGTAGTTACGCCTTTAATCAACGTATTGGTGTTTATTGGGCGTAAATAATCGAATTATTGGTTGGTATTTGAGATTTGGCTAATTTTGAGCTTGAAAACTCCATTAATGGACGTTTGGTAATCACGAGCACGAATTGCTTGATGAAATGCCTCAACAAGGTGTTTTAGAGTTTTAAGGAATTTTCTTTAGTTAGGAGTTAGTAATTTTTGAAGTTTGAGGATTTAGACTCGGTTTAACATCGTATATTGTGAAATGAATAGGTGAACAAATGCTCGTGGACGGAGCTCGGTGTGCATTGACGCAAGGTAAATTCTCGTGACTTACTCTGGCCGATAGGCCTACACCATATGTCGAAGTCGTCTCGAGGAGTTTTGGAGATGTATTTGTTTAAATTTCATAGGTTGGGTAGTTTAGGTTTGGTTATTTATAGGTTGATTGTTATGTTTTAATGGTATTTGTTGCGTTTTAATGGTATGCTCGTAATTACGTATATGGAACTGTTCAGGATGCACGGTTTTAACAAACGGGACCATGAAAATGAATTTACGCACGGATTTTATGAAAAGAACATGCTGTAAAAGGCAAGTAAAATATCACAGTAAACAACCATGACATGGGGTTATCGGGGATGAGGTTCAGACCTGGCGTTCCGTGGTGAGCGGGTTTTTCTCCCTTCAGATGGTGTGGGCTGTCTAACCGTTGGACGTGCCCTATCCATCTGTCGAGCGTTTTCGATAACCATAGACTGACACGTATAGATATATGCATTGACATGGACGGTTTTCATTGCACTGAAGATACATGATCATGCATTAGCATTTGCGTAGAGCTTACTGAGATTTTATCTCATAGGTGTCTCTATGGTGTAGGTGATTTCGAGACAGGTGAGGATGACGTCCCTCCGCCTGAAGAATGAGCACGTTGAGGGAGGATGGCCCGTGGGAGTGCGCTAGTCAGAATTCATTTATCAACAGATTTTTTTCTTCCATTTGAACTCATTTCAATAATTCTTTTAGCTGCTTTGGTAGGTGCAATTGCCGTGGCTCGCCAGTAATTAATCTTTAGAACTAGCAACTGCAATCTAAATACTAAATCAAACTTTGTTCTAGGCCCATACCCTTTACTTTCACTTTAATTAAGTATATTTTTGACTGTCTAAATTCTTTTTTTTTTATTCGATCCCTTGTTCTGTACTTTTTTTAGTCAATCGAATTGAATTTTCAAAATTGTTACTTATATTGAAATGAATCGAAATTGATAAGGAGTTGGTCAATGATGCTCGAACATGTACTTGTTGTAAGTGCCTATTTATTTTGTATTGGTATCTATGGATTGATCACAAGCCGAAATATGGTTAGAGCCCTTATGTGTCTTGAACTGATCCTGAATGCAGTTAATATAAATTTGGTAACATTTTCTGATTTTTTTGATAGTCGGGTAATATTTTCTCCATTTTTGGTATAGCTATTGCAGCCGCTGAAGCAGCTATTGGACCAGCTATTGTTTCGTCAATTTATCGTAACAGAAAATCAACTCGTATTAATCAATCGAATTTGTTAAATAAGTAGTCTTCATTAGATAAATGATGATATTCATCAAGTTGAATTATCTGTTTATCCGGATACATAATGTATGATGAAAACGTAAGAAATTCAAGTATCTTGGCCCTATCGCATGATTCAATCTCATAGTAAGTTTAGATTTTTTAGATAAATTATAAGAAATTATTGATTCATCTGCTATCTAAATAATGATTAATTTAAAGCTTTATTACTAGATTGAAAATTGATGATGTTCAAAAATTGATAGATCCAAATGTCACATTCAGTAAAGATTTATGATACATGTATAGGGTGTACTCAATGTGTCCGAGCTTGCCCCACAGATGTATTAGAAATGAGACCTTGGGACGGATGTAAAGCTAAGCAAATTGCTTCTGCTCCAAGAACAGAAGACTGTGTTGGTTGTAAGAGATGTGAATCCGCTTGTCCAACGGATTTCTTGAGTGTTCGAGTTTATTTATGGCATGAAACAACGTGTATCTTGTTTTTACTACGCCTTGGTTAACAATAGTTGTAGTTTTGCCAATCTTTTTTGGTTCCCTACTTTTCTTTCTTCCTCATAAAGGAAATAAGGTCATTAGGTGGTATACTATATGTATATGTTTTTTAGAACTCCACCTATACATTTTGTTATCATTTTGAATTGGACGATCCGGGGATCCTTTTTTTGAATTTTGACTGGAGATTGGGAATAGATGGTCTTTCTATAGGACCTATTTGACTGACGGGGTTTATCACCACTTTAGCTACTTTAGCGGCTTGGCCAGTTACGCGGAATTCTCGATTATTCCATTTCCTAATGTTAACTATGTATAGCGGTCAAATCGGATCATTTTCTTCTCGAGATCTTTGACTTTTTTTTCTCATGTGGGAATTCGAATTAATTCCTGTTTATTTACTTCTATCGATGTGGGGAGGAAAGAAACGTTTGTATTCAGCTACAAAATCCATTTTGTACACTGCAGGGAGTTCCATTTTTTTGTTAATGGGAGTTCTGGGTATTGGTTTATATGGTTCTAATGAACCAACATTCCATTTTGAAACATCAGCTAATCAATCGTATACTGTCGCACTGGAAATAATATTTTATATTGGATTTCTTATTGTTTTTGCTGTCAAATCACCGATTATACCCTTACATACATGGTTACCAGACACACATGGAGAGGCACATTACAGTACTTGTTGTAAGTGCCTATTTATTTTGTATTGGTATCTATGGATTGATCACAAGCCGAAATATGGTTAGAGCCCTTATGTGTCTTGAACTGATCCTGAATGCAGTTAATATAAATTTGGTAACATTTTCTGATTTTTTTGATAGTCGGGTAATATTTTCTCCATTTTTGGTATAGCTATTGCAGCCGCTGAAGCAGCTATTGGACCAGCTATTGTTTCGTCAATTTATCGTAACAGAAAATCAACTCGTATTAATCAATCGAATTTGTTAAATAAGTAGTCTTCATTAGATAAATGATGATATTCATCAAGTTGAATTATCTGTTTATCCGGATACATAATGTATGATGAAAACGTAAGAAATTCAAGTATCTTGGCCCTATCGCATGATTCAATCTCATAGTAAGTTTAGATTTTTTAGATAAATTATAAGAAATTATTGATTCATCTGCTATCTAAATAATGATTAATTTAAAGCTTTATTACTAGATTGAAAATTGATGATGTTCAAAAATTGATAGATCCAAATGTCACATTCAGTAAAGATTTATGATACATGTATAGGGTGTACTCAATGTGTCCGAGCTTGCCCCACAGATGTATTAGAAATGAGACCTTGGGACGGATGTAAAGCTAAGCAAATTGCTTCTGCTCCAAGAACAGAAGACTGTGTTGGTTGTAAGAGATGTGAATCCGCTTGTCCAACGGATTTCTTGAGTGTTCGAGTTTATTTATGGCATGAAACAACGTGTATCTTGTTTTTACTACGCCTTGGTTAACAATAGTTGTAGTTTTGCCAATCTTTTTTGGTTCCCTACTTTTCTTTCTTCCTCATAAAGGAAATAAGGTCATTAGGTGGTATACTATATGTATATGTTTTTTTTTTTTTTTTTTTTTTTTTTTTTTTTTTTTTTTTTTTTTTTTTTTTTTTTTTTTTTTTTTTTTTTTTTTTTTTTTTTTTTTTTTTTTTTTTTTTTTTTTTTTTTTTTTTTTTTTTTTTTTTTTTTTTTTTTTTTTTTTTTTTTTTTTTTTTTTTTTTTTTTTTTTTTTTTTTTTTTTTTTTTTTTTTTTTTTTTTTTTTTTTTTTTTTTTTTTTTTTTTTTTTTTTTTTTTTTTTTTTTTTTTTTTTTTTTTTTTTTTTTTTTTTTTTTTTTTTTTTTTTTTTTTTTTTTTTTTTTTTTTTTTTTTTTTTTTTTTTTTTTTTTTTTTTTTTTTTTTTTTTTTTTTTTTTTTTTTTTTTTTTTTTTTTTTTTTTTTTTTTTTTTTTTTTTTTTTTTTTTTTTTTTTTTTTTTTTTTTTTTTTTTTTTTTTTTTTTTTTTTTTTTTTTTTTTTTTTTTTTTTTTTTTTTTTTTTTTTTTTTTTTTTTTTTTTTTTTTTTTTTTTTTTTTTTTTTTTTTTTTTTTTTTTTTTTTTTTTTTTTTTTTTTTTTTTTTTTTTTTTTTTTTTTTTTTTTTTTTTTTTTTTTTTTTTTTTTTTTTTTTTTTTTTTTTTTTTTTTTTTTTTTTTTTTTTTTTTTTTTTTTTTTTTTTTTTTTTTTTTTTTTTTTTTTTTTTTTTTTTTTTTTTTTTTTTTTTTTTTTTTTTTTTTTTTTTTTTTTTTTTTTTTTTTTTTTTTTTTTTTTTTTTTTTTTTTTTTTTTTTTTTTTTTTTTTTTTTTTTTTTTTTTTTTTTTTTTTTTTTTTTTTTTTTTTTTTTTTTTTTTTTTTTTTTTTTTTTTTTTTTTTTTTTTTTTTTTTTTTTTTTTTTTTTTTTTTTTTTTTTTTTTTTTTTTTTTTTTTTTTTTTTTTTTTTTTTTTTTTTTTTTTTTTTTTTTTTTTTTTTTTTTTTTTTTTTTTTTTTTTTTTTTTTTTTTTTTTTTTTTTTTTTTTTTTTTTTTTTTTTTTTTTTTTTTTTTTTTTTTTTTTTTTTTTTTTTTTTTTTTTTTTTTTTTTTTTTTTTTTTTTTTTTTTTTTTTTTTTTTTTTTTTTTTTTTTTTTTTTTTTTTTTTTTTTTTTTTTTTTTTTTTTTTTTTTTTTTTTTTTTTTTTTTTTTTTTTTTTTTTTTTTTTTTTTTTTTTTTTTTTTTTTTTTTTTTTTTTTTTTTTTTTTTTTTTTTTTTTTTTTTTTTTTTTTTTTTTTTTTTTTTTTTTTTTTTTTTTTTTTTTTTTTTTTTTTTTTTTTTTTTTTTTTTTTTTTTTTTTTTTTTTTTTTTTTTTTTTTTTTTTTTTTTTTTTTTTTTTTTTTTTTTTTTTTTTTTTTTTTTTTTTTTTTTTTTTTTTTTTTTTTTTTTTTTTTTTTTTTTTTTTTTTTTTTTTTTTTTTTTTTTTTTTTTTTTTTTTTTTTTTTTTTTTTTTTTTTTTTTTTTTTTTTTTTTTTTTTTTTTTTTTTTTTTTTTTTTTTTTTTTTTTTTTTTTTTTTTTTTTTTTTTTTTTTTTTTTTTTTTTTTTTTTTTTTTTTTTTTTTTTTTTTTTTTTTTTTTTTTTTTTTTTTTTTTTTTTTTTTTTTTTTTTTTTTTTTTTTTTTTTTTTTTTTTTTTTTTTTTTTTTTTTTTTTTTTTTTTTTTTTTTTTTTTTTTTTTTTTTTTTTTTTTTTTTTTTTTTTTTTTTTTTTTTTTTTTTTTTTTTTTTTTTTTTTTTTTTTTTTTTTTTTTTTTTTTTTTTTTTTTTTTTTTTTTTTTTTTTTTTTTTTTTTTTTTTTTTTTTTTTTTTTTTTTTTTTTTTTTTTTTTTTTTTTTTTTTTTTTTTTTTTTTTTTTTTTTTTTTTTTTTTTTTTTTTTTTTTTTTTTTTTTTTTTTTTTTTTTTTTTTTTTTTTTTTTTTTTTTTTTTTTTTTTTTTTTTTTTTTTTTTTTTTTTTTTTTTTTTTTTTTTTTTTTTTTTTTTTTTTTTTTTTTTTTTTTTTTTTTTTTTTTTTTTTTTTTTTTTTTTTTTTTTTTTTTTTTTTTTTTTTTTTTTTTTTTTTTTTTTTTTTTTTTTTTTTTTTTTTTTTTTTTTTTTTTTTTTTTTTTTTTTTTTTTTTTTTTTTTTTTTTTTTTTTTTTTTTTTTTTTTTTTTTTTTTTTTTTTTTTTTTTTTTTTTTTTTTTTTTTTTTTTTTTTTTTTTTTTTTTTTTTTTTTTTTTTTTTTTTTTTTTTTTTTTTTTTTTTTTTTTTTTTTTTTTTTTTTTTTTTTTTTTTTTTTTTTTTTTTTTTTTTTTTTTTTTTTTTTTTTTTTTTTTTTTTTTTTTTTTTTTTTTTTTTTTTTTTTTTTTTTTTTTTTTTTTTTTTTTTTTTTTTTTTTTTTTTTTTTTTTTTTTTTTTTTTTTTTTTTTTTTTTTTTTTTTTTTTTTTTTTTTTTTTTTTTTTTTTTTTTTTTTTTTTTTTTTTTTTTTTTTTTTTTTTTTTTTTTTTTTTTTTTTTTTTTTTTTTTTTTTTTTTTTTTTTTTTTTTTTTTTTTTTTTTTTTTTTTTTTTTTTTTTTTTTTTTTTTTTTTTTTTTTTTTTTTTTTTTTTTTTTTTTTTTTTTTTTTTTTTTTTTTTTTTTTTTTTTTTTTTTTTTTTTTTTTTTTTTTTTTTTTTTTTTTTTTGTCTGTGTCTGAACTTGTTTCTTTGGATTACATTGTTATGATAATTACCTGATATGATTTTTCCATATT
This sequence comes from Begonia masoniana, assembly GCA_022432975.1. Taxonomy (NCBI): domain Eukaryota; kingdom Viridiplantae; phylum Streptophyta; class Magnoliopsida; order Cucurbitales; family Begoniaceae; genus Begonia; species Begonia masoniana. Next base: position 21,987,745 of record CM039512.1, on the reverse strand, counting down.
AACCTCATGTTACTGATTAGCTAGCATGAATTAACCATGGTCCGTATCTGTTTAATTTTCAGAGTGTTTTCTTGAAAAAAAAAAAAAAAAAAAAAAAAAAAAAAAAAAAAAAAAAAAAAAAAAAAAAAAAAAAAAAAAAAAAAAAAAAAAAAAAAAAAAAAAAAAAAAAAAAAAAAAAAAAAAAAAAAAAAAAAAAAAAAAAAAAAAAAAAAAAAAAAAAAAAAAAAAAAAAAAAAAAAAAAAAAAAAAAAAAAAAAAAAAAAAAAAAAAAAAAAAAAAAAAAAAAAAAAAAAAAAAAAAAAAAAAAAAAAAAAAAAAAAAAAAAAAAAAAAAAAAAAAAAAAAAAAAAAAAAAAAAAAAAAAAAAAAAAAAAAAAAAAAAAAAAAAAAAAAAAAAAAAAAAAAAAAAAAAAAAAAAAAAAAAAAAAAAAAAAAAAAAAAAAAAAAAAAAAAAAAAAAAAAAAAAAAAAAAAAAAAAAAAAAAAAAAAAAAAAAAAAAAAAAAAAAAAAAAAAAAAAAAAAAAAAAAAAAAAAAAAAAAAAAAAAAAAAAAAAAAAAAAAAAAAAAAAAAAAAAAAAAAAAAAAAAAAAAAAAAAAAAAAAAAAAAAAAAAAAAAAAAAAAAAAAAAAAAAAAAAAAAAAAAAAAAAAAAAAAAAAAAAAAAAAAAAAAAAAAAAAAAAAAAAAAAAAAAAAAAAAAAAAAAAAAAAAAAAAAAAAAAAAAAAAAAAAAAAAAAAAAAAAAAAAAAAAAAAAAAAAAAAAAAAAAAAAAAAAAAAAAAAAAAAAAAAAAAAAAAAAAAAAAAAAAAAAAAAAAAAAAAAAAAAAAAAAAAAAAAAAAAAAAAAAAAAAAAAAAAAAAAAAAAAAAAAAAAAAAAAAAAAAAAAAAAAAAAAAAAAAAAAAAAAAAAAAAAAAAAAAAAAAAAAAAAAAAAAAAAAAAAAAAAAAAAAAAAAAAAAAAAAAAAAAAAAAAAAAAAAAAAAAAAAAAAAAAAAAAAAAAAAAAAAAAAAAAAAAAAAAAAAAAAAAAAAAAAAAAAAAAAAAAAAAAAAAAAAAAAAAAAAAAAAAAAAAAAAAAAAAAAAAAAAAAAAAAAAAAAAAAAAAAAAAAAAAAAAAAAAAAAAAAAAAAAAAAAAAAAAAAAAAAAAAAAAAAAAAAAAAAAAAAAAAAAAAAAAAAAAAAAAAAAAAAAAAAAAAAAAAAAAAAAAAAAAAAAAAAAAAAAAAAAAAAAAAAAAAAAAAAAAAAAAAAAAAAAAAAAAAAAAAAAAAAAAAAAAAAAAAAAAAAAAAAAAAAAAAAAAAAAAAAAAAAAAAAAAAAAAAAAAAAAAAAAAAAAAAAAAAAAAAAAAAAAAAAAAAAAAAAAAAAAAAAAAAAAAAAAAAAAAAAAAAAAAAAAAAAAAAAAAAAAAAAAAAAAAAAAAAAAAAAAAAAAAAAAAAAAAAAAAAAAAAAAAAAAAAAAAAAAAAAAAAAAAAAAAAAAAAAAAAAAAAAAAAAAAAAAAAAAAAAAAAAAAAAAAAAAAAAAAAAAAAAAAAAAAAAAAAAAAAAAAAAAAAAAAAAAAAAAAAAAAAAAAAAAAAAAAAAAAAAAAAAAAAAAAAAAAAAAAAAAAAAAAAAAAAAAAAAAAAAAAAAAAAAAAAAAAAAAAAAAAAAAAAAAAAAAAAAAAAAAAAAAAAAAAAAAAAAAAAAAAAAAAAAAAAAAAAAAAAAAAAAAAAAAAAAAAAAAAAAAAAAAAAAAAAAAAAAAAAAAAAAAAAAAAAAAAAAAAAAAAAAAAAAAAAAAAAAAAAAAAAAAAAAAAAAAAAAAAAAAAAAAAAAAAAAAAAAAAAAAAAAAAAAAAAAAAAAAAAAAAAAAAAAAAAAAAAAAAAAAAAAAAAAAAAAAAAAAAAAAAAATTGTTAAACTTTTCATGTTAATTGGATGAGAATTGTGTAAATTTTCTGTTTAGTACCTTTAGGATTGTTTTATTGAAATTTTCTGTTTGGTGTTTTTCCAAATTGATTTGGCATTTTTTTTTTTTTTTTTTTTTTTTTTTTTTTTTTTTTTTTTTTTTTTTTTTTTTTTTTTTTTTTTTTTTTTTTTTTTTTTTTTTTTTTTTTTTTTTTTTTTTTTTTTTTTTTTTTTTTTTTTTTTTTTTTTTTTTTTTTTTTTTTTTTTTTTTTTTTTTTTTTTTTTTTTTTTTTTTTTTTTTTTTTTTTTTTTTTTTTTTTTTTTTTTTTTTTTTTTTTTTTTTTTTTTTTTTTTTTTTTTTTTTTTTTTTTTTTTTTTTTTTTTTTTTTTTTTTTTTTTTTTTTTTTTTTTTTTTTTTTTTTTTTTTTTTTTTTTTTTTTTTTTTTTTTTTTTTTTTTTTTTTTTTTTTTTTTTTTTTTTTTTTTTTTTTTTTTTTTTTTTTTTTTTTTTTTTTTTTTTTTTTTTTTTTTTTTTTTTTTTTTTTTTTTTTTTTTTTTTTTTTTTTTTTTTTTTTTTTTTTTTTTTTTTTTTTTTTTTTTTTTTTTTTTTTTTTTTTTTTTTTTTTTTTTTTTTTTTTTTTTTTTTTTTTTTTTTTTTTTTTTTTTTTTTTTTTTTTTTTTTTTTTTTTTTTTTTTTTTTTTTTTTTTTTTTTTTTTTTTTTTTTTTTTTTTTTTTTTTTTTTTTTTTTTTTTTTTTTTTTTTTTTTTTTTTTTTTTTTTTTTTTTTTTTTTTTTTTTTTTTTTTTTTTTTTTTTTTTTTTTTTTTTTTTTTTTTTTTTTTTTTTTTTTTTTTTTTTTTTTTTTTTGGTTACAACTTTGCACTTGCATAATTCCTTGCTCATAATGAATTTGAACCTGAAATTTTGATAGCATGTCACTCATAATGTTAACTATCCTCTGTTAAAATTTCATGTTAATTGGATGAGAATTGTGTAAATTTTCTGTTTGGTGTTTTTCCAAATTGATTTGGCATTTTTTTTTTTTTTTTTTTTTTTTTTTTTTTTTTTTTTTTTTTTTTTTTTTTTTTTTTTTTTTTTTTTTTTTTTTTTTTTTTTTTTTTTTTTTTTTTTTTTTTTTTTTTTTTTTTTTTTTTTTTTTTTTTTTTTTTTTTTTTTTTTTTTTTTTTTTTTTTTTTTTTTTTTTTTTTTTTTTTTTTTTTTTTTTTTTTTTTTTTTTTTTTTTTTTTTTTTTTTTTTTTTTTTTTTTTTTTTTTTTTTTTTTTTTTTTTTTTTTTTTTTTTTTTTTTTTTTTTTTTTTTTTTTTTTTTTTTTTTTTTTTTTTTTTTTTTTTTTTTTTTTTTTTTTTTTTTTTTTTTTTTTTTTTTTTTTTTTTTTTTTTTTTTTTTTTTTTTTTTTTTTTTTTTTTTTTTTTTTTTTTTTTTTTTTTTTTTTTTTTTTTTTTTTTTTTTTTTTTTTTTTTTTTTTTTTTTTTTTTTTTTTTTTTTTTTTTTTTTTTTTTTTTTTTTTTTTTTTTTTTTTTTTTTTTTTTTTTTTTTTTTTTTTTTTTTTTTTTTTTTTTTTTTTTTTTTTTTTTTTTTTTTTTTTTTTTTTTTTTTTTTTTTTTTTTTTTTTTTTTTTTTTTTTTTTTTTTTTTTTTTTTTTTTTTTTTTTTTTTTTTTTTTTTTTTTTTTTTTTTTTTTTTTTTTTTTTTTTTTTTTTTTTTTTTTTTTTTTTTTTTTTTTTTTTTTTTTTTTTTTTTTTTTTTTTTTTTTTTTTTTTTTTTTTTTTTTTTTTTTTTTTTTTTTTTTTTTTTTTTTTTTTTTTTTTTTTTTTTTTTTTTTTTTTTTTTTTTTTTTTTTTTTTTTTTTTTTTTTTTTTTTTTTTTTTTTTTTTTTTTTTTTTTTTTTTTTTTTTTTTTTTTTTTTTTTTTTTTTTTTTTTTTTTTTTTTTTTTTTTTTTTTTTTTTTTTTTTTTTTTTTTTTTTTTTTTTTTTTTTTTTTTTTTTTTTTTTTTTTTTTTTTTTTTTTTTGGTTACAACTTTGCACTTGCATAATTCCTTGCTTCATAATGAATTTGAACCTGAAATTTGATAGCATGTCACTCATACTGTTAACTATCCTCTGTTAAAATTTCATGTTAATTGGATGAGAATTGTGTAAATTTTCTGTTTAGTACCTTTAGGATTGTTTTTATTGAAATTTTCTGTTTGGTGTTTTTCCAAATTGATTTGGCATTTTTTTTTTAACTTGTGTGTCTAATTGTGTTTAGTGTCAAGTCTTTGAGTCCTTGATGTTAAGTTAAATTTAGAATGAAAAGCATGAACTAAATTGCATGTTAAATAGAGCTTGGCAAATTCTATTTCACCATGTTTTATAATTCTGTTAAACTCTTATTGATTGCATCAAGTTGAGTGATTTTGTTGTTTAGGGCTATGTCGACTTGTCATATACTATCTTGTTAGTCACTTAGGATTCACTTGTACGTCGAGTGATCTGTGTTTGTGGCCAAGAGCTTTCCTCTGTGGGCCGTTGGTATTGTCCGAGGTTTACCGCTGGCCATTGGGCCCGACAGATCGCCGTGTGAGGCAGTCGCCTTTAAAGGGTGTGGGATAGTGTGACGATTTCCACAAAAGTTCTAGAGGGTTGCCTAGACCCAATAGCTTATCATTGATATTAGTTGCAAGTCTATTTTCTTTGATTAACTTGCTTGATTTGTTGTGCTGTTTGATTAAATGTTTAGGACTTTTAGGTTGAGTCTTGTGACTTAATTGCTTGTGTTGTTTGTTTGTCTTTGTTTAGGAATAAAATTAGAGTCTCACTTTAAAGTCTAGTGCTTGGTCAATTAGTTTAATGTGTTGTTGGCCAAGGTAAATGTAAAATCAAAATATATGCATATTGTTTTATCTTTTGAGGATTGTTTAGCTTTCTACTCCAATTTTGAGCATTAGCTATGGATGACCAGGATGGATATTTTTGGCAACAAGGTATGTACCCATGAAACCTTACTTGAATTTCTTTTGAAATTAGTTGAATAGTAGGTTGATTGGATGAACTATATGTTGAGATCAACTTCTTGTATGTTCTTGCTATAATTGGATATCATGTTTAATTCTCCTTGTCTAAGCTTGATTTAATTTGTTGAAAGAACTAAAGAGTAATTTTGTGATCAAATTGTTGTTGCCTTTTGTTTTTGAAGTGATAAATCCTCACTCTATCGTTAAAGGAGAATTGTTTTTCTTGAGTTTTGGATTTAAGTTGAACTTATGCTAAGCTTGATTTAACTCTTATTTTTTTAAAATTAGGTGAACCAAGTGTTGTTTTAAAATGGTAATTTTCATATTGTGGTTCACTATTTGTTTGATAGCTTAGCTAGAAAATGGAATTGTTCAATTATGCTTGCTTGAATCTTATGTCATTATCATGTATATGCTTTTAAATTGTTTACATGAACATTTCAAATTTTTGCAATTATTGAGACCATGTGGATGGTGAAATGATTTTTCAACTTTAGGATAACTATGTTTGTGCCTAATGTGGATTGTGCTTAAATATTTTAGTAGAGAAATTTTATCCTAAGTGTTGTAATGTCCCCCGATGAGTCAATCATTGGATTTGAGGTCAAATCCTCAACAACCGGGAGGGGATGATAAGCCCCGGGTTCCAAAGACTCACCATAATGTGCCTACAGTTCGAACCGTTTAAACACAAGTCAAGGTAAGTATATATCTATTTTATCTATTTAATGGATTTGTGGAATTATGTAGGTAAATTGGCTTTCTGAAGCTTGGAATGAAGAAGGAATTTGTTTTCCTTAAATTCAACTTTTGTAACCAAGCTTTCGTTTTATTTTATTTGTAATTTAAAATACTTTAATTTTGTTTAAGACTTGTAAATTGGCAAACTTTTAGCCTTTTGAATGTATGTTTGTAATAGTCTTCAAAAGGGGATGTTGAACCGAGGTGAACCAAGGCTGAACCGGCTGAACAAAGGAGAACTAAAGCTTGAACCGGACTGAACCAAGGCTAAACCAAGCTGCAAGGAGTGAACCGGCCCTGGAGAAACACTGCCCAGCGAACAGGTTGCCAGCTTTCTGCAGAAGCTCCAACGGCTACAAATCGAACCGTTGCCCGACGATTTCCAGAGCTTCTCTTCTCTCCTTCTTCTTTCTCGAATTCTTCCTCTTGTATTTAATCTTCTCTCCACCTCTGTAATCAGGTTAGCCATTGATACATATTTTTGGAAATTGCAAAGGATTTTTCCTTCCCGTTCGGAGCGCACTCCGCGAGCAAAAGAGAGAGTTTTTCTCTCGGTGCTTCATCGGCGCGTAGCGCCTGGATGAAGCTCCCGATTGCACCCCGAGCTTGTGGCTGCTAGGGGGTGTTCTTAGTCCCTCTCTTCCTCTTCCAAGCAATGGAAGCAATGAAGAAAAGGGGCGAACGCCATAGTGCCCTCCGCCGAGAATCCTTCGCTGGCAACGACGGATTTCTGTCACCCGAAAACTACGAATCGTTTATGGGTCGGTTTTGGGTCTTCAATTCGCTCCTCCATCATTTTCGCACCTGTAACGACCCCAGCCAGGAGCCGTCACGTGTTCATATTCTTTCATTAATCGTTTGCTTGGCTTTTACTATTATTACATTCACTTACTATCTCTCAACAGACTTTCACATTTTACATATATATTTTTTTTCTAAACTGGTAATAGAGACGCAGAACCATTAAGGAAGACGAACCCTCTCGTGCCCGACTTCCCATGCCTCGTCGGCTCAAACTTTCACAGAGTCGAGCGACTAGACTCGGTCCTTGGTTTCTTGACAATTTTGGGAAAAGAGGAAGTGCCCTCAATTCTCTTAACAAAATACCACTCGGGTTTGCATGGGTTGCATGCGTTGACAACCCTCAGAAACTTAGTCGTCCGGTCATCACGTGCATTACGCGTGACTCGCTTAACATCACCTAAAAGGAGACATCTTCCGGTGGGCACGTGGGCCTCGCGTGCTAAAATAAAACATCATCCGGTCACTAAATGGCAAAAACACATTTTACATCTTCCGGTCGCTAAACGACAAAACACATTTTACATCTTCTGGTCGCTAAGCGACAAAACACATTTTACATCTTCCGGTCGCTAAGCGACAAAACACATTTTACATCTTCCGGTGACGTCATCCGGAAGACTAAACCATCATACAACTATCCTTCGGCATCTGCCGATGACGTCAGCCGGAAGACTAAACCATCAAACAATTAACTCTCGGCATCTGCCGATGACGTCAACCGAAGATTGCCTCGTCCAGCTTCCGTCTTACGGTAGAGAACACTAAATCATCAAATGACTCCTCCCAACAGAAAGAAAACACAACTCATTCAAGATGCATATAGCGGAAGACTTAAGCAACAGATCATTTATAAATCTATATATCATTCCCTGACTCAGTGATCCACCAGACAGTTTCAAAGCTCAACGTTTTAAAATAATCTCATCCTACTTAAGCTACCATATCCTTTAACATACTGTAACATAAGAGTCTTAACCAGGGGTCATAAATCGCCTCTCCAGTCCTGCACTGTCACCTTGAGCATCCTCCAGCAACCAGCCCTAAGCATCCTCTTTGAACATAACATCCTAACCTGAACCTTCTTCACCTACACCATAAGGTTTAACTATAAGCCTAATGCTTAGTAAGGAATGCATGCTGACAGATATACATGAGTACACAATTTAAAGAGACATAAGTTCATAAACCATTCATCATTCGTGTTCATCTTTATCATTTACATAACACGTATTAAGGCAGGGAACGAGGGAGGAAGACAGGGGTACATAGTCATTTGCCTATCGCGGCAGTCATACATAATCATTTGCCTATCGCGGCAATCATGATACATCACTCGGCCTCCCGAGCGGGAGAATTCGCGAGCCATACATATCATTAACTCGGCCTCCACCAGTGGGAGATTTCGCGAGTCATACATATCATTAACTCGGCCTCCACCAGTGGGAGAATTCGCGAGTCATACATAACATAGTCTTTCCCCGCTCTGCACTTAATCTTGGTTACATTTGTTTTTCATATTCTCAACTTAATCATAACAGGGACACAGTGCATAGACATAAAGTTCATAGAGAGAAGTCATATCATGAGGACAAGTAAAACATCCTGTAACTTTACATTTACTTACACAACTTCTTCATATCGTGGAAATAACAAATCATAGTCAATAAGCTAACATCTCAGTGATTTCCTAATACCCTTGCGGTGTAGGGCCCTAGTGGCCGGAAATCTTAACACATTCACTTACCTGGATTCCTTAGCAATCCGAACTTCCTCTCTTTAACTTCTTCACCTAAAACATGTACATTACAGTAGTTAAAACAAAGTCCTAGTAGTCCTAATCATAAACCACCCTAGGATCTAATAGCTAAAGTCATTCCGATTCCTCTGTTTGACACACTGCAGTCTGAAATCCGAAACTAGGTGGACAGGTTTTACCATTGATTAAATCCGAGTTGGTTACTTAAAATGCTCAGAATCGATTCGGGATGACATTTCTACTCTCAGATTTAAAAAAAAAGTCTCAAACTACTCGGCCACTGCTAAAAATCCGAACTCAGTGCCGAGCTGAAAACAGAGCTCTATTTACTAATGAATGACTACATTGTCCATTTCATACCTCGGGTGTGGATTTGCAGAGAAGAGCAAGCTTGAAACCAGCCGTCGGTAAAGGGAAGTTCTGGTAGCCGAGAGCAAGAACTTGGGAGAGAAGAAATCGCCGAGAGGGAATGTCGGCTACAGTGGTAATAAAATGAGATTTAAGGTTTCCATTTCCTATTTATACCTAATCCATCAATTCTAATTACTAAACTGCCACCCAACCTAGTTTTACTCAACTTGTAATAAATTTGTCTTAACATTAAATTTAAATCATAACGGTTAAATAAGAGGGTGACAATGAAAATGGTCAGAAAATCACCTGGCCGAAATGTCGGGTGTTACAGCACCGTTCTGAGCAGCACCCACCTCCGCAAGCGTTCGGTAATGCCCTCTTCCCTTCTCGCCATCATCCCTGTTATTTCTTTGTTTTTTTGTCTGTTTAGCGTCTGTTTTGGGGTGTCTTCGAGCACCGATCGTTGTTTCGTTTTTTGTTGTCTTCCGCAAGCGTTTTCTAACTCCATTTTTTTTTTTTTTTTTTTTTTTTTTTTTTTTTTTTTTTTTTTTTTTTTTTTTTTTTTTTTTTTTTTTTTTTTTTTTTTTTTTTTTTTTTTTTTTTTTTTTTTTTTTTTTTTTTTTTTTTTTTTTTTTTTTTTTTTTTTTTTTTTTTTTTTTTTTTTTTTTTTTTTTTTTTTTTTTTTTTTTTTTTTTTTTTTTTTTTTTTTTTTTTTTTTTTTTTTTTTTTTTTTTTTTTTTTTTTTTTTTTTTTTTTTTTTTTTTTTTTTTTTTTTTTTTTTTTTTTTTTTTTTTTTTTTTTTTTTTTTTTTTTTTTTTTTTTTTTTTTTTTTTTTTTTTTTTTTTTTTTTTTTTTTTTTTTTTTTTTTTTTTTTTTTTTTTTTTTTTTTTTTTTTTTTTTTTTTTTTTTTTTTTTTTTTTTTTTTTTTTTTTTTTTTTTTTTTTTTTTTTTTTTTTTTTTTTTTTTTTTTTTTTTTTTTTTTTTTTTTTTTTTTTTTTTTTTTTTTTTAGCCGTAGCCTATCAAGTTGGAACGCAGAACTCTCTGGTTTTCTAGAGGGTTTGGCGAACGTACGCGGGGAGAGTGGCGTACGGTCGGTTTGAAGGTCAGATATCACGTTCTGGAAACAGAACGTGAAGCGACCGAACGCTCGAAGATGAGCGTTCAGGCGGCTGTGCGAGGGGCGCCCGAACGCACGTCTTCATGCGTTCGGTCGCCTGTGCTTTTTCGTGCTGAATTGTCCCTTCAACCCCTCCCCTGCTTCGGTTGTCTGTTGCCTCAAATGGCCGATAGTTTGATTGTAAATTAATTGTTTGTTTTGAATGGATTTGAGGATTTAAAATGTTTTTGTTCAAAAAGCCTTCCAAATTATTTTCCAAACGACTTCGATGATTTTAATTCCACTTAACATTATAAGAACTACCTAGGTATAAAATAAATTTTTAAATTTATCTGGAATTTTGAGGAATAGTTAAGGGTCATTACAGTTATGGTATCAGAGCCCCCGGGTTTTAAAAACGGTTCTGTAGACTGCACGACTGCACGACTGCTCAGCCACTACGCGGACATCCTTCATCAACTGTAAGTATGTTTAATTGCTTTATTTTAATTTGATTTCTTAGGACTATTTGTTTAACTTTTATAGGAGTTTATCGAAAATGGTTCGACGTAGAGACGTCAGGGACGATGCCATAGATAGACTGACAGACTTACTCGATCGTCAATCCCAACACATGGATCGACAAGCACAACAAATCACGGACTTAGTTCGTGAGAATCGGAGGGCCCAAGAGATAGTTGTCCTTAATGGTCAAAGCATGGAGAGATTTCAAAAGCTAAGACCCCTGATATTCAACGGGCAATCTACGGACCCCTCTATTGCTGAGGAGTGGGTTCGAACAATGGAGGATATGTTGGCGTATGCCAAGGTGGACAATGCTGAGAAGGTTGCATGCGTCACATTCCACCTGGCATTGGATGCCCGAACTTGGTGGGATTCTGTTAAGGCTACGGCGGACGTGGCGCTGATGAGGTGGGAACGGTTTAAGACCGTGTTCTTCGATAAGTATTTCAGCCGTACAGTGAGGGCAGCAAAGAGAGCTGAGTTTACGCAATTGAAACAGACTAATACGGTGGCAGAGTATATCAGAAAGTTTGAAGCTTTATCCAAGTTTGCACCGCACCTAGTCAGTGATAATGAAGAAAAGGTGCAACAATTTATGGATGGACTGAACAGGGAAATCCGAAAGAACATCATAGTGTCTGGTATTCTAGATGTGCCCTATGAGGAAATTGCGGCAAGAGCCCTGGAGTTCGAAGCTGCTGAGTTGACATGCGTTAAGCCTAGAGAGCCTGCTAAAGGCTTCTTTCGCGAGATTCAGCCTCAGGTACGGAATCGAGGCTGGCAACCCAGAGGACAACAACAACGAGGTGTCAAGAGGCCTCATGAAGGAGGAGGCGATCAGGGTAAGGGGAAACAAGTCCAAGGGGCTGCACAGAAACCTGTTTGTCCAAAGTGCCAGAAGGAACATTATGGCACTTGTCGGTTGGGCACGAACAGTTGTTATAGATGTGGAGAGATCTGTCATTTTGCTCAGAACTGTCCGAGGGCGGCTACCGATCAGAGAACAGTTATGCCGAGGATCTTTGCATTTATCGAGCCCGGAGATGTTGATGATGAGGCTCAGCCTTCTGTGATAGCAGGTACTATTCTAGTCATGGGTGTGCCAGTGTTTTCTTTGATAGATACAGGAGCTATGCACTCCTTCATTTCAACTGCTTGCATGATTAGATTGGGGCTAGTATCTGAGTTGGCTGAGTGCGAGTATAGAGTAATGCTGCCTTCGGGATCGAATATGCAGTCTGATCAGGTTTTCCAGGGCAACGTCGTCTTTGTGGGAAACAACACCCTCTATGCCCGGTTGATAGTTATGGGTATAGAGGTGTATGATCTTATTTTGGGGATGGATTGGCTTGCACGCCATTGCGCCACAATTGACTGCGGGTCCGGGATGGTGACTTTCCGCCCCCCGAACAAAGTTGAGTTCACTTTTCAAGCGATGAAAAGGTTAAGTGGGCTGCCTACTACTTATTCGATGTTAGCCAGAGAACAATTTAAAGATGGATGTTCGATTTTTGTGGCCGCAGTGATTGATACTCGACTACTTAATGGATTGAAACCGGATGATCTTCCAATTGTTAAGGAATTCTCAAAGATTTTTCTCGACGATCTTCCCGGACTACCGCCAGATCGGGAGATCGAGTTTGTAATTGATGTTTATCCGAGTTCAGCACCTGTATCCAAGAATGCGTATAGATTGGCGCCTGCTGAATTGAAGGAGCTGAAGTCACAGTTGGAGGAATTATTAGACAAAGGGTTTATTCGACCCAACCTTTCTCTTTGGGGTGCGCCAGTCCTGTTTGTGAAGAAAAAGGACAGGACTCTCACGATGTGCATTGATTATCGAGAGTTAAATAAATTGACCGTGAAAAATAAGTATCCACTGCCCCGAATTGACGATTGATTTGACCAACTGCAGGGTGCCCGAGTGTTTTCAAGGATTGACCTACGCTCGGGTTATTATCAGTTGAAGGTTCGAAAAGAAGATATTGAAAAGACAACGTTTCGAACGAGGTATGGACATTACGAATTTCTTGTGATGTCTTTTGGACTTACCAATGCTCCTGCAGCGTTCATGGATATGATGAATCGCGTCTTCAAGGAGTATTTGGACAGGTTCGTCGTAGTTTTTATAGATGACATCCTGGTCTATTCTAAGACAAAGGAGGAGCATGAGGAGCATTTACGGATTGTTCTTAGGACTTTATGCCAGCATCAATTGTATCTGAAGTTTTCCAAGTGTGAATTCTGGCTTGATCAAGTAAGTTTTCTTGGTCATATCATATCTCAGGAGGGAATCTTAGTTGATCTAGCTAAAATTGAGGTTGTTAAGCAATGGCCACAGCCTAAGAATGTACGAGAGGTACGAGGATTTCTTGGTTTGGCTGGATATTACAGGAAAGTTTTTTTTTTTTTTTTTTTTTTTTTTTTTTTTTTTTTTTTTTTTTTTTTTTTTTTTTTTTTTTTTTTTTTTTTTTTTTTTTTTTTTTTTTTTTTTTTTTTTTTTTTTTTTTTTTTTTTTTTTTTTTTTTTTTTTTTTTTTTTTTTTTTTTTTTTTTTTTTTTTTTTTTTTTTTTTTTTTTTTTTTTTTTTTTTTTTTTTTTTTTTTTTTTTTTTTTTTTTTTTTTTTTTTTTTTTTTTTTTTTTTTTTTTTTTTTTTTTTTTTTTTTTTTTTTTTTTTTTTTTTTTTTTTTTTTTTTTTTTTTTTTTTTTTTTTTTTTTTTTTTTTTTTTTTTTTTTTTTTTTTTTTTTTTTTTTTTTTTTTTTTTTTTTTTTTTTTTTTTTTTTTTTTTTTTTTTTTTTTTTTTTTTTTTTTTTTTTTTTTTTTTTTTTTTTTTTTTTTTTTTTTTTTTTTTTTTTTTTTTTTTTTTTTTTTTTTTTTTTTTTTTTTTTTTTTTTTTTTCATGAGGGATTTTCAAAGATAGCCGTCCCTCTATCCCGATTGACGAGAAAGAATGAGAGGTTCGTATGGTCGCCTGCGTGTGAGAAAAGCTTTGTGGAGCTGAAACAGAGGTTGACTACAGCTCCAGTGCTTACACTGCCAGTCGAGGGCGATAAGTTCAGTATTTACTATGATGCCTCAAGAATCGGACTGGGATGTGTATTAATGCAGGAAGGCAAAGTCATTGCTTATGCTTCTAGACAGTTGAAGCCATATGAGCAAAACTATCCGACACACGACCTTGAGCTTGCAGCGGTCGTTTTTGCTTTAAAAATCTGGAGAAACTATCTGTATGGGCAGCATTGTGAGGTGTTTTCAGATCACAAGAGTTTAAAGTACCTATTTACGCAGAAAGAACTTAACATGCGACAACGAAGGTGGTTAGAGTTCGTTAAAGATTACGATTTTGAGATTAAATACCATCCAGGGAAGGCAAATAAAGTAGCTGATGCCTTGAGCCGAATGCCTACTGCGAGCCAACCTGCGCTTGCATCGATGTCGGTAATGTTGAGGTATGAGATTGAAAAGTTCGATGTAGAGATTGTGGCGGAATTGTCCAGCATGCTTACTAACATTTCTCTTAGACTGACGATTTTGGACAGAATACGAGAAGCTCAACAGAACGATTTGGAGTGTGAAAGGCATCGAATGAGCATGGCATCGAAAGGTTCGTCTGACTTTAACCTGACAGATGACGGAGTATTAAAATTTAGGCACAGGTTGTACGTGCCTAGTGATGATGAGCTGAAAAGGGAAATCTTAACTGAGGCACATTCCTCGGCATATTCAGTGCATCCAGGGAGCACCAAAATGTATAGAGACTTGAGACAACATTTTTGGTGGCCTAACATGAAGAGAGAAATTGCCAGGTATGTGGAAACCTGCCTGATTTGTCAACAGGTTAAGGCAGAACATCAAAGACCAACCGGAACCTTACAGCCACTGCCTATTCCGGAGTGGAAATGGGAGTAAATATCCACAGATTTTATAGTTGGACTCCCGAGAACAACAAAGGGGCATGATGGTATTTGGGTAATAGTGGACCGTTTAACAAAGACGGCCCACTTCCTGCCAGTGAAGATGACCCATTCTATGGACTAGCTAGCTGAGCTGTACGTACAGGAGATCGTTAGACTACACGGAGTGCCCATCTCTATTGTTTCTGATAGAGATGCCAGATTTACTTCGAAGTTCTGGAAGAGTTTACATAAGTCAATGGGAACTCAGTTGAATTTTAGCACGGCATTTCATCCTCAGACTGACGGACAGACAGAAAGAAACAACCAGATTCTTGAGGATATGCTTAGAGCTTGCGTGCTAGAGTTTCAGGGCTCGTGGAGCCGATACTTACCATTGATTGAGTTTTCGTATAACAACAGCTTCCAGGCTACGATTGGCATGGCTCCGTATGAGGCGTTATATGGTCGAAAATGCAGGTCTCCACTATATTGGGATGAGGTAGGTGTAGCTAGTATTGTTGGCCCAGATATTTTGCAGCAAATAGCGAAGAAAATCGCTGTTATCAGACAACGCATAGAGATTGGACAAAGCCGCCAAAAGAGTTATGCTGACACCAGACGGAGAGAGTTACAGTTTCGGGAAGGTGACGAAGTGTATTTGAAGATTTCTCCCTTTAAAGGCGTCATGCGATTTGGAAGACGAGGCAAGTTGAACCCTCATTTTGTCGGGCCCTTTTCTACTCTGAAGAGGGTCGGAACTATGGCGTATAGATTGTAGCTTCCAGCATCGATGGAGGGTATTCACGATGTGTTTCACGTGTCTATGCTCAGAAAATGTGTACGTGATCCATCACACGTCGTTGAAACACGGGAGATTGAAGTGCGACCAACGCTGACCTACGAGGAAAGGCCAGTACGAATCTTGGAGTCTTCTATCAAAGTGTTGAGAAATAAGGAGATTCCTCTGGTAAAGGTTTTGTGGAGGAACCATGATGTAAAGGAAGCTACTTGGGAGAGACAGCAGGATATGATGTTGAAGTATCCTGAACTGTTTGTGTAATCAAATTTTGAGGACAAAATTTAAATAAGGTGGGTGGAATGTAACACCCGGCTTTATGCGATTTATTTTTTTAATTCCAATATAAACGGCATTTTGGTAAATACGTCATAATAAGTCCGTTTTGCGAACGGAAAGTTTTAACGAAGCCGTAATAATAAATTGGAGTTTAAGGTAAAATATGAAAAATTGGAGAAAACGAATCATTAGTTAAATAACGAGAATTGTGGAGGAATAAATAGAAAATGAGATAAGGGCAATTTGGTAAATTGGAAACCAAAATTTTATTAAAAATCAACATTTCCCTCATTCTTTTCCCCTCACCCACGTAATTCTCCATTTTCCCTCTCCCTCACCGCGCGATTTTCTTCCTCCGGCGATTCATCATTTCCGGCGATGATTCCCTTTCTCCGGCGACTCAAGCCTTCACGTTTCTCTTCCGTCATCGCTCCCTAGGTATGAATCTAAGCTTTTAGAACGTTAGATATCAATTTCTAGGGTTTAAACAATTAGGGTTCCTTTAGGGTTTTCGTTGAAAACGCGAAATAGAGTTTGAGATCTATTAGTTTAGCGTAGTTACGCCTTTAATCGACGTATTGGTGTTTATTGGGCGTAAATAATCGAATTATTGGTTGGTATTTGAGATTTGGCTAATTTGGAGCTTGAAAACTCCAGTAATGGAGGTTTGGTAATCACGAGCACGACTTGCTCGATGAAATGCCTCAACAAGGTGTTTTAGAGTTTTAAGGAATTTTCTTTAGTTAGGAGTTAGTAATTTTTGAAGTTTGAAGATTTAGACTCGGTTTAACGTCGTATATTGTGAAATGCATAGGTGAACAAACGCTCGTGGACGGAGCTCAGTGTGCAACGACGCGAGGTAAATTCTCGTGACTTACTCTGGCCGATAGGCCTACACCATATGTCGAAGTCGTCTCGAGGAGTTTTGGAGATATATTTGTTTAAATTTCATAGGTTGGGTAGTTTAGGTTTGGTTATTTGTAGATTGATTGTTATGTTTTAATGGTATTTGTCGCGTTTTAATGGTATGCTCGTTAATTACGTTATATTGAACTGTTCATGCATCACGGTTTTAAAAACGACATGAAAATGAATTTACGCACGGATTTTATGAAAAGAACATGCATCGTAAAAGGCAAGTAAAGTATCACAGTAAACAACCATGACATGGGGTTATCGGGGATGAGGTTCAGACCTGGTGTTCCGTGGTGAGCGGGTTTTCCTCCCTTCAGATGGTGTGGGCTGTCTAACCGCTGGAAGTTCCCTATCCATCTGTCGAGCGTTTCCGATAACCATAGACTGACACGTACAGATATATGCATTGATATGGACGGTTTTCATTGCACTGAACATACATGATCATGCATTAGCATTTGCGTAGAGCTTACTGAGATTTTTATTTCATAGGTGTCTCTATGGTGTAGGTGATTTCGAGACAGGTGAGGATGACGTCCCTCCGCCTGAAGAATGAGCACGTTGAGGGAGGATGGCCCGTGGGAGTGCGCTGGCAGTCAGTGCGTGATTTTGACCCGTGGGGACGTAGGTAAATATTTTGGGATTTGATAGATGAAGAATAGAAGAATTGTATAGTAAATGTTTTAGGATGTTTGGAAACTGATTTTGAAAGTATTTTGTAACTGTTAGTGATTTCGAAAAATGGGGGGATATGTAAAACTTTTAAACGGAACCATGCGGTTCGTTTTTATGAAATTGATTGTATTTGAGTCGGTAAATGGGTGAGTGATAGTATGTGCGACGTATGTGTGTAGACGTGTGTTTGTTAAAGGTATGTAAAAGAATGTGATGAAGGAATGAGAAAAGAGATGAATGTGTTGTGTTGTGTTGTGTGTGAAAATGATGTGCAGGGCGTGAAAGGAAAGAAGAAGGAAGGAAAGAAAGAAAAGGTGGTGGGGGGGGGGGGGGGGGGGGGGGGGGCGACTGTTCGTAGAGGAACAGGAGTTGGAACACAGAACTCTCTGGTTTTCTAGAGGGTTTGGCGAATGTACGTGGGGAGAGTGGCGTACGGTCGGTTTGAAGGTCAGATTTCACGTTCTGGAAACAGAACGTGAAGCGACCAAACGCTCGAAGATGAGCATTCGGGCAGTTGTGCGAGGGGCGCCCGAACGCAAGTCTTCATGCGTTCGGTTGCCTGTGCTTTTTCGGGCTGAATTGTCCATTCAGCCCCTCCCCTGCTTCGGTTGTCTGTTGCCTCAAATGGCCGATAGTTTGATTGTAAATTAATTGTTTGTTTTGAATTGATTTGAGGATTTAAAATGTTTTTGTTCAAAAAGCTTTCCAAATTATTTTCCAAACGACTTCGATGATTTTAATTCCGCTTAACGTTATGAGAACTACCTAGGTATAAAATAAATTTTTAAATTTATCGGGAATTTTGAGGAATAGTTGAGGGTCGTTACACTTGTGATTAGAACTAATAGGATTTTTGTTTCAACTACTGGTATGTAAATGTTTTAGGTGAAGAAGTCCGAAGAGAAGAGACTCAGATTTTGCTAAGGAGACTAGGTAAGTGAATGTACAGATTTCTCGGTCATTAGGACCCTACATCAAAGGATGCTAGGTAGAAACTCATACGATGATTAGAAGTTCCTTTATGTTACTGTCTAGCATTTATGTTGATGATTAGTTCAATGGTAAGGTTTGGTGTTGGATAGTGTTCTGTTCTGTAGCTTGATGATTTAAGAATTTTCATGTACATGCATCATGACTATTTTATGCATATGAAAATGTTTTAAGAACATGGTTTTCTCATGAACAAAGTAAGAAGATAAAACTTATGCAACGTGGACTAAGTGAGGGTTGGGGATGGTTCGGCGTATGTCATAGTCCAAAAGAGGGACATATGAATACGACCCGCAGTAGGGACCAAGATCAAACTCACTATCGAATCCCCTTTACCGGCACAAATCCTCTCTTAATCCACACAACTTAAATGAAGAATATGATCAATGATTATGAATGATGAATATGATCCATGACTATGAATGATGATTACGAGCAAAGATATGAACAACAAAAGACTTATGAGCATGTGTTTTCTGAATTATGCATTCATGCATCCGTGTTAGTGTTGCATTCCTTACTAAGTATTAGGCTTATAGTAAAATCTTATGATGTAGGTGAAGAGCTAATAGGTGAGGATTTCCAATCCAGAGATGATGTTTAAAGCTGGTTGCTGGAGGATGCTCAGTATGACAGTGCAAGGCTGGACAGGCGATTAAGTCCCCTGGTTATGCTCATAGTATGTCAGTGAAGTTTATGATAAATAGATGTCTAAGTAGAATAGAATTTCTTATAACAATGAGATTCAGATTTGATTGATTAGACTTCAGAGTCTGATAATGATTTTAAAGATTATTGAATGGTCTGTTTTGCTTAAGTCTTCCGCTATGTGTATTCTTGATGAGTCTATGATTCTTACTCATTGAGGTTTATAGTTACGAAGTTAAGATTTGGGTGAGTTGTGGTATTTTCTGTTGGAGGAAGTTGTTTGATGATTAAAGTGTTTTACTGCCGTATGATAGAAGCTGGATGAGGCAATCACCTGGCTGACGTCATCGGCGGATGTCAATGATAGAAGTTGAACAATTAGTCACCGGATGATGTAGTATGTTTCCTCACCGGATGATGTAGTATGTTCCTCATCGGATGATGTAGTATGTTCCTCACCGGGTGATGTAGTATGTTTCCTCACCGGATGATGTAGTATGTTTCCTCACCGGATGATGTAGTATGTTTAGTCACCGGATGATAAGAATGTAGTTGTCGTTTAGTCACCGGATGATGGGAATGTAGTTGTCGTTTAGTCACCGGATGATGAAAATGTGGTTTTGTCATTTAGCCACCGGATGATGTGAGTATTTTCTTGTTGTTTAGTACTCGAGTAATGTTTTAATTAGTCATGCGAGGCGCACGTGACCACCGGTCGATATAGTGTAAATATGAACATCTAGTGGGGAATGTTCAAGACCGGGCGATGTCTTTAATTAGACACGTGCAATGCTGGTGACCACCGGTAGATGTTTTCTACTGGGCGTCTATAACTGAGTCACGCAGGGCACACGTGACAAATCAGGTGTTATATACTTCGTCGCCCGCTGCATGCGAACCCATGCAAACCGATATGATTAATGTCGAGTGGGCTGGGGCATTTTTCTTCCCTACCCGGTTAAGTCACTGATCAAATGACCGAGCTTAGTTGCTCGACTCTGTGTAAGATTTAGCCAATAGGATTTAAGGAAAAATCGAGTTTCGAAGGGGGTGCGGTTCCGTTGATGATATAACGTCTCTGTTATCAGTCTAAGGGTGAGTTCAAAAAAAAGTATGCAAATGCTAGATTGGAAATAGAGGAGAAAAGTTAGAAGTTGAGTCAATGATTAATGAAAGATTATGACTAAGTGACGACTCCTGTCTGGGTCGTTACAATTATGGTATCAGAGCAAAACCGGGTTCTAAAACCGATTCTGCAGACTGCCTTCCAGCACTGACTGTCACATGAGCACACTCCAGCAACTCTAAGTGTTTATGATTCTAGTAATGTCGTTAAGTTAAGATGTGTTTATGACTAATTGTTCAGGAATCCCAAGATGGTGAGAGGTCACAGAGAGATGATAACGTGGATAGTCACACTATTGCTCAACTAACTGAGTTAGTAATTCGCCAATCCCGCCAAGTTGAGCAGCTCATGACCACCAGGGAAGAACAAGGGAATTCGAGTACGAATATTGCCCGAGAAACATGGGGATGAGCGTTTTCACCGACTTCGACCCCCCGACTTTCAATGGTCAAGTTTCAGATCCTGTTTTTGCTGAAGAATGGATTCAAAAGATGGAGGACATGTTCAAGTATTCAAAGGTGGACGAGGGAGATAAGGTCACATGTACCGTCTATCATTTGGAACTGGATGCGAGGCATTGGTGGGACTCGATCCAGGGCACGACTGACGCAGGAGCTATGACCTGGGGAAGGTTCAAGACTGCCTTCTTTGACAAGTATTTTAATCGAACTGTTCGGGCCAGTAAGAAAAAGGAGTTTATGAATCTACGACAGACTTGTTCAGTAACGGATTACATATGCAGATTTGAGACCTTGTCTCAGTTTGCATCCCGTTTGGTAAAGGATGAGGAGGATAAGATCTATCAGTTTGTTCAGGGACTGAAGCCAAGCTTGTATATGAAGGTGAAAACTGCCGGTATCCACAACGTGTCGTATGCCGAAGTCACAGCTAAGGCCTTGGAAATGGAGGAGGCTGAAATAACAGTGTATAAGCAGCGTGATCAGTCAAAGAAGACTACCAGGATGTTCAACAGCCACCACGACAGAACAAGGGCTGGCAGCCACAGCAGAACAGGGGACCACAGCAGCAAAAAGGTGTGAAGAGGCCTTACAACCAGAATGATGACCAAGGAAAAGGAAAGAGGCCTCTGGCACCCTTATGCCCCACCTGTCAGAAGAACTACCCTGGCGAATGCAAGTTGCATTCTGGCCGCTGGTTCAGATGTGATAAGGTTGGACATATAGTCAGAGACTGCCCCATACCGCCAGATCCGAACCGTGCAAGGATAGCACCTAGAGTTTATGCTATGATGGAAGATGAGGAAGCAGTGCAGCGTACAGTCATAACAGGTACCATTATGATCTGTGGTTTTGCCGCTTACACACTTATAGATACAGGGGCCACACACTCGTTTATATCAACCTTGTTTGTATGCAATCACAACTTAGAACTTTCACCAGCCGAAAGGTCATATAATGTTATGCTATCAGCAGGGAAGTCCCTACGTTCTGAACATATTGTTAAAGGTGATGTTGTGTCCTTAGGAGGTAAGAACTATATGTAGAACTGTTGTAATTGACATGAAAGGGTATGAGGTGATATTAGGAATGGATTGGTTATTCAGGCATTATGCCACAATAAGTTGTAGATCAGGGATGGTTGATTTCGACCCCAAATGGTGATCATTATTCCTTCCAAGCTATTCCTGAGATAAGTAAAATGCCGATTATATCCTCCTTAGAGATTGATCAATTATTGAAAAATGGATGTGAGAGTTACCTGGCTAGTGTAAATGATGTTCGGATGAAGGATAGAGTAGAATTACAGGATATTCCCATAGTCCGAGAGTTCCCTGAGGAATTTTTGGATGATTGCCTGGTTTGCCACCTGATAGGGAAATAGAGTTTGTAATAGATACGTACCCCGAGGTATTACCGTGTCTAAGAATCCATACCGTATAGCGCCTGTTGAGTTGAAGGAATTAAAAGTTCAACTGCAGGAATTAGTAGACAAGGGATTTATACGCCCTAACAGTTCTCCTTGGGGTGCACCTGTCTTATTCGTTAAAAAAAGACGATGGTTCCCTCAGAATGTGCATAGACTATAGAGAGCTAAATATTACCATTAAGAATAGTACCCCTTACCCGATTGACGATTTGTTTGACCAATTGCAGAGGAGCTAAGGTATTCTCAAAATAGATTACGTTCGGGTTATTACCAACTGAAGGTTAAAGAGGGAGATATACCAAAGACACGCCGTCAGAACCCGTTATGGACATTATGAATTCCTTGTAATGTTTGTTTGACTGACAATGCACCTGCACCTTCATGGACTTGATGATCGGGTGTTTCGTGATATTTGGACAAGTTTGTAATGGTATTCATAGAGAATATCTTGATATACCGCGGACTGAAGCTGACCATTGCAGAGCATTTAAGTGTAGTTTTGACGACATTGAAGGAGCACCAGCTTTATGCCAAGTTGTCCAAGTGTGAATTTTGGTTGAACAAGGTTAATTTCTTAGCCATGTATTCCTGCTAATGCATATCAGTGGACCTGACCAAAATTCAGGCGGTAAAGGATGGCCACAACCAAAGAAACGCCAGTGAAGTTCGTAGTTTCCTTGGATTGGCAGGCTATTACAGGAAGGTTCATCAAAGGATTTTCTTTAATAGCTAAGCCTCTGACGAATCTGACAAAGAAGACAATAAGTATTCTGGACCGAAGCTTGTGAGGATAGCTTCCAACAATTGAAATTGAAGTTAAACACAGCCCCTGTATTGACTCTTCCAACCGAAGAAGGAAAGTTTAGCGTTATACTGTGATGCATCTAAAGTTTGTTTTGGGCTGTGTTTTCGATGCAAGAGGGTAAAAGTTGTAGCGTATGCCTCTAGGCAGCTAACGAGTTATGAACAGAACTATCCCACCCATGAGTTAGAATTTAGCCGCTGTTGTTTTTGCCTTGAAGAGTGGAACACTATTTATATGGACAACAGTGTGAGGTGTTTTTCTGACCATAAAAGTCTGAAGTACCTCTTACACAAAAGGAATGAACATGAGGACAGAGACGTTGGTTGGAATTTGTTAAGGATTATGACTTGAGATCAGGTACCACCCGGGTAAGGCTAACTCTGTGGCTGACGCTTTGAGCAGGATGTCAACAACAATGCAACCCGTAGTGTCAACTATGTCTATACCTTTGAGAATCAGAAGTTCAGAGATTTGAATTGGAGATAGTACCAAAGTTATCAACCTTGCTTGCCGATTTGACCATTCAACCAACAGTTTTTGGAAAAGATCACAAAGGCACAACAGAGGAATTCAGAGGAGAATATCAGCATAATGAGCAAATTGAAGGACGCCACCTCCGAGTTTAGTCTTTCCAAAGATGGGATTCTGAGGTTTAGGAATCGATGGTATGTCCCTAATGATGAGGGATTAAGTAAGTTAATCTTGGCCGAGGCACATTTGTCTCCCCTTTTTGTACATCCTGGCACCACCAAGATGTATCGAGGGGGGGGGGGGGGGGGGGGGGGGGGGGGACCTGAAGTTACTTACTGGGGCCCCAAACTTGAAGAGGGACGTTGCCAGTCTGTGGAGTCTTGTCTTGGTATGCCAACAAGTAAAGGCGAGCACCAACGCCATGAGGTTCACTTAAGCCCTTTACCTATTCCGAATGGAAATGGGGAACACTAGCTAGGATTTCGTAGTAGGTTACCTAAGACAACTAAGGGGACATGATAGTATTTGGGTTGTGATTGAGTAGGACTGCGAAATAAGCCCATTCTTACCGTAACGAAAAACCTAATCGATGGACAGTTGTGATAGTATGTTAGAGGAAGTTATTAGGTTGCAGGCGGATCCTGTTATCTATTTTCTCTGATCGTAGATCCCAGGTTACCTTTCGATTAGAAAGGTCTACGAAGGCACACTTGGTCACAAGGAGATCTTCAGCATGCCTTTCACCCGCAGCCAGAGGGTCAATCTGAGAGACTATTCAGTACTCGAAAAGACATGTAGGAGGGCGGTGTACTAGCATTTTCCAGTCATCTGGAGCCGATACTTACCTCTGGTTGAATCTCCTACAACCAACAGCTACCAGTCCACCATTGGTATGGAACTTATGAATGGCACTGTTATGGTAGGAAATGTAGGTCACCTCTATATGGGACGAGGTGGTGAAGCAAACCTCTACGATCCGAACTTCGGCAGAAGATGTCTGAAAAGATTTCTTTATTAGAGGGGAGATGATGGCAGAGCCGACAAAGAGTTATGCCAAACCATAGGAGGAGGGATCTTGAATTTACGGTCGGGGATGATGTATTCCTGAAGGTTTCACCATTCAAGGGAGTCTAAAATTTGGCAAAAAAAAGGGGAAACTTACTCCACGGTTTGTTGGGCCATTCCCTTCTGGCTAGAATTGGTTGGTTAAGCCTAAGATGCAATTGCCTTCATCATTGGAAAAGGTTCACAATGTCTTTCACATGTCAATGTTAAGGAAATGCATATGAAGATCTGACGCAAAGTTATTCGGCCAACAGAATTGAGTTAGAGCGACATTGGTGTTGAAGAACAGTCCGTGATATATTGGAATCTGCAGTTAAGACTCTGAGGATAAGAGATTCCCTTGGTCAAAGTTTTATGGAAGAATCATGGCATCGTAAGAAGCCACTTGAGAGCGACGGACAGGGACATGTTAGACAAATATCCAGCGATATTTGTTTGATCAATTTTTGGCGAAATTTTGTTTAAGGACGGGGGGGACTTGTAAACAACCGAAATAACGACCCGGTGATTCTCCTTAACCCATTTTAACGGTTTTTTCGTTTTTTTTTTAATAATTTTTCATGGTTTAGAATTTTATGCGGAGCTAATAATACACGGGGATTAAACTAGAGTAGTGTGGCACAAGTTGTAATAATGGAGGTCTGAGACGGTATTAAAGAAAATGGAAAGGGTTCAAACTCATTTAAACACACTGGAGCCGACAATTTCTACTCTCGGCGATTTTTCTATCCGATGCTATCGCCTGTACCAGGGATCCTTCTCGCGAACGACGCTACGGCCTACTTCCTACGAATCCACGCCCAAGGTATGAAAAGGCAAGGTAGTTATCTGTTAGTTGTTAAGCTTGTTTTCAGATCAGTATTGGCGTTTGGATTCTTTAATGGCCGATGTCTTATAAGGATATTTTTGAATTTGATGTACATGCATCATGACTATTTTTATGCATATGAAAATGTTTTAAGAACATGGTTTTCTCATGAACAAAGTAAGAAGATAAAACTTATGCAACGTGGACTAAGTGAGGGTTGGGGATGGTCGGCGTATGTCATAGTCCAAAAGAGGGACATAGGAATACGCGGGACCGCGGTAAGGACCAAGATCAAACTCACTGTCGAACCCCTTTACCGGCACAAATCCTCTCTTAATCCACACAATTAAATGAAGAATATGATCAATGATTATGAATGATGAATATGATCCATGACTATGAATGATGATTACGAGCAAAGATATGAACAACAAAAGACTTATGAGCATGTGTTTTCTGAAATATGCATTCATGCATCCGTTTTAGTGTTGCATTCCTTACTAAGTATTAGGCTTATAGTAAAATCTTATGATGTAGGTGAAGAGCTAATAGGTGAGGATTTCCAATCCAGAGATGATGTTTAAAGCTGGTTGCTGGAGGATGCTCAGTATGACAGTGCAAGGCTGGACAGGCGATTAAGTCCCCTGTTATGCTCATAGTATGTCAGTGAAGTTTATGATAAATAGATGCTAAGTAGAATAGAATTTCTTATAACAATGAGATTCAGATTTGATTGATTAGACTTCAGAGTCTGATAATGATTTTAAAGATTATTGAATGGTCTGTTTTGCTTAAGTCTTCCGCTATGTGTATTCTTGATGAGTCTATGATTCTTACTCATTGAGGTTTATAGTTACGAAGTTAAGATTTGGGTGAGTTGTGGTATTTTTGTTGGAGGAAGTTGTTTGATGATTATAGTGTTTTACTGCAGTATGATAGAAGCTGGATGATGGCAATCACCTGGCTGACGTCATCGGCAAATGTCATGATAGAAGTTGAACAATTAGTCACCGGATGATGTAGTATGTTCCTCACCGGATGATGTAGTATGTTCCTCACCGGATGATGTAGTATGTTCCTCACCGGATGATGTAGTATGTTCCTCACCGGATGATGTAGTATGTTCCTCACCGGATGATGTAGTATGTTCCTCACCGGATGATGTAGTATGTTTAGTCACCGGATGATGTAGTATGTTTAGTCACCGGATGATGTAGTATGTTTAGTCACCGGATGATGTAGTATGTTTAGTCACCGGATGATGTAGTATGTTTAGTCACCGGATGATGAAAATGTGGTTTTGTCATTTAGCCACCGGATGATGTAGTATGTTTAGTCACCGGATGATGTAGTATGTTTAGTCACCGGATGATGTAGTATGTTTAGTCACCGGATGATGTAGTATGTTTAGTCACCGGATGATGTAGTATGTTTAGTCACCGGATGATGTAGTATGTTTAGTCACCGGATGATGTAGTATGTTTAGTCACCGGATGATGTAGTATGTTTAGTCACCGGATGATGTAGTATGTTTAGTCACCGGATGATGTAGTATGTTTAGTCACCGGATGATGTAGTATGTTTAGTCACCGGATGATGTAGTATGTTTAGTCACCGGATGATGTAGTATGTTTAGTCACCGGATGATGTAGTATGTTTAGTCACCGGATGATGTAGTATGTTTAGTCACCGGATGATGTAGTATGTTTAGTCACCGGATGATGTAGTATGTTTAGTCACCGGATGATGTAGTATGTTTAGTCACCGGATGATGTAGTATGTTTCCTCACCGGATGATGTAGTATGTTTAGTCACCGGATGATGTAGTATGTTTAGTCACCGGATGATGTAGTATGTTTCCTCACCGGATGATGTAGTATGTTTAGTCACCGGATGATGTAGTATGTTTAGTCACCGGATGATGTAGTATGTTTAGTCACCGGATGATGTAGTATGTTTCCTCACCGGATGATGTAGTATGTTTAGTCACCGGATGATGTAGTATGTTTAGTCACCGGATGATGTAGTATGTTTCCTCACCGGATGATGTAGTATGTTTAGTCACCGGATGATGTAGTATGTTTAGTCACCGGATGATGTAGTATGTTTCCTCACCGGATGATGTAGTATGTTTAGTCACCGGATGATGTAGTATGTTTAGTCACCGGATGATGTAGTATGTTTAGTCACCGGATGATGTAGTATGTTTAGTCACCGGATGATGTAGTATGTTTAGTCACCGGATGATGTAGTATGTTTAGTCACCGGATGATGTAGTATGTTTAGTCACCGGATGATGTAGTATGTTTAGTCACCGGATGATGTAGTATGTTTCCTCACCGGATGATGTAGTATGTTTCCTCACCGGATGATGTAGTATGTTTCCTCACCGGATGATGTAGTATGTTTAGTCACCGGATGATGTAGTATGTTTCCTCACCGGATGATGTAGTATGTTTAGTCACCGGATGATGTAGTATGTTTCCTCACCGGATGATGTAGTATGTTTCCTCACCGGATGATGTAGTATGTTTAGTCACCGGATGATGTAGTATGTTTCCTCACCGGATGATGTAGTATGTTTCCTCACCGGATGATGTAGTATGTTTAGTCACCGGATGATGTAGTATGTTTAGTCACCGGATGATGTAGTATGTTTAGTCACCGGATGATGTAGTATGTTTAGTCACCGGATGATGTAGTATGTTTCCTCACCGGATGATGTAGTATGTTTAGTCACCGGATGATGTAGTATGTTTCCTCACCGGATGATGTAGTATGTTTCCTCACCGGATGATGTAGTATGTTTAGTCACCGGATGATGTAGTATGTTTAGTCACCGGATGATGTAGTATGTTTAGTCACCGGATGATGTAGTATGTTTCCTCACCGGATGATGTAGTATGTTTAGTCACCGGATGATGTAGTATGTTTCCTCACCGGATGATATAGTGTAAATATGAACATCTAGTGGGGAATGTTCAAGACCGGGCGATGTCTTTAATTAGACACGTGCAATGCTGGTGACCACCGGTAGATGTTTTCTACTGGGCGTCTATAACTGAGTCACGCAGGGCACACATGACAAATCGGGTGTTATATACTTCGTCGCCCGCTGCATGCGAACCCATGCAAACCGATATGATTAATGTCGAGTGGGCTGGGGCATTTTTCTTCCCTACCGGTTAAGTCACTGATCAAATGACCGAGCTTAGTTGCTCGACTCTGTGTAAGATTTAGCCAATAGGATTTAAGGAAAAATCGAGTTTCGAAGGGGGTGCGGTTCCGTTGATGATATAACGTCTCTGTTATCAGTCTAAGGGTGAGTTCAAAAAAAAGTATGCAAATGCTAGATTGGAAATAGAGGAGAAAAGTTAGAAGTTGAGTCAATGATTAATGAAAGATTATGACTAAGTGACGACTCCTGTCTGGGTCGTTACAATTATGGTATCAGAGCAAAACCGGGTTCTAAAACCGATTCTGCAGACTGCCTTCCAGCACTGACTGTCACATGAGCACACTCCAGCAACTCTAAGTGTTTATGATTCTAGTAATGTCGTTAAGTTAAGATGTGTTTATGACTAATTGTTCAGGAATCCCAAGATGGTGAGAGGTCAACAGAGAGATGATAACGTGGATAGTCACACTATTGCTCAACTAACTGAGTTAGTAATTCGCCAATCCCGCCAAGTTGAGCAGCTCATGACCACCAGGGAAGAACAAGGGAATTTGAGTACGAATATTGCCCGAGAACATGGGGATGAGCGTTTTCACCGACTTCGACCCCCGACTTTCAATGGTCAAGTTTCAGATCCTGTTTTTGCTGAAGAATGGATTCAAAAGATGGAGGACATGTTCAAGTATTCAAAGGTGGACGAGGGAGATAAGGTCACATGTACCGTCTATCATTTGGAACTGGATGCGAGGCATTGGTGGGACTCGATCCAGGGCACGACTGACGCAGGAGCTATGACCTGGGGAAGGTTCAAGACTGCCTTCTTTGACAAGTATTTTAATCGAACTGTTCGGGCCAGTAAGAAAAAGGAGTTTATGAATCTACGACAGACTTGTTCAGTAACGGATTACATATGCAGATTTGAGACCTTGTCTCAGTTTGCATCCCGTTTGGTAAAGGATGAGGAGGATAAGATCTATCAGTTTGTTCAGGGACTGAAGCCAAGCTTGTATATGAAGGTGAAAACTGCCGGTATCCACAACGTGTCGTATGCCGAAGTCACAGCTAAGGCCTTGGAAATGGAGGAGGCTGAAATAACAGTGTATAAGCAGCGTGATCAGTCAAAGAAGACTACCAAGGATGTTCAACAGCCACCACGACAGAACAAGGGCTGGCAGCCACAGCAGAACAGGGGACCACAGCAGCAAAAAGGTGTGAAGAGGCCTTACAACCAGAATGATGACCAAGGAAAAGGAAAGAGGCCTCTGGCACCCTTATGCCCCACCTGTCAGAAGAACTACCCTGGCGAATGCAAGTTGCATTCTGGCCGCTGTTTCAGATGTGATAAGGTTGGACATATAGTCAGAGACTGCCCCATACCGCCAGATCCGAACCGTGCAAGGATAGCACCTAGAGTTTATGCTATGATGGAAGATGAGGAAGCAGTGCAGCGTACAGTCATAACAGGTACCATTATGATCTGTGGTTTTGCCGCTTACACACTTATAGATACAGGGGCCACACACTCGTTTATATCAACCTTGTTTGTATGCAATCACAACTTAGAACTTTCACCAGCCGAAAGGTCATATAATGTTATGCTATCATCAGGGAAGTCCCTACGTTCTGAACATATTGTTAAAGGTGATGTTGTGTCCTTAGGAGGTAAGAACTATATGTAGAACTGATTGTAATTGACATGAAAGGGTATGAGGTGATATTAGGAATGGATTGGTTATTCAGGCATTATGCCACAATAAGTTGTAGATCAGGGATGGTTGATTTTCGACCCCCAAATGGTGATCATTATTCCTTCCAAGCTATTCCTGAGATAAGTAAAATGCCGATTATATCCTCCTTAGAGATTGATCAATTATTGAAAAATGGATGTGAGAGTTACCTGGCTAGTGTAAATGATGTTCGGATGAAGGATAGAGTAGAATTACAGGATATTCCCATAGTCCGAGAGTTCCCTGAGGAATTTTTGGATGATTTGCCTGGTTTGCCACCTGATAGGGAAATAGAGTTTGTAATAGATACGTACCCCGAGGTATTACCGGTGTCTAAGAATCCATACCGTATAGCGCCTGTTGAGTTGAAGGAATTAAAAGTTCAACTGCAGGAATTAGTAGACAAGGGATTTATACGCCCTAACAGTTCTCCTTGGGGTGCACCTGTCTTATTCGTTAAAAAGAAAGATGGTTCCCTCAGAATGTGCATAGACTATAGAGAGCTAAATAAGTTAACCATTAAGAATAAGTACCCCTTACCCCGGATTGACGATTTGTTTGACCAATTGCAAGGAGCTAAGGTATTCTCAAAAATAGATTTACGTTCGGGTTATTACCAACTGAAGGTTAAAGAGGGAGATATACCAAAGACAGCCTTCAGAACCCGTTATGGACATTATGAATTCCTTGTAATGTTGTTTGGACTGACAAATGCACCTGCAGCCTTCATGGACTTGATGAATCGGGTGTTTCGTGAGTATTTGGACAAGTTTGTAATTGTATTCATAGATAATATCTTGATATACTCGCGGACTGAAGCTGACCATGCAGAGCATTTAAGTGTAGTTTTGACGACATTGAAGGAGCACCAGCTTTATGCCAAGTTGTCCAAGTGTGAATTTTGGTTGAACAAGGTTAATTTTCTTAGCCATGTAGTTCCTGCTAATGGCATATCAGTGGACCTGACCAAAATTCAGGCGGTAAAGGATTGGCCACAACCAAAGAACGCCAGTGAAGTTCGTAGTTTCCTTGGATTGGCAGGCTATTACAGGAAGTTCATCAAAGGATTTTCTTTAATAGCTAAGCCTCTGACGAATCTGACAAAGAAGGACAATAAGTATTCTTGGACCGAAGCTTGTGAGGATAGCTTCCAAACATTGAAATTGAAGTTAACAACAGCCCCTGTATTGACTCTTCCAACCGAAGAAGGAAAGTTTAGCGTATACTGTGATGCATCTAAAGTTTGTTTGGGCTGTGTTTTGATGCAAGAGGGTAAAGTTGTAGCGTATGCCTCTAGGCAGCTAAAGAGTTATGAACAGAACTATCCCACCCATGATTTAGAATTAGCCGCTGTTGTTTTTGCCTTGAAGATGTGGAAACACTATTTATATGGACAACAGTGTGAGGTGTTTTCTGACCATAAAAGTCTGAAGTACCTCTTTACACAAAAGGAATTGAACATGAGACAGAGACGTTGGTTGGAATTTGTTAAGGATTATGACTTTGAGATCAGGTACCACCCGGGTAAGGCTAACTCTGTGGCTGACGCTTTGAGCAGGATGTCAACAACAATGCAACCCGTAGTGTCAACTATGTCTATACCTTTGAGAACAGAAGTTCAGAGATTTGAATTGGAGATAGTACCAAAGTTATCAACCTTGCTTGCCGATTTGACCATTCAACCAACAGTTTTGGAAAAGATCACAAAGGCACAACAGAGGAATTCAGAGGAGAATATCAGCATAATGAGCAAATTGAAGGACGCCACCTCCGAGTTTAGTCTTTCCAAAGATGGGATTCTGAGGTTTAGGAATCGATGGTATGTCCCTAATGATGAGGGATTAAGTAAGTTAATCTTGGCCGAGGCACATTTGTCTCCCCTTTTTGTACATCCTGGCACCACCAAGATGTATCGAGACCTGAAGTTACTCTACTGGTGGCCAAACTTGAAGAGGGACGTTGCCAAGTATGTGGAGTCTTGTCTGGTATGCCAACAAGTTAAAGTCGAGCACCAACGTCCATGAGGTACCCTTCAGCCTTTACCTATTTCCGAATGGAAGTGGGAACACATAGCTATGGATTTCGTAGTAGGATTACCTAAGACAACTAAGGGACATGATAGTATTTGGGTTGTGATTGATAGACTGACGAAATCAGCCCATTTCTTACCTGTAAGAACAACCTACTCGATGGACCAGCTTGTTGATCTGTATGTAGAGGAAGTTATTAGGTTGCATGGGATCCCTGTATCTATTTTCTCTGATCGTGATCCCAGGTTTACCTTTCGATTTTAGAAAGGTCTACAAGGCACACTTGGCACAAGGTTATCTTTCAGCACTGCCTTTCACCCGCAGACAGATGGTCAATCTGAGAGGACTATTCAGATACTCGAAGACATGTTGAGGGCGTGTGTACTAGATTTCCAGTCATCTTGGAGCCGATACTTACCTCTGGTTGAATTCTCCTACAACAACAGCTACCAGTCCACCATTGGTATGGCACCTTATGAAGCACTGTATGGTAGGAAATGTAGGTCACCTCTATATTGGGATGAGGTTGGTGAAGCAAAACTTCTACGATCCGAACTTCTGCAGCAGATGTCTGAAAAGATTTCTGTTATTAGGAGGAGGATGATGACTGCTCAGAGCCGACAAAAGAGTTATGCAAACCATAGGAGGAGGGATCTTGAATTTACGGTCGGGGATGATGTATTCCTGAAGGTTTCACCATTCAAGGGAGTCTTAAAATTTGGCAAAAAGGGGAAACTTACTCCACGGTTTGTTGGGCCCTTCCCTATCTTGGCTAGAATTGGTAGTACAGCCTACAGACTGCAATTGCCTTCATCATTGGATAAGGTTCACAATGTCTTTCACATGTCAATGTTAAGGAAATGCATATGAGATCTGACGCAAGTTATTCGGCCAACAGATATTGAGTTAGAGCCGACATTGGTGTATGAAGAAAAGTCAGTGCATATATTGGAATCTGCAGTTAAGACTCTGAGGAATAAAGAGATTCCATTGGTCAAAGTTTTATGGAAGAATCATGGCATCGAAGAAGCCACTTGAGAGCGACGACAGGACATGTTAGACAAATATCCAGAGATATTTGTTTGATCAATTTTTGAGGACGAAAATTTTGTTTAAGGAGGGGTGGATGTAACACCCGAAATAACGACCAGGTGATTTCCTTAACCATTTTAACGGTCGTGTTTAGATAATTTTTCCTGGTTTAGAATTTTATGCCGAGCTTAATTAATTACACGTGGATTTAAACTAGGTAGTGTGGCAAAGTTGTAATAATGGAGGTTTGAGACCGGTATTTAAAGAAAATGGAAAGGGTTCAAACTTCATTTAAACCACTGTAGCCGACATTTTCTACTCTCGGCGATTTCTTCT
Source organism: Begonia masoniana (assembly GCA_022432975.1). Taxonomy (NCBI): domain Eukaryota; kingdom Viridiplantae; phylum Streptophyta; class Magnoliopsida; order Cucurbitales; family Begoniaceae; genus Begonia; species Begonia masoniana. The sequence continues at coordinate 21,954,912 of CM039512.1, read as the reverse complement.
ATCCCGAGCTATCGCTCCCTGTTACCAGTGATCCTTCTCGTCGACGACCGGCTTCAGGCCTACTTTCCCTACGAATCCACGCCCAAGGTATGAAATAGGCAAGGTAGTTATCTGTTAGTTGTTAAGCTCTGTTTTCAGCTCAGTATTGGAGTTTCGGATTCTTTAATGGCCGAGTATTAATAAGGATATTTTTGAATTTGAGAGTGGTAATGTCATTCCGAATCGATTCTAGACATTTAAAAACATCCAACCACGAGTAAACGATAGTTGAGTCTGTCCATTCCGGTTTTTGGATTTCAGCCTGCACAGAGTATTAGACTAAGGATTCGGGAATGACTTTAGCTATTAGACCCTAGGATGACTTGTGATTAGAACTAATAGGATTTTTGTTTTAACTACTGCTATGTAAATAAGATGTCCGGAGAGAAGAGACTCAGATTTTGCTAAGGAGACCAGGTAAGTGAATGTACAGATTTCTCGGTCATTAGGACCCTACATCAAAGGATGCTAGGTAGAAATTCATACGATGATTAGAAGTTCCTTTATGTTACTGTCTAGCATTTATGTTGATGATTAGTTCAATGGTAAGGTTTCGTGTTGGATAGTGTTCTGTTCTGTAGCTTGATGATTTAAGAATTTTCATGTACATGCATCATGACTATTTTATGCATATGAAAATGTTTTAAGAGCATGGTTTTCTCATGAACAAAGTAAGAAGATAAAACTTATGCAACGTGGACTAAGTGAGGGTTGGGGGCGGTTCGGCGTATGTCACAGTACAAAAGAGGGACATATGAATACGACCCGCGGTAAGGACCAAGATCAAACTCACTGTCGAACCCCCTTTACCGGCACAAATCCTCTCTTAATCTACACAACTTAAATGAAGAATATGATCAATGATTATGAATGATGAATATGATCCATGACTATGAATGATGATTACGAGCAAAGATATGAACAACAAAAGACTTATGAGCATGTGTTTTCTGAATTATGCATTCATGCATCCGTGTTAGTGTTGCATTCCTTACTAAGCATTAGGCTTATAGTAAAACCTTATGATGTAGGTGAATAGCTAATAGGTGAGGATTTCCAATCCAGAGATGATTTTTAAAGTTGGTTGCTGGAGGATGCTCAGTCTTACAGTGCAAGGCTGGAAAGGCGATTAAGTCCCCTGGTTATGCTCATAGTATATCAGTGAAGTTTATGATAAACAGATGTCTAAGTACAATAGAATTTCTTATAACAATGAGATTCGGATTTGATTGATTAGACTTCAGAGTCTGATAATGATTTTAAAGATTATTGAATGGTCTGTTTTGCTTAAGTCTTCCGCTATGTGTATTCTGGATGAGTCTATGATTCTTACTCATTGAGGTTTATAGTTACGAAGTTAAGATTTGGGTGAGTTGTGGTATTTTCTGTTGGAGGAAGTTGTTTGATGATTATAGTGTTTTACTGCCGTATGATAGAAGCTGGATGAGGCAATCACCTGGCTGACGTCATCGGCAAATGTCAATGATAGAAGTTGAACAATTAGTCACCGGATGATGTAGTATGTTTCCTCACCGGATGATGTAGTATGTTCCTCACCGGATGATGTAGTATGTTCCTCACCGGGTGATGTAGTATGTTTCCTCACCGGATGATGTAGTATGTTCTCCGGTATGTTTCCTCACCGGATGATGTAGTATGTTTCCTCACCGGATGATGTAGTATGTTTCCTCACCGGATGATAAGAATGTAGTTGTCGTTTAGTCACCGGATGATAAGAATGTAGTTGTCGTTTAGTCACCGGATGATGTAGTATGTTTCCTCACCGGATGATGTAGTATGTTTCCTCACCGGATGATGTAGTATGTTTCCTCACCGGATGATGTAGTATGTTTCCTCACCGGATGATGTAGTATGTTTCCTCACCGGATGATGTAGTATGTTTCCTCACCGGATGATGTAGTATGTTTCCTCACCGGATGATGTAGTATGTTTCCTCACCGGATGATGTAGTATGTTTCCTCACCGGATGATGTAGTATGTTTCCTCACCGGATGATGTAGTATGTTTCCTCACCGGATGATGTAGTATGTTTCCTCACCGGATGATGTAGTATGTTTCCTCACCGGATGATGTAGTATGTTTCCTCACCGGATGATGTAGTATGTTTCCTCACCGGATGATGTAGTATGTTTCCTCACCGGATGATGTAGTATGTTTCCTCACCGGATGATGTAGTATGTTTCCTCACCGGATGATGTAGTATGTTTCCTCACCGGATGATGTAGTATGTTTCCTCACCGGATGATGTAGTATGTTTCCTCACCGGATGATGTAGTATGTTTCCTCACCGGATGATGTAGTATGTTTCCTCACCGGATGATGTAGTATGTTTCCTCACCGGATGATGTAGTATGTTTCCTCACCGGATGATGTAGTATGTTTCCTCACCGGATGATGTAGTATGTTTCCTCACCGGATGATGTAGTATGTTTCCTCACCGGATGATGTAGTATGTTTCCTCACCGGATGATGTAGTATGTTTCCTCACCGGATGATGTAGTATGTTTCCTCACCGGATGATGTAGTATGTTTCCTCACCGGATGATGTAGTATGTTTCCTCACCGGATGATGTAGTATGTTTCCTCACCGGATGATGTAGTATGTTTCCTCACCGGATGATGTAGTATGTTTCCTCACCGGATGATGTAGTATGTTTCCTCACCGGATGATGTAGTATGTTTCCTCACCGGATGATGTAGTATGTTTCCTCACCGGATGATGTAGTATGTTTCCTCACCGGATGATGTAGTATGTTTCCTCACCGGATGATGTAGTATGTTTCCTCACCGGATGATGTAGTATGTTTCCTCACCGGATGATGTAGTATGTTTCCTCACCGGATGATGTAGTATGTTTCCTCACCGGATGATGTAGTATGTTTCCTCACCGGATGATGTAGTATGTTTCCTCACCGGATGATGTAGTATGTTTCCTCACCGGATGATGTAGTATGTTTCCTCACCGGATGATGTAGTATGTTTCCTCACCGGATGATGTAGTATGTTTCCTCACCGGATGATGTAGTATGTTTCCTCACCGGATGATGTAGTATGTTTCCTCACCGGATGATGTAGTATGTTTCCTCACCGGATGATGTAGTATGTTTCCTCAATGTGTTTTGTCATTTAGCCACCGGATGATGTGAGTATTTTCTTATTGTTTAGTACTCGAATAATGTTTTAATTAGTCATGCGAGGCGCACGTGACCACCGGTCGATGTAGTGTAAATATGAACATCTAGTGGGGAATGTTCAAGACCGGGCGATGTCTTTAATTAGACACGTGCAATGCTCGTGACCACCGGTAGATGTTTTCTACTGGGCGTCTATAACTGAGTCACGCAGGGCACACGTGACAAATCGGGTGTTATATACTTCGTCGCCCGCTGAATGCGAACCCATGCAAACCGATCTGATTAATGTCGAGTGGGCTGGGGCATTTTTCTTCCCTACCCGGTTAAGTCACTGATCAAATGACCGAGCTTAGTTGCTCGACTCTGTGTAAGATTTAGCCGACAGGATTTAAGGAAAAATCGAGTTGCGAAGGGGGTGCGGTTCCCATGATGATATAACGTCTCTGTTATCGGTCTAAGGGTGAGTTCAAAAAAAAGTATGCAAATGCTAGATTGGAAATAGAGGAGAAAAGTTAGAAGTTGAGTCAATGATTAATGAAAGATTATGACTAAGTGACGGCTCCTGTCTGGGTCGTTACAATATCCTTATACCTGTTTGTTTGTAAAAGGTGTAAGAATATGGTTAAGCGGCTCAAAACAGCTTTCTATGTTCAATGTTGTAGCGTGTTGCTTATGTCCGCCTATGGATAGGCGGGTGTTGAGATCGACACGAATCCTTACTGCATCTGATATCCCCTAGCAAGGCTCGAGAGACCTTGAGTGATACCGAACTTCCATAGAAGACTAATTCGTCGTTATGACGCCCTTAATTTCAATTGAATCCTTAATTGAAGTAGGGGCTGATTAGTGAAAATGGATTTCTCCATGTTCTTAGTGTTTAAGCGGATTCTTGTTCCTAAACAGAGCAACTATCAGTTTAGGAGCATTGTGGACGATCCGTCAACAGACGTCGAGAGTGTTTTGGAGAAGTAAGGTATCCTAGTGAAGGACCCTTTCTTAAGGTATGTGCCAAAACAGCCTTCCATCCCTATGGATGTGGGCCTGAATTGGCATCCTTTCTGGTCTTCATCCCCATTCAAGCTATAGGGAAGGAAAGCATCTGAGACAAAGAACTCTTTTGAGACTAGGGAGAGAGCGCCCTGTAAGAGTACGAGGGAAGAAGCATCTAGTAAGGTTTCTTACCTTGGTCCCTTTATGTTATGTTATGCAAGGTAAGACTCTTTCATTACATTAGGGAAGAAGCTCTTTTAGGAAAAAATCTCATATACCCGAAAAAGGCGAGGTTATCGGCTTCAAGTTGCAGCTGATAGAGAGGCTGTGCAGTTCGACTAAGCAAGATCAAAAAAAGGAACGAGGGGACTAAAGGAGTAGGCTTCCACGAAGATAGGAATGTGATAAAGACTACTTAGAGCGCTAAGCAGCCGAAGAAGATGGTACTCAACCCGTTTTGAGAGGACGGGTCAACAAGGAGAATGAAGAGATCAAGTACAGGATGTTCCAATCGATACTTGTTTGAAGCCCCTATCTATCTTAAGGTTAAGGGCGGAAAACATAAGATAGATATTTGATTGCCCCTCTTTTGATAGGGTGCACTCGAAAGCACTATTCCACCTATCTCAAATGGCTTTCTTAATGCAAATTCTCTTCGCCATTCTCCAGGTTCCCCTTTCTACAAAGCCTGCTCCATTGCCACTGTCTAGTTCCGATTTTCCTTCGCCCTTAGCTTGCCACTTGGGGGCCAGGTACTACTCTAGGCAAACGTACTAGACGAGCAAAGAAAGAAAGATAGCCGGGTGCATGCGGCTTCACTCATTAATGAATGAAAATGCGCTCTTCGAACCTCGGTTCCATACGAGACCTCGACCCTAACAGAATATGGAGCCCAATCTCTATCTCAAGCATGAGTGCTTGTACTCCACTAATGAGCTACGCGTATCTGCAGTACGATCCATTTTGTCCAAGTCTTCCCATCGTGTAATGCCTGTATTTGGCCGGGTGCCTTCACCCCATAGTTATCCCTAAGCTAACCGCTGGCACGGGTCTTTTCAACCTCTTCGACTTTCAACTTTCACACTTTCTTTAAGCGGTACTGCCACTGATCCTTCCCATTCGGACCTCTTCTTCCGACGCGGATAGGAGCCTGATCCATGATAGATAGAAGATCTGGGAATCCCTGCACTTGCTTGATGGGATGGAGGCTTATAGAGACTGAAGATCAAAGCCCTTTCTATCCCGTTCTGCTTCTTTCCCGATGGTTGAGATGGAACTCCTGCTCTAGGTACCCTTCCTTCTACTCCAACGGGATCAATGACTGGACTTGGATCTACTAGTGAAGCTACCCTATCTGACTAATAAGCTCGATCTGGGTCTTCACCTGGAACAACTGGAACTGATACTGGGCATGGAACCCTATCTGACTAATAAGCTTGATCTGGATATGAAACCTGTGAAGCTGCTAGTGTAATATTCGGCTGTACGAATTAATATTATTTTAATGTAAATGACATTTTTGAAAATATGTCAAATCCAGTCGTTTTGCAAGCAGAAAGCGTCATTACGATCCTAACAATTAATAGGAATTTTAAGGAAATTACGAGAATTTTTAGAATAGTAACGCGGAATTTCGAGTAATTACGTTCCTCGTAATTTAAAGGATATTTTGCAAAAATAGTAAACGGAGTCCGATTTGCGAACGGACAGTTTTAATAAATCCCAAATGATAAGTTTGAGTTATTGGTAAATTAAGAAAATTTGGAGAAACCGAATCGCCGGTAAATTAAAGAAACGAAGGACGAAACAAATAGAAAATCAAAGGAAGGGCAAAAATGTAATTTGCAAAGTCAATGTTTTTTTTTTATTAAAAACCACTTTCTTCTTCTTCTCCACGCCACTTCTCCTCTTCCCTGCGATTTTTTTTCTCCTCCGGCGATCCTCACGGCTTCTCTCCATTCCGTCGACGATTCCTCCTCCGTTCGTCGTCCATCCTTCACGTTTCTTCCTCCTCTCGTAACCCTAGGTGTGATTCTATGCTTTTGGAACGTTGTATTTCGATTTTACAAGCGTTTGATAGTTAGGGTTTCGTTAAAAATGCGATTTAGGGTTCGAAATCGATAGCTCTACCGTATTTGCAAATATTATGAACATAATGAGCGTTATTGGATAAAGTTAATCGATTTAGGATGAAAGTTAGAGATTTAACAATTTCTGAGTTTTGGGGAAAAACTCGTTGATAGTAATTTCGAGGTATTGAGCATTATTTGAAGGATGAAATGCCTCGATTAATTTAGTTGGAACTTTTAAGGAATTTCCTTAGTTAAGGTTTCGTTAAATTTGGACGTTTAATAGTTTAGACTCGTTGTAAAGATAATTTGGTGAAATTGCATAGGTGAACGCTCGTGGACGGAGCTTGGATTGCAGCATGCACGAGGTAAGTTCTCGTGATCTTCTCTGGCCGATTGGCCTACACCGTACATCGAGGTCATCTCGAGGAGTTTTGGTGACGTGTTTATTTAATCGCTTTGGTTGGGTAGTTAGGGTTTGATCGTTTTATAGGTTGATGTTGTGTTTTGATGGTATGCTCCTTTGTATGTTTACTTTATGTCATATTGAACTGTCCACGCATCACGTGTTTTAAAAGAACATAGAAAATGACGATGTGGCCTGGAGAGGGGCACGACCTATTGTGGAGACCGATTTCGGGTTTGTCACAATACCACATCTATTGCATACTCATACAGTTATACAATTACAGGTCATGCGAGATGGGGCTCAGGTACGGTTGTACGTGTTGTAAGCGTGTACCTCCCCCCCCCCCCCCCCCCCGTCTAGCTGGAAAGAGTAGTCCGACCGCTGGATGTGCTTTCTCCGGTTAGGAGGCTGAGATCTCGGTGACACCCACATAGTAAAGATAAAGAAAATGCTGCATGATTTCTGAACTCGTTTGCATAGCATGCATGTACATTTACTAGAACTTGCTAAGATTTTATCTCATAGGTGTCTGTATGGTGTAGGTGACTTCGACATAGGTGAGGACGAGATCCGTTCACCAGAGGAGTGATGCGGTTGCCGGAGGATGGTCGCGGGAGTGTGCTGGCGCAGTTGAGGCGCATTTTGACCCGTGCGAATCATGGTTAGATGTTTTGAGGGTTATTGGGAATTGTCGAGTTAACGGTGGAGTAGATAGTTTAATTGTATAGATAGAACATTATAAGATGTTTGGATCTAGATAGGTTATGTATTGATGTTTGGAAATGTTTTGGAAATTGATTTTATAACCTTTTGTTTGATTTCAAAACAGGTGGATTTTGTTTAGGTTTCAAACATATCCACGCAGTTCGTTTTCATGAAAATTGATCGCATTTTAAGTACGTTTTAAGTCATTATTTAGGGTGAATTCTCGGTGAATGTGAAAAAGATGAGGATATGAGTGAGTTTGTAATACCCCTAATACTGTACCCGTATTTCCCGTATAAAATTTTTTTTTTCCCTTATTACTTTCTTATACTTTAAATAAAACCTTACGCGGAAATTAAAGCGAAATTGAAAACGGAACTGAAATCGGAATTAAGTAAAGCTTTGAAAACATTTAAAAACAAACTAAAATAAATTTAAAACTTTAATTAAAAACTTAAAAACAGATCTGAAAAAGTGGGAGGGCAGAACTGGAAATCTGCCCTCAAAGTGAAGCGGCGACCGGGCGCTGCTATATGCAGCGCCTGGTCGCCATGTGCGCTGCATAATGCAGCGCACGATCGCTGCATTATGCAGCGCCTTGTCGCTGCATAATGCAGCGACCAGCACGGCGCCCAGTCGCCTTGTGCCTTTCCAGAACCAGAACACTTAGCTCTCTGAAATTTCCAGAGAGCTAACTCCACAGCTTCACTCTCTGGAATCCGATTCCAGAGAGCAAATCCTCTTTCATTCTCTACCCATTTTCTATCACATTTTCATACTTTATTGCAAACGCTTATAACTTAAACCCAATCGACTCGCAGCAGACTTTGCGAAGTCCAACTGCATGGGTAGCTCTAAAAACCGAGCATACCAAATCTAAAGTCAATCAAAACATTTTCAAACATTCATTAAACAGTTCAAAACAAAACGTTTTACATACATTTACCAAAATGTTATCTAATCCCTATCCAGAATCCAAGCAACCTAAAATGTCTATACATTCATAATTAACATTAATCCCCCAAAATACGTACACAGACGATCCCCACGGGTCAAAAGCGCCTCGACTGCTCAGCGCACTCCCACGAGCATCATCCATCAACTGCCTCCGACATCAGGAGGAGGAACGTCGTCCTCACCTGGATCTACGTCACCTAGCAGATCACCTACACCATACAGACACATATGAGATATTGAAATCTCAGTAAGCTACGTAAATGCAGATGCATGCGTGCGTATGTCATTCAGAAATCATGCTCAGATTCATATTACAGATACAGAATTACAGATTACAGATTCATTACGTCACAGACAGACAGAATTGTCACCGAGACCTCGACCCACTAACCCAAGGGGGCCCGTCCGGCGGTTGGACTACCCCGTGGGGTTAGAGAGGGGGGGTACACGCTTGCAACACGCACAGCCGTGCCTGAGCCCCATCTCGCATGACCAGAAACAGACAAATTACGTTTATTCATTCAGATTTCGTTACAGATTTCATTTCAGATATACGTTCCTTTTCTTAAAAACACGTGCGGAAATTCCTTTTCATGACTTTCGAAAACCGTGATGCATGAACAGTTCATATCAGCGGAAAGTAAACAAACAACATATATATTAACCAGACAATACAACATAACCCAGCTACCCAACCTAAACAACGTAAAACAAGGAACCCTCAAGGATCCTTGATACGACGACGAAGTATGGTGTAGACCTTTCGGTCAAGCAAGTCACGAGAACTTACCTCGAGCGCGCAGAACCACGAGCTATGTCCACGAGAGTCGTGTGTCTGAGAAAAATACGACATTCACAGTTAAAACCAATTTAAACCATAAATGTCCAAATTTAAAAACTTAGCTAAAGAATTCTCCTAAATTCTTCACTTAGCTAATTAAAGCTTTTCGAACATTAATTATAGCTCGATTATCCAAAATAACGAGTTTTCCCCTAAAACCCGAAATTTTACCAATTTATAACTTTTTCGCAAATCGACTTTTCTTCGTCCAATAACGTTCAATACGTTCAATACATACTTAATCAAGGCTAACCTATTAATTACGAACCCTAATTCGCGTTTTTAACGAATTCCGAACGAAACCCTAGTTTGCTAAAACACCGTAAAACTCGGAATAAAAGCCCCAAGGTTGTAGGTACATACCGAGAGTAGCGAGAGGAGAAGAAATGACGAAGATTGGAGGAAGAACGGAGGAAAACGGAGGACGGGATCGATGGAAATCGCCGGCGGCCATGAGGGTTGGAGCTCTCTGTCGATTTGTTTCCAGAGAAGAGAAAGAGAGAAGTGAGGGAGAGAAGAGAAATTAGGTTATTTATAAATTTAGTTTGGCGAATTACTAAAATGCCCTTCATTGATTTTTATATTGATTTCGTCGTTCGGTTCGTTAATCGTCCAGCGATTCGGATTCTCGAAAATTCCTTATTTTGCCAAATAGTCCAACTTATTATTCGGGATTTAATGAAACTGTCCATTCGCCGTTTGGACCACGTTTACTATTTTTACTAAAACGTCCTTTGCTTTACGAGAAGCGCATTTACTCGGAATATACCGCTTAAACTCCGAAAATTCTCCAAAATTCCTTAAAATTCCTATTATTCGTTAGGATCGTAATGACACTTTCCTTTTGTGAAACGGACCTGATTTGACATATTTACAAAAATGTCATCAATAATATAATAATATAAAATAAACAAGTCCGTACAACCGGGTATTACAGAGTTTATATTTGATGTTATTGTGTTGGTTAGGGTTATGTATAAGTTGTATTTGTGTAGTTGGCGCAGGAGAAAAAGAAAGAAAGAAAGAGGAAAGAAATGGAACGAAAGAGGGAGGGAGGCAGTGAGGGTGGCGATTGATCGCCTGAGGAGGGGATCAATCGCCCCTCTTGGATCGCCACTCCCTGGAATTCCAGGGAGTGTGGCGACCAATCGCCACAAACTCTGGCGATTGATCGCCATTGGCGTTTTGGCAACAGGCGATTGTTCGCCTGTTGCGATCGCCTACGGGTGATTGATCGCCCCTTTATGGGCGATCAATCGCCCCTGTATATTGGGATGAAAATCCCATTTTGTCCCTCAGTCGATGCTTAATTTTTTTAAAATGTTTTTAATTTGTTTTACATATTTGTTTTAATTGTTTTAGTATTTGTTTTAAACGAATTACTAAACGAACTCTGATTTCGATTTAATCCGCCTAAGGTTAGGTCTAAAGTTTTTAATGATAAGTAAAAAAAAATATATTACGAAAAATGGGTACAGTGTTAGGGATGTTAGATTTATGGTATCAGAGCCCCGGGTTTTAAAATCGGTTCTGTAGACTGCTTGACTGCACAGCCACTACGCGGACATTCTTCACCAACTGTAAGTATGTTTATAGCTTTATTTGATTTCTAGTTTCTTAGAGGATTTGTTTTAACAATTATATAGGAGTATATAAATATGGTGCGTCGGGGAAACAACCGAGATGACCGCGATGATACGATAGACACCCTCAAAGATTTTATTGCCCAGCAGTCTCAGCATATGGGGCGACAGGCTCAGCAGATAGAGAGACAGTCTCAGCAGCTGGGTACTTTGATAGACCGAGACGGTACTAGAGCTCGGGAGGCAGCCATTCCGGGTAATCGTGGGATGGAGAGATTTCAGAAGCTCCAGCCCCCTATATTTAACGGACAGTCCACAGATCCCTCTTCAGCCGATGAGTGGATTCGCACCATGGAGGACATGCTGGCCTATGCTAGCATTGAGAACGGAGAGAAGGTGGCGTTTGTGACTTACCACCTGGCGTTAGATGCTCGGTTTTGGTGGGATTCTATCAAGACGATCACCGATGTGACGATTATAGGATGGGAGAGATTCAGAGAGTTATTTTACGATAAGTATTTCAGCCACACCGTACGGGAGGCGAAGATGGTTGAGTTTATGCAGTTACGGTAGGTCGGTTCGATTGCCGATTACGTGAGGAAGTTCGAAGCCCTTTCTCGATTCTCGCCACGTCAGGTCAGCGTTAACGAGGACAAAGTATGCATATTTTTGCAAGGGCTTAGTCAGGAATTCAGGATGCGTCTTACTATATCTGGAGTACGGAATGAATCATATGACGAGATTGTGGCCAGGGCACTTGATATTGAGGCAGTTGATAGAGATTCTGTCAAACCGAGGGAGCCATCTAAGGGCTTCTTCCGAGAGATACGTCCTCAGTCTCTGAACCGAGGTTGACAGCCTAGAGCACAGCCCCAGCAGCAAAAGAGGGGTGTTAAAAGACCTCTGGAGGGAGGTAATGATCGGGGTAAGGGGAAGCAAGTACAAGGGGCTTCTCAGATACCTCTTTGTCCTAAATGCCAGAGGGAACACACTGGCCAGTGCAGATTTGGCACGAGTGTGTGCTATCGTTATGGAGATGCGGGCCATTTCATCAGAGATTGTCCGAAGCCCGGCCGAGATCAGTCATGCAGTGATCAGAGGAGTATTATGCCGAGGATCTTCGCATTTATAGAGCCTGAAGATGTCGACGACGAGGCTCATCCTTCTGTGATAGCAGGTACTATTCTGATTATGGGCACCGCTGTTTTTACTTTGATGGATACGAGAGCTACGCACTCCTTCATATCGACTGCATGCATGACTAGATTGGGATTAGAGTCTGAGTTAGCTGGGGTCGAGTATAGAGTGATGTTGCCTTCAGGAGAGCTTATGCAGTCAGAACGTATTCTCCAGGGCAACGTCATCTTAGTGGGAGATATTACCCTTTATGCTCGTTTGATAGTTATGAGCATAGAGCGGTACGATCTTATCTTAAGGATGGACTGGCTTGCACAGCACTTCGCCACCATTGACTGTCGATTCGGGATTGTGACCTTTCGACCCCCGGGTAAAGCCGAGTTTTCTTATCAGGCAATGAACCGATTGAGTGGATCGCCTATTTCTTATTCCATGAAGGTCAACGAGCAGTTTAAAGGTGCGTGCTCTATTTATTTGGCCTCAGTATTTGATGTTCAGTTACTCAGTGGAGTAAAGCCGAGTGACATTCCTATAGTCAGAGAGTTCTCTGAGATTTTCCTCGACGATCTTCCTGGATTACCATCAGACCGGGAGATTGAGTTTACTATTGATGTTTATCCAAACGCCGCACTGAGGTTTAAGAACCCATATCAGTTGGCACCAGCCGAGTTAAAAGAGCTGAAGACTCAGCTTGACGAGTTGTTAGAGAAGGGTTTTATTCGACCCAGTGTTTCTCCTTGGGGTGCGCCCATTTTATTTGTCAAGAAGAAGGACGGGACCCTCAGGATATGCATCGATTATAGAGAGTTGAACAAATTGACGGTGAAGAATAAGTATCCACTGCCTCGGATCGATGATTTGTTTGATCAGCTGCAGGGTGCCCGAGTGTTTTCCAGGATTGACCTACGCTCGGATTATTATCAGTTGAAGGTCCGGAAGGAGGATATTCAGAAAACGGCGTTCCGAACGAGGTATGGGCATTATGAGTTCCTAGTTATGTCTTTTGGACTTACTAATGCCCCTGCAGCATTCATGGACTTGATGAACCGTGTCTTCAAGGAGTACTTGGACAAGTTCGTGGTGGTTTTCATCGACGATATCTTGATCTATTTAAAAACAAAGGAAGAGCACGAGGAACATCTGAGGATTGTTTTACAGATTATGAGTCAACGCCAGCTATATCTAAAGTTTTTGAAGTGCGAGTTTTGGCTAGACAGAGTGAGCTTCCTTGGCCATATTATTTCGCAGGATGGAGTTTCTGTGGATTCGAGCAAAATTCAGGTTGTCAGAGATTGGCCACAGCCGAAGAACGTACGTGAGGTGCGTGGATTTCTCGGATTAGCTGGTTATTATCAGAAGTTCATAGAGGGATTTTCGAAGATCGCACTTCCTCTTTCACGATTGACTCGGAAGAACGAGAGATTTATATGGTCGGCTGCCTGTGACAGCAGTTTTATGGAGTTAAAGCAGAGATTGACCACCGCTCCAGTATTGGCGCTACCTATTGAAGGTGACAAGTTCAGTATTTATTGTGATGCGTCTGGAGTAGGACTCGGTTGTGTATTGATGCAGGAGGGGAGAGTTATTGCTTATGCTTCTCGGCAGCTGAAGCCGTACGAGCAGAATTACCCTACGCACAACCTGGAGTTAGCAGCTGTGGTCTTCGCACTGAAGATATGGAGACATTATTAATATGGGCAGCTGTGCGAGATATTTTCCGACCACAAGAGCCTGAAGTATTTATTTACGCAGAAGGAGCTGAATATGCGACAGAGACGATGGCTCGAGTTCGTTAAAGACTACGATTTTGATATCAAGTACCATCCAGGAAAGGCGAACAAGGTTGCCGATGCCTTGAGTAGAGTGCCTTCTACGAGTCAGCCTTCACTAGAAACCATGTCAGTTACGCTGCGGTCTGAGATTGAGGGGTTCGATGTGGAGATAGTGGCAGAGTTTTCCAGTATGCTCACCAACATTTCTCTCAGGCCGACCATCTTGGATAGGATACGCGAAGCTCAGCATAATGATACAGAGTGTGAGGAGCTTCGATTGAGTATGACGTTGGATTTCCATTTATCCGATGATGGTATTCTGAAGTTCAGGCATAGGTGGTACGTGCCTAACGACGAGGATCTGAAGAAGGAGATATTGGCCGAGGCACATTCTTCGGCATATTCTGTGCACCCGGGAAGTACTAAGATGTACCGGGATTTAAAGCAACACTTCTGGTGGCCAAATATGAAGAGAGAGGTTGCCAAGTACGTTGAGACCTGTCTAGTCTGTCAACAGGTAAAGGCAGAGCACCAGAGACCAGCCGGAACATTATTGCCACTGCCGATTCCAGAGTGGAAGTGGGAGCAGATCTCCATGGATTTTATTGTGGGGCTCTCGAGGACGACGAAGGGCCATGATGGTGTTTGGGTGATTGTGGACCGATTGACAAAGTCGGCCCACTTCTTATCTGTGAGGGTGACATCTTCTATGGATCAGCTCGCCGAGCTTTACGTGCAGGAGATTGTTAGACTGCATGGAGTGCCAGTTTCTATAGTCTCAGATCGTGATCCGAGATTTACGTCGAAGTTCTGGAAGAGCCTACATAAAGCTATGGGGACTCAGCTTAATTTCAGCACGGCATTTCATCCTCAAATTGTTGGGCAGACAGAGAGGACTAATCAGATTCTTGAGGATATGCTCAGAGCCTGTGTGCTGGAGTTTCAGGGCTCGTGGAGCCGATATTTACCTTTAATTGAGTTCTCGTACAACAACAGCTTCCAGGCTACAATTGGCATGGCTCCGTACGAGGCGCTGTATGGTCGAAAGTGTAGATCTCCATTATATTGGGACGAGGTTGGTGAGGCCAGTATCGTTGGTCCTGAGATTCTACAGTAAACGGCAGAGAAGATTGCCGTTATCCGACAGCGTATTGAGGTAGCTCAGAGTCGACAGAAGAGCTATGCAGACACAAGATGGAGAGAGCTAGAGTTTGAAGAAGGTGATGAGGTCTACCTTAAAGTTTCTCCGTTTAAAGGAGTCATGAGATTCGGAAGGAGGAGCAAGTTAAACCCTCGTTACGTGGGGCCCTTTCCTATTCTGAAGAGGATCAGGAAGATGGCGTACAGATTAGAGCTTCCGGCTTCTATGGAGGGTATCCACGACGTATTCCATGTATCTATGCTTCGGAAGTGCCTACGCAATCCATCGCATATCGTAGAGGTAACAGAGATCGAGGTACAGCCTACCTTGACTTATAAGGAAAGGCCGGTACATATTTTGGAGTCTTCTATCAAGGTTTTGCGCAACAAAAAAATTCCACTGGTTAAAGTCCTATGGCGGAACCACGAAGTTGAAGAAGCGACTTGGGAGCGACAGCAAGATATGATGGCTAGGTATCCTGAGTTGTTTGTGTAGGCAAATTTTGAGGACAAAATTTTAAATAAGGTGGATAGATTGTAATATCCGGCTGTATGGATTATTATTATTTTAATGTAAATGACATTTTTGAAAATATGTCAAATCCAGTCCGTTTTGCAAACAGAAAGCGTCATTACGATCCTAACAATTAATAGGAATTTTAAGGAAATTACGAGAATTTTCGGAATAGTAACGCTGAATTTCGAGTAATTACGTTCCTCGTAATTTAAAGGACATTTAGCAAAAATAGTAAACGGGGTCTGATTTGTGAACGGACAGTTTTAATAAATCCCAAATGATAAGTTTGAGTTATTGGTAAATTAAGGAAATTTGGAGATATCGAATCACCGGTCAATTAAAGAAACGAAGGACGAAACAAATAGAAAATCAAAGGAAGGGCAAAAATATAATTTGCAAAGTCAATGTTTTTTTTTATTAAAAACCACTTTCTTCTTCTTCTCCACGCCACTTCTCCTCTTCCCTGCGATTTCATTTCTCCTCCGGCGATCCTCACGGCTTCTCTCCATTCCGTCAACGATTCCTCCTCCGTTCGTCGTCCATCCTTCTTGTTTCTTCCTCCTCTCGAAACCCTAGGTGTGATTCTATGCTTTTGGAACGTTGTATTTCGATTTTACAAGCGTTTGATAGTTAGGGTTTCGTTTAGGTTTTGTTAAAAACGTGATCTAGGATTCAAAATCGATAGCTCTACCGTATTTGCGAACATTATGAACATATTGAGCGTTATTGGATAAAGTTAATCGATTTAGGACGAATGTTAGAGATTTAACAATTTCTGAGTTTTGGGGGAAAACTCGTTGATAGTAATTTCGAGGTATTGAGCGTTATTTGAAGGATAAAATGCCTCGATTAATTTAGTTGGAACTTTAAGAAATTTCCTTAGTTAAGGTTTCGTTAAATTTGGACGTTTAATAGTGTAGACTCATTTTAACAATAATTTGGTTAAATTGCATAGGTGAACGCTTGTGGACGGAGCTTGGATTGCAGCGTGCACGAGGTAAGTTCTCGTGATCTTCTCTGGCCGATTGGCCTACACCGTACGTCGAGGTCGTCTCGAGGAGTTTTGGTGACGTGTTTATTTAATCGCTTTCGTTGGGTAGTTAGCGATTGTTTTATAGGTTGATGTTGTGTTTTGATGATATGCTTCGTATGTATGTTTACTTTATGTGATATTGAACTGTTCACGCATCACGTGTTTTAAAAGAACATAGAAAATGAATTTCCGCATGATGTTTTAAAGAAAATGACGATGTAGCCTGGAGAGGGGCACGACCTATTGTTGAGACCGATTACGGGTTTGTTACAATACCACATCTATTGCATACTCATACAGTTATACAGTTTCAGGTCATGCGAGATGGGGCCCAGGCACGGCTGTACGTGTTGTAAGCGTGTACCCCCACCCCCCCTCTCCGTCTAGCTGGAAAAAGTAGTCCGACCGCTGGATGTGCTTTCTCCGGTTAGGAGGCTGAGATCTCGGTGACACCCACAGAGTAAAGATAAAGAAAATGCTGCATGATTTCTGAACTCATATGCATAGCATGCATGTACATTTACTAGAACTTGCTGAGATTTTATCTCATAGGTGTCTGTATGGTGTAGGCGACTTCGACATAGCTGAGATTTTATCTCATAGGTGTCTGGATAGTCGCGGGAGTGTGCTGGCGCAGTCGAGGCGCATTTTGACCCGTGGGACTCATGGTTAGATGTTTTTAGGGTTATTGGGAATTGTCTGGTTAACGGTGGAGTAGATAGTTTAATTGTATAGATAGAACATTATAGGATGTTTGGATCTGGATAGGTTATGTATTGAGGTTTGGAAATGTTTTGGAAATTGATTTTATAACCTTTTGTTTGATTTCAAAACAGGTGGATTTTGTTTAGGTTTCAAACATATCCATGCAGTTCGTTTTTCATGAAAATTGATCGCATTTTAAATACGTTTTAAGTCGTTATTTAGGGTGAATTCTCGGTGAATGTCAAAAAGATGAGGATATGAGTGAGTTTATATTTGATGTTATTGTGTTGGTTAGAGTTATGTATAAGTTGTATTTGTGTAGTTGGCGCAGGAGAAAAAGAAAGAAAGAAAGAGGAAAGAAATGGAACGAAAGAGGGAGGGAGGCAGTGAGGGTGGCGATTGATCGCCTGAGGAGGGGATCAATCGCCCCTCTTGGATCGCCACTCCCTGGAATTCCCGGGAGTGTGGCGACCAATCGCCACAAACTGTGGCGATTAATCGCCACTGGCGTTTTGGCAACAGGCGATTGTTCGCCTATTGCGATCGCCTACAGGCGATTGATCGCCCCTTTATGGGCGATTAATCGCCCCTGTATATTTGGATGAAAATCCCTTTTTGTCCCTCGGCCGATGCTTAATTTTTTTTTAAATGTTTTTAATTTATTTTACATATTTGTTTTAATTGTTTTAGTATTTGTTTTAAACGAATTACTAAACGAACTCTGATTTCGATTTAATAACCGCCTAAGGTTAGGTCTAAAGTTTATAATTATAAGTAAAATATATATATATATATATATATATATATTACGGAAAATGGGTACATTGTTAGGGATGTTACAGCTAGGGGTACTACCTTGACCTCTGCTCTCAGTGATGGTGGTGGATATAGTGGTGGGTCTGGGTAATGATCAGGACCCTCATAAGCAACTGTATAAGCAACTTCATAAGCACCCGAAACCATCCCTAACCCGAGCTCCCAAGCCGAGCTTTCGGTTGATTGCTCTCGCCAACCTGATATTAGTGGTTAAGTTAGCATGTTAGCAGCTTTGTAGTCATAATCTTGGCTTTAGCTTGTCTTTCCTTGTAAGTCACTTACTCGATATAAATGTCGAATCACCAATCTTGGTATCCACTGAATGATCCAAAGTCAACCCGAATCTAATTTATTTTACATATTTGTTTTAATTGTTTTAGTATTTGTTTTAAACGAATTACTAAACGAACTCTGATTTCGATTTAATAACCGCCTAAGGTTAGGTCTAAAGTTTATAATTATAAGTAAAATATATATATATATATATATATATATATATATTACGGAAAATGGGTACATTGTTAGGGATGTTACAGCTAGGGGTGCTACCTTGACCTCTGCTCTTAGTGATGGTGGTGGATATAGTGGTGGGTCTGGGTAACGATCAGGACCCTCATAAGCAACTGTATAAGCAACTTCATAAGCACCCGAAACCATCCCTAACCCGAGCTCCCAAGCCGAGCTTTCGGTTGATTGCTCTCGCCAACCTGAGATTATTGGTTAAGTTAGCATGTTAGCAGCTTTGTAGTCGTAATCTTGGCTTTAGCTCGTCTTTCCTTGTAAGTCACTTACTCGATATAAATGTCGAATCACCAATCTTGGTACCCACTGAATGATCCAAAGTCAACCCGGATCAACACCGGCTTCCAATAGCCGGTCTCTGACTGCCGATTGCCAATTCTTGAGCTCCGGCCTAAAGCCCTAAGAAATGCATGCCATGCATGGGAAGATCGATTGACTAATGAGCGAGGTACCTTAGCTTATACTGAGAATTCAATCAAAACAACTATTCGAAATTATGAGAATTTGGACTAATAGAAAATGGCAAACGACAATGTTTAGACAAGGGACAAATCGTGCAAGGGCACTTATTACAAAAGGAAATATGATTTTTAGACAACAAAGGATAAATATGGATGGTGAGGGATGACTTAAACGCCAATGCCAAAGAGAAAAATTGACATTACTAGAATGAGTTGCAGCAGCCGTAGGAGAAGGTTGCGTCACCAAGTAAGAAAGACCACCGCTCTCTTTACCCACTAAAATCGTCCTCTTCGTATGCAGGTCCTGTATAACACAATGGTCAGGAAAGAAAGTTATGGAACATGGGAGTTATTTAGTTAGTTTACTAACTTACAATCCATTTCATTGAAAGGTGTCTAATTTTTTTTTTGGAATAGAGTAAGGAACTCCGAAGGAGTGAGATTTCGATAAGCGAAACTACTAGCAGAAACCCCTCTCTCCTTCTCTATCCCTTAGTTAGATCTCTTTATGACTCACCTTACCTTTGTTGGAAATGAAGCCATAGGAATGGAAGGGGCCCAATTTCGGGTTTTTTGGGGGAGGTTCGATGTAATTGAGTCTTACAACAGGCGAGGTTGGGATCTCTGATAAGCACTAGTAGGGAAGGTGCATAGTCTTTCTAAAGGAATGCCTCGGGGCATAGCAAAAAAAAAGGTAGGACTAGTTCTTCTTCAATTGCGAAAACAGCTGACTGCGTATTCTCTTTCGGAATCGAATGCCCGGGTTGTGACAGTGAATCAATAGTACAGATATCCTAAAAAAAAAAAAAAAAAAAAAAAAAAAAAAAAAAAAAAAAAAAAAAAAAAAAAAAAAAAAAAAAAAAAAAAAAAAAAAAAAAAAAAAAAAAAAAAAAAAAAAAAAAAAAAAAAAAAAAAAAAAAAAAAAAAAAAAAAAAAAAAAAAAAAAAAAAAAAAAAAAAAAAAAAAAAAAAAAAAAAAAAAAAAAAAAAAAAAAAAAAAAAAAAAAAAAAAAAAAAAAAAAAAAAAAAAAAAAAAAAAAAAAAAAAAAAAAAAAAAAAAAAAAAAAAAAAAAAAAAAAAAAAAAAAAAAAAAAAAAAAAAAAAAAAAAAAAAAAAAAAAAAAAAAAAAAAAAAAAAAAAAAAAAAAAAAAAAAAAAAAAAAAAAAAAAAAAAAAAAAAAAAAAAAAAAAAAAAAAAAAAAAAAAAAAAAAAAAAAAAAAAAAAAAAAAAAAAAAAAAAAAAAAAAAAAAAAAAAAAAAAAAAAAAAAAAAAAAAAAAAAAAAAAAAAAAAAAAAAAAATGTGGCACTTGAGGAATCGAATCGGGCATCCGTGGAAAGAATCAACCCCACCTATATTGGAAAAGGTGTGACGTAAGCTGCCATTTTCATATATTGAAGAAGAAAATCGACAAATTGAAATAGAGGGGCTTGGTTAAGATAAGATCAGCAGGGGATAGAGCGTCTCAAACAGAAGCAGTGTTTCAGAAAAAAGAGCTTTTGTCTTCTTCAGTTAGTACAAAAATTAGGTCGATATCGACAATCCAGTTCCGCAGGAAGGAGGCCGGTCAGCGGGGCAATCAAAACTGCTTTTGACGCTACGCTGTGCCGACCAGTAGCGGGATGCTACTCACGAGCTGGTCAGGGACAGGTTCCGGTCACTCTTTCGGTGCCATGCCATTGTGGTGGCACGGGAACCACTGAATAGGGGCGGTTTTCATCTCATCGCTGGCGTGTGGAATACTAGTGCATCCAAGCACAGCTACGCCAAGAAGGTCCAAGATGGCTTCGTCGAATGGGGGATACTTCCTCTTTGTGTGTTGATGAGCATCGATCTTCGTTTCTACAAAGCCTGGTCGACTCACTGGATCCGAAGCCCCTACTCTCTCAAGCTTTCCACCCTTATCTATTAGTAAAGCTCGAAACACTTCCACGACCCCCTGTCCTTGGCCTTCCACGGCCCTCTGTTCAAGTACCTCTTCTTCTACTCGAGCCTCGGCAGAGCTTTTTTGATCTCATTCGTATTTCAAGGAAATACGCCTTCACCCTTATTCAATCAAATAACTTGAGTTCGAACGTTCAGAGTCAGATGCTTAACCTAATATATATATCTCCCTTTCAGCCTTAGAAAGTGTTATCCCATAATCTAGAATGATGAAAAATTCCCCAAAGGTAGTTTACTTGCTTACTTTACAGGGCTTGACAAGTTCAGCAAAACCGTAGAGAAAGCGAGCTACACCGCCTATAAGATATCTGATTCAAAAAGACCTTGGATTGCTGCTTTTTCTCTTTCTGTATAAAGTCAGTCAGCCCGCAGAGCCCATTGTCAAAGGATCGTTTCGCTGGAATGCTGAATCTAGCTACTCCCATTAAAAGGCATTTCTCACTCGTTTACGGGACCAGTGTCAAAGGAAAGGATTGTTGCACTCTCTTGCTTGAATGAATCGACATTTGTGGATGGTTGTTCATTCGGGATTCTTCTATCTATATTTAGAACTACTGGATCCACTATTCCGGCTTTTAGCCTTTGGAACCAGTGGAACCATTACTCAAGCAATCGATATCACTCGCCCGTTCAAACTCAAGTTATTTGATTGAATACTGCTTCAAACTCTTCTGTCCATCCCATAAAAAAAACCTTGAATCAGTGAATCCGGGGTGATGATGGTGGGGGCCTAGCCGATGCTTTATTTAAACAGCTAAGATAACGTCTAAGACCTTCTCTTCTTTTCTACATCCTCATTCCTCCAAAACCTCTATGAGGATACTTAAGCTTCTAATGCCCATACCCCCCACATTTCACCACACCTGCCCTCATCGAACTGAACTGAACGTCTAACCTTCCCGCATTTGAAGTTTGAAGACAGACTCAAGCTAAAGAACGCAATGGATCTTTTTTGTTAATTGAAGAAATTCCATCAAGCCCCTTCCCCCCCGTCAAATGAATCAACAATTCTCATTGCTTCACTCGCAGGCGCATCCACGGGACACCCATGCTATGACCCTTGCTAAACCCATTCGGTGCGCACCCTCTCTTATGAACTTCCTTCTTCTAAAGGCAAGCCTATTTGCTATACACTATACTTATACAAATATAGAATGAATCGCATATTTGTATAAGTGAGGAAATCTGCTGCGGGTTCTGGAAGAACTTATTGGATACCTTTTTAGGTGGAGAGGGACTCCTGTCGCATACTCGCGTCTACCTTCCCCTTAGGAAAGGGGGGTGAGATATCAGTGAGTGCTTTTCGTACCAGTGGGTAGTTATTCTGTGTAAAAGAACACAGTTGAGAAGAAAGAGTTTGAGCATCCCCCCTTTATATAATATAGATAACATGCTTGGGTGCATCTTCAATCATCTTTTTTCATTTCCTCGTCATGTTCAGCCCGCTATCTTGCTTCGACAAACGCCTATTGTCTGGTCCACGCTTCCAAACGGGCTCAGGTTACTGCTTCTTCTTGCCGCCTGTATCATGCAAATGTCCAACACTTAGGTGCTTTCTAAGACCATCCTATATGAAAGATGTATGACATGTGTGGATAATGCATGACTTGCATGGTATGCCATCTGAACGTCCACAGAGTACAAAGGGTAAGACCTAATAAGAAAAATGAGCTTAGCACACCCTCTTGTTATTGTTAGGGATAGAAACCGAATCCTAAAAGGTCACTAAAAAATCATAGGAATAGAAGAAAGAGGTTCAGACCAAGTAACAGAACTCTCTTAGAGTTGGGCTACATAAAAGATCCTATTCGAAAATGTAGGCTTAACTAAAGCCCAATGCAGGTTGAACCCTATGGAATCTAGGCCTCACTACCCTCTTAGAGCGTTACAAGGAATTTTGGGCCTAACACAAGGCCCCATATAGATTCAGCTTAGGGGTTTATGAGAGATTGATTGATGGACCTAAGCTAAACTTATAAGATTGGACCTAAACCAAAGCCTATAGACCGAATTAGGAGAGCAGAGGTTGAATCCAGGAAAGCAGCCAAAAAGCCCCCTTAGAGAGAAGCCCAATGACAAGCAAAGCCATAGACTACAAGTGAAGAAATGGGGTTCAACTAAGCCTCAACCCAACTAAGAAGAACCGAACCTGACAGACACATCTTTTTGATTTTGGGAGGGTACTCCGAGTAGTGGGTGTACTGGCTTGGGGTGGGAAAGCAAGGACTAGGCTGTCGAGTGAGGATTGGCCGAGGGGCCTAAGGGAATAGATTGTAGCTGGGTACAAATAGGCCGGTGAAAGACGAGTAGGCTGGGTACGACGAAGCAAGTGGGGTACGTAAACGGGGAAAGATCACATGGTTTTGTACTGGTCAGCTTTGGGCTGGAGATTGACGATTGACTGAGCGTGCTTTGGCAGCTCGTGATTAAGAACTCTCTGACAGATTCGCTCTATTATTGCCTCCTATTCTGGAGGGACGGGATTAAGTCGCGTGGCGATACCCGCCAAAATTCACATCATAGGTAACCCCTCTTTTGTCTATTATAAGAAATTACTAAGAAAATAAATAATAAGAAAGAGTTTTGGGCGCTTTCTCTATTTGGCAAAGCAAAGGGAGATATGGATCCGCGCTGCAAGACTTTCTCCAATTTCTCAAGCAATTCCAGATGTAGAGAACGCGAAGCAGGAGCAGCAGCAAATCCTGGCTGCCTTCTTGGAGCACGTGCCTGCTGCCGATCCGCAGATCGTGGAAAAAAGGATACAAGATATCCAGGATACCATTCGTTCTTTAGAAGAACAAAGGTTGCTTCGCTTCCTGAAGTGGAGCGACAATTTCATATTGTCAATGCGGCCTCCAGCATCCGCGGGGGAAACAACTAAGAAGAACCGAACCTGACAGACACATCTTTTTGATTTTGGGAGGGTACTCCGAGTAGTGGGTGTACTGGCTTGGGGTGGGAAAGCAAGGACTAGGCTGTCGAGTGAGGATTGGCCGAGGGGCCTAAGGGAATAGATTGTAGCTGGGTACAAATAGGCCGGTGAAAGACGAGTAGGCTGGGTACGACGAAGCAAGTGGGGTACGTAAACGGGGAAATATCACATGGTTTTGTACTGGTCAGCTTGGTGCTGGAGATTGACGATTGACTGAGCGTGCTTTCGCAGCTCATGATTAATAACTCTTTGACAGATTCGCTCTATTATTGCCTCCTATTCTTGAGGGATGGGATTCAGTCGCATGGCGATACCCGCCAAAAATCACATCATAGGTAACCCCTCTTTTGTCTATTATAAGAAATTACTAAGAAAATGATAAGAAAGAGTTTTGGGCGCTTTTCTATTTGGCAAAGCAAAGGGAGTTATGGATCCATGCTGCAAGACTTTCTCCAATTTCTCAAGCAATTCAAGATGTAGAGAACGCGAAGCAGGAGCAGCAACAAATCCCGGCTGCCTTCTTGGAGCACGTGTCTGCTGCCGATCCGCAGATCGTGGAAAAAAGGATACAAGATATCCAGGATACCATTCGTTCTTTAGAAGAACAAAGGTATACTACCCCACCAAATTCCCTGGTTGGAAAGATGAGAGTGTTCTTCTTGTCTCGATAGGGTAGAAATGGCTTCTTGAGAGTCTTCGGGCATATCACATATGCCTCAAGAAATCCAAATAACCTCTCTAAGTCCTTACCTTCCAGATTTCCATTCCAGACAGGAAGACCACCAGGCATTGCAAATTCCTTCATTATAAAGGGATAGAGAGAGTTGACATCGTAGTAGTATAGGTCCCTTCCATATGGCTTATATATATCTGTATGCCCACCGTAGTAGGCACGCCTTATAAAGTGATCTTTATTCTTGTTTGGGATGTGGATTGGAAAATGAGATTCATCGTAGTATTTTTGACGAAAGATGCTTATAGCAAGTGAGGAAAGGGTGATCTTGCTTTCTATGTCCAGCTGGAAGAGCTTCCAATAGATCTATTGAGCTTTTTGCATTATACCTCCAAGGAGAAGGATGTCTTACTTCATATAGTCTAATAATTCACCTTTCATACTTAACAGAGTTTCCAGTATGACTTCGTTATATGGAATGGAGCCTTTTGTCCCAAGATCAGGGCATAGATTCTGAGCTAGGCTGACTAATTTGCCAGGGAGTAAATTGAGGGAGTCCCTGAAGCAGAATAACATCTTCTTATCTTCATAGACAGCTATCTCGTAAAGCCTATGGTTCCTCATAAGTGGTTTGAGCTTGTAGTTCATGTGATGACAAGCTAGGTGCTTAAGCAAGATAATGCCATCGAATCTAGAAAAGTTATGGAAGTAGATTTTCATAGGAGATTTTTCTTGTCTAACAATTATGTCTATCCTTAAGACCAAGTCATTGAGTACCTTTTGACTTCTTGCTTCAAAGTCATTCAAGATTAGAGAGTGGTCTTCACTAAAGTAGGTTTCAATCAAGAAAGGATTCAGCTTCTCACCTGGACGAACTATCAAGAGACCTGCAGCATAAGGCTTATGAATGTTATCTATCAGTAGAGTCTTGGTATCGGCAACCAGAAAGGATGTTTGTTTTTTGCAACATGCTTTCACTTGGCGGATATGGGGAGGATAGCTAAGCTTTTGATTTGTGATCTTTCTTGCTATTATAGGCTCGACCTCACTCAATTCGCCTTCAATCATTTCAGATAGTGAGATAGATTTCTCTTCTTCAGAAAGGGCTGGGATCCCCGTCTTTTTACCCTCCAAATAGACTCGAATCATGAGATTTAGGATGAAATCACCATGGTATTTTTCCATATATTTGGAGATATATCGATTGATATGAGCATAGACCTCACTCTTGGGAAGAAAATGGCCATCATTCGATATCAAGGGAATAGCTGGACCAAGCAAAAATGGGATCTCATTCTCGTCGGGAGATCGCTTCAAAGTCAAGAAAATGGTAAATTTTCTGAAATTAGATAAGCATGGGTAAACATACTTGATTAAGAGGTCATAGGTCAAAAGACAAAGGAGGTAGAGATCGTTAACAAGAGGGTAAGGTTCGCTGAAGTCATGGGAAGCTACGATTAAACCAGGATGCGGATCAAAGTGCCTTGTTCGTGAAATCCTATTATAAAAGAAGTGGAGGAGCGTGCTTACCTTTTTTTCCCTCTTATGATTTAATAGTGAACACAATAATTGAATTGAGATCCTTCAGATTGATGCAGTTTTGCTTGAAAGGATTTCCACACTTTTATATGTTTATCAAAACCTTCTTGAGGAGTGCAGAATTCGAATACTTTTCGTAATCCAAGAGTATTTCATCAATTTTTTTTTCGAAGTTTTCTGCATCGTTTGATTTGCTAGAATTTGGGCTTTTAACATGCTCTCTAAATAATCAGTAGGTATGACCATTGTCAAAATCTTATTTTCCGGATATAAAGGATGAGACTCACTGAGAGTCTCAAAAAGATTCTTATGGATGAACTTATTGAGAATTAAAAGGGGTGGGTCCATTTCAAGAAATGCATTGATATAAGCATATGGAACTTGTGAGCTATAGTTCACTGTAGTTAGAAAGTTATCGTGTACTGTGTAAATTGGAGCACCTAATTCTATCATTTGCTTAACTACACTCATTGCTATTTGTGCATCTTTTTGATGGATGAAGTTGACAAAGGTAGAGACTTCTGTCTTCCTGTGATCTCTCTTATCCGAAGAGACTCTGAGAGTGACCCGACGTCGCTTCTTATGAAGTCGATTATAAGTCCATATATGTGTAGGCTCCATTTTCACATAATCCTGTAAAGTATTCAAGTACTTGGAGTGAAAAAGAATAGGTCTCTCTCTTGCCAACGCAATCAAGCCAAATTTTCTAATCAAACGGATCAGGCAGTACATTTCATGATAATGAAACTGAAAGAAAGAAAAGCAGACTTTGGTGACTTTGAAACTCTCCTTTGCTTGTAAAGTTTGAGAAAAATGAGCTCGCAGATCGCTGGCAGTGCTCATTAAGGTCTTACCATAGATAATTGGCATAAAGATGCTCTTCACTAGCTTACGATCGAGACGGCTGAGAACTGTAGTTAATAGAGACATATCATCCTTCAGTTTCTCTTTCAAATAAGGCTTCAAGTTTGTGAACATGATAAAATAGATATCATGAATCTCACCTTGGGATGATGATGATGTAAGGAGATAGGTGTATTCAGCCAGACTTTCATTCAACAAGAAGTAACTCATGATCTGATATGCACTCACAGAGGCGTCCTGAGTAATAGGAATGAGATTAGATAAAGTCTTGAAATTCATCAAATTGGATAGAAACTGAAAGGGGCGTTTAGCTTCAAAAAGATGCAAATTGGATTTGGATAGAAACTGAAAGAGGCTTTTCTCTTATAAAAGATGCAAATCTGCTACATTGAAATTCTTATTAATAAAGAAGGAGATTGACTCCTCTATGTTCTGAAAAGTTTGGTAATGAAAGGCTAATGCTAAGAAAGAAAGATTTCTATAATTCTTGTAATTTAAAGAAGAAGAAGAAGGATTATTAAATGGAGTCCCCGAAGAGACGATTAGGCTTCTGGCTAGATCACGCTTATGGAAATGCAAGATCCCACTACGGTAGATTCGACCTCGGAAGTCCAGAAAGGCTGGCAAATAAAAATTATAGCCGGATAAGGCCTTTGCAAGATTGATTAACAAGTTTTCATAACGAGCTTGCTGGATGTTCTTGAAGACATTTTGTAGCAATTTACTATAATCTGGAAGCAGCCTTTGCTTTTTCTCTTTTGTTGTTCCCATTACCTGCAGGTAAAGATTTCTAAGTAAGTTGGATGCTTCAGAAAAGGAAATTGATGCAAGAAATTTGGGCATAAGTAAGCCATTATTCACTAAGGTTTTTTCATTTGCTTGAATAAATGATAAAAAATTTGTGTTGATTTTGAAGTTTGTTCATAATATTACAAAGAGTTTGAGAACTAGAATTTTGGAAGAAGATATGCAAGTGATTAATGTCACCGCTACTTAACAAGCGGTATCGATCATAGAGTTCCCCAGTAGGTTGACTTAAGTAACCTCCAGATAGATCGGACACAATTTGATAGTGTTTTTCATTCTCACTATGCCAATCAAGAGGTTTGCATACCATAGGTAGATTCATTTTCATCGGGAGTAATGAAACATCAAAATTATAGTTGGCGTAGATTGGTTTGGGAATATAATATTTGTGGTTCTTCGTCTTCACTAATTCCTGTGAATTCACATCATTGACGCAAGAAATTAACTCTGTTTCTTCCATAAACTTAACTAAACCGCATCCGAAGGGATACTGATCTTTTCTCAGTCCTTTTTGAGAATCTCTTTTCTCTCTTTTTACCAGAAATGCTTTTTTTCTTTGTCAATTCTATTTCTATTTAATTTTATTTGTATCCTCACATTATTCTCAAGTTGGTCAATTAAATGGGAGAGCTTGATCAGAGATAAACACTCTAGTGAGTAAAACAAGAATGAAAGTGTGTGAACAATTATGGCTTCAAGCGTATAATGACCGAGGAAAGTGTTTGTCAACTCCAAGTCTTCTTCAGATATATGCTTATATTTTATGAGAAAATCTTTTGCATTCTCCTTCTTGTCATGAATCAAGATTTTGAAGATATTATGAGAACTTTTGAAGATCGATTTTTCATCGAACTTCATTGTTAAATCCTCTATTTCTGTTTGGAGAATTTCCAAATTCTTTTTTGTCATTTCCATATTTTTAGCTGATTCCAAGAGATCGGTAACTTTTTCTTTATACTAAGTTGATTTTGTTTTCTTCTCTTCTTTTATCTGATTTTTTTCTAACTGGATATAAAAGAGACCCATAAAGTCAAAGTGATAGTCTTTCTATTTATCAGATCCATTCTCTTTGAGACTATATCCCATATAATGTTCTAACCAAGACCAGCCCCAAGTCCAATTGGGATTATCATACTCAAACTTCAATTTATTGACACTAGAATCATCCAACGCTGTCTGATCATCAGCACTAGAGTCTTCATCAAAAGAAGTTACATTCTCAGACTCATTATGATCCGCATGAAACGAATTAGGATTAGCATTATGATCCACATGATCTAATACATGAGATGAATTAGGATTAGCATTCACATTCTTTTCTAAGATATGATCTCCTACTGTCATTTGATTTTCGTTGTCATTACTAACAACATGCTTTTTGTGGTCATTACTCAAAACCTCGCTTAACAATGACATGTTCAATTTCATGTTTATCATTTGAAATTCTGTCTTTCGATCTTGAGTTTCGATCAAAAGCATAGTAAAAATTTATGCCGGAAAGAGAAAAGAGAAAGAGATCTCATCACTAGAACATATATATCATAGTGAGCAGGAATTCCATAGAGTACCATCCTATCAAGGAATTCGATACCTCCCCTTCTCTTTTCTTTTATTAAAGAAACCGGTGTCGCTACCTATATTGAATCACAATAACCACCTGTCACGTTTTTTAGAACTCGCTTAAGCAAGTGTTCCTTGTACAGTTGGACCGACATCAAGGGAAATTTTGCTAACTTCTACGAGGCTTTCTCTTCTATTAAGTATAGCTGTCGTACCCATTGTGATTCAAACTCTGGTAAAAACCAGAGAACGACTCTTTTTCTTGATATTTCTCTGCTATAGACTCTTTGATAATAGAATATAGAATAGAAAGTGAACACCAACCCAATCTCGATGATGGAAAGATCCAACTTGGATGACTCTCAAGGGGAACATTACTCTAAAGGGTCACATAAATGGGGAGTGACTTTTCTGGAACACTAACTCAATGAGACTTCTATTTTATATATCTAAAGGGTAGGTACTTTTTTTATATTACTGTAAAGGGTCACATAATATGATGGGTATTTTTTCTGATCCTCTTTTTTTCTTACTTATTACTAGGACCTATTTTTGTGTTCGACAAAAGATCGATTTATATGCAATAATAGCATTGTAGCGGGTATAGTTTAGTGGTAAAAGGGTGATTCATTCTATTAACCCTTTAATAGTTAAAGGGTCTTTCGTTTGATTTATATTTCGATCAAAAACTTTCTTTCTCGAGGAAAAATAGAAATTCTCGTGCCGTTATAAATTGAAAAAATTGGATCATGAAATTACGAAACATAATTTCTTTTTGAATTGGATCCATACTTCCAATTGAACGAGTAAGGAATCCATGGATAAAGGTAGAAAGAACGGTCTATTTCTAATCGTAACTAAATCTTCAATTTCTTCTTTATATAAGGGAGATTGAAGCAAAACAAAATAGCTATTAAACAATGTCTTTGGAGACATCGACATATTCTATTGTTTTAGCTCATTGGAAACAAAAAAGACTTTTCCTAAGGATTCTTTCAAATAGAAATAGGGAACGAAGTAACTAGAAAAGATTGTTAGAATCCTGTTTTCTTCCATATGGATCATCTATAAAGCAGGTCCTTTTGAATGCATTCAGACAGAAAGGTTGACATAGATGTTATGGGTAGAATTTCTTTTTTTTTTGTTTACATCTTTTTTTTTCATCTTCCATAAAGGAGCCGAATGAGATCAAAGTTTCACGTTGGGTTTTGAATTAGAGATGGTCAAAATGATGAATCAACGTCGACTATAACCCCTAGCCTTCCAAGCTAACGATGCGAGTTTGATTCCCGCTACCCGCTTATCTTATATATTTTATCTTCTCTTTTTTTTTCTTAAAATAATATCGTAATCTTATAGATTTCTTCTTTTTTGACTACTATATTTCGGACAAATATTTTTGAATTGATTCATTTCAAATTAGAAGATTTGCATTGTATTTTATAATATAAAGAATTCTTATTATATAAAGTACTCTATATTATTTTATAAAATAGGATAATTGAATTAATATAGAATAAAATGAATCTAGAATTACTATAAATCATAATAAGATAAATTTGACAATTCAATTGTAAATTCAATTAATGGAATGCATCATTGAATTGAATAAGCTATTTCCGGAATTCGTGCACATCTTTTTTTTTTTTTTTTATGAACAAAAGATGTGAAAATAAGAAAAAAAAAAGAGGCGTTCATTACCTTTTGTAGCAAATTTTTTATTAAAAAAAAAAGAAAGAAGCTAGAAGAAAAAGAAAGAATAAGAACTTGGTCACGAGCATCTACCATTATACCCACAATGATTGGTCAACTCTTGCTATTCATAATGGAAAGGAACATTTGCCTATTTATATAACAGATCGTATGGTAAGGGGAGAATTTTGTGCCAACTCTAAATTTCTGGGGGCATGCGAAAAATGATAATCAATCTCGTCGTTAATAATTTAAATTAGTCAAATCAGAAAATCAAATGAATAGAAAGAAAATCAAGATACTTATGATTCATTAGTGAGAGGTGAACCTTATGATAAAGAAGACAAAAAAGAATGGATATACAGAAGTATAAGCTTTAGGCCAACATATATGTATGTCCACTCACAAAGCACGAATGGTAATTTATCAGATTCGTGGACGTTCTTACGAAGAAACACTTATGATACTAGAACTCATGCCTTATTGAGCATGTTATCCCATTTTCAAATTGGTTGATTCTGTAGCAGCAAATGCTAGTCACAATATGGATCTCAACGAAACCAATTTAGTCATTAGTCAAGCTGAGGTCAACAAAAGTCTTACTGTGAAAAAATGAAAACCTCGAGCTCGAGGCCCGATAAAAAGACCCACTTGTTATATAACTATTGTATTGAAAGATATATCTTTCAATGAAGAAGAGTGTAAAAGATCCGAATACTCCATATTATGCTTAAAAAAACCTAGATGTATAAAGAAATATACGGATATCGCATGTTATAATATGGATAATAATGGGGGAGTATGAGACAAAAAAAAAAATCCACTCGGTTTTAGACTTGGTGCAACCCAAGGACATCGTGCTATTTGGTTTGCCCAACCAAAAAAGTATTCTGAAGGTCTACAAGAAGATCAAAAAAGACGAGATTGTATAAAAAATTATGTAAAAAAAAAAGAGAAGAATATTCTCCGGTGTTGAGGGAATTGCACGTATTGAGATTCAAAAAAGAATTGATCTCATTCAGGCTTCCCAAAGTGTAACACCCAGAATTTTTGTTTATACGATTTTCTTTATTTTATTATTTACGTGTCGATAAACGGCGGAGTTGTAGTCAGAATTGAGAGCAGAAAATTTACGCAGGTGACAAAGAGATTACTTTGAAGCAATCTGGAATGTTAGATTTATAATAGTCTGGCCGAAAACGGATTAAATAACCATTGGGTTAAAATATTAAAGATTGAGGGTGATATGGTAATTAGGTTATTATTATTATTATTATTATTATTAAATTTATATATAATTTATTATTTACGTGCGATAAACGGCGGAGTTGTAGTCAGAATTGAGAGCCGAAAATTTACGCAGGTGACAAAGAGATTACTTTGAAGCAATCTGGAATGTTAGATTTATAATAGTCTGGCCGAAAACGGATTAATAACCATTGGGTTAAAATATAAAGAAGATTGAGGGTGATATGGTAATTAGGTTATTATTATTATTATTATTATTATTATTAAATTTATATATATAAAACAAAACCCCTCCCCTGTTTTTTCTTTCTCCCATGAAAGAAAACTTCCAGAGAAGTTTTCTTCCCCACCCCCCCTCCCTCTGTTTCTGCACGCCGACGCCACCAACGATGGAGTTCTCTCCTCCGATTTCCATCGTTCCTTTCCTCTATTTCAACAGTTAAGTTGAGTTTGTGTAGTTTTTAAGTTTGGTTTTCGGTTTAGGGTTAGATTCGAGGAGAAATTTGTGGATTGGAGATTTAGGGCTTTGAGATTTGGATGTATTGTTGGATTTTTAATGTTTATGGTTTATAATGATTTAGTTTGAATGAATTGGAAGTGAGAAATCGTAAATGCCCGTTAGTAATATAAATATCATTGTACAGCATAATTGGGCTCTGAATTTCTGAGATTTATCATGGGTCCCGACTCGATAATGGGTTATAGCATGCTAAAGTGGACTTTAAGTTGGGTTTAGCTGGAGTTTACGATTCTTGTACGAGTTTATGATTTCGTGTTAGAATTTCATGAACTGGACGAAGTTAGAATTAATGAAGGCTATGGATTGACTTAGGTGACAAAGCTCGAAACGAAGTGCTGGGTGTGCTACGAACGGCAGGTAAGTTCTCGTGATCTTCTCTGGCCGATTGGCCTAGATCGTACGTCGAGGTCGTCTCGAGGAGTTTTGGTGACGTGTTTATTTAATTTGCTTTGGTGGGGTAGTTAGGTTTAGTTTTATTTTATAGTTTATGTTTCTATAGTCTTGATGGTATATATGCTGTATGTTTAAATTATGCCATTAACTGTTCACGCATCACGGTTTTAAATTATGCATAGAAAATGAATTTCCGCACAATGTTTTAAAGAAAATGGCGATGCGGCCTGTAGAGGGACTATTGATCTATTGTGTAGGCACGAAGGGGTCTATCACAATACCGCATCTAATATGTACTCATACAGTTATAGGTCATGCGAGATGGGGCTCAGGCACGGCTGTACGTGTTGTAAGCGTGTACCCCCTATCCTCTAGCTGGAAAGGATAGTCTGACCGCTGGATGTGCCCTCTCAAGTTAGGGGGTTAAGATCTCGGTGACAACCAGAGTAAAGATAATGAAAATGATGCATGATTTACGAACTCATATGCACAGCACGCATTGCATTTACGTAGAGCTTACTGAGATTTTTATCTCATAGTGTGTCTGTATGGTGTAGGTGACTTCGACATAGGTGAGGACGAGATCCCTCCACTTAAGGAGTGATGCAGTTGACGGAGGATGGTTGCGGGAGTGTGCTGGAGCAGTCGAGGCGCATTTTGACCTGTGGGACTCATGGTTAGGTGTTTTGAGAATTTTTGGGAATTGTCGGGCTAATGGTTATATAGAAACATTTTATGGTGTCTAGTTCTGATAGTTGATAGATTTATGTTTGAGTTTTAAACATTTTGGAAACTGATTTTATAACCATTTGGGCGATTTTAAAACAGGAGGGTTTGTTTAGGTTTTAAACATATCCACGCAGTTCGTTTTCATGAAAATGTACGTGGTTTTAGTTTCTTTTTGAGTCTCTTATTTTGGTTGATCAGTGAAGTGTAAATTGAGTGACATTTGAGTGATTGTATATCACGTGTTTATGGGGTTGAGTATGTTGACGTTTTAATGTAGGTTATGTGTATTTGGCTGTAAGAAGAAAAGGGGAAAGAAAAGGAAAGGAGAGAAAGGAAAAGGGCGAAGGAGGCACTCCCTGGAATTGGGTTCCAGGGAGGATGGTGATCGATCGCCCAAAGGTGGGGATTGATCGCCTATTTGGTCGCCTCTCCCTGGATTTTTCCAGGGAGTGTGGCGATCAATCGCCACAAACTGTGGCGATCGATCGCCACAAACTGTGGCGTTTTGCAACAGGCGAACGTTCGCCTGTTGCGATCGCCGATGGGCGATCGATCGCCCCTGTATATTAGGGGCGAAAGTCCCTTTTTGTCCCTGGCGATTGATTTAATTGATTTTAATTGTTTTAATTAATTATTTTAAGTTTTAATTAAATTGTTTTAAGTTTATTTAAAAGGTTTATAAACATAGACTTCACAGGTTTCAATTCCGATCTCAATTCGATTTTAGAAGTTTTATTTCTGCTCGAACTGTAAAGTTTAAAAATTAAGTAAAAAAAAAAAAAAGAAAATAGTACGGAAAAATTGGGAATAGTTTAAGGGTCGCTACAGTTTATGGTATCAGAGCCCCCGGGTTTTAAAATTGGTTCTGTAGACTGCTCGACTGCACTGCCACTACGCGGACATCCTTCCTCAACTGTGAGTATGTTTAATGCTTTATTTGATTTCATTTTTTTTAGAGTATTTGTTTAACTTTTATAGGAGTTTTTTATAAAAATGGTGCGTCGAGGGAATGACCGAGATGACAGAGACGATACGATAGATCAGTTTAGAGAGTTTATAGCACAACAGTCCCAACATCTTGATCGACAGGCCCGACAAATAGATAGCCAATCTCGTCAACTGGAGACGTTAATAAATCGAGAAAGACCTAGGAGCCAAGGGGTGGTTGCTCCCGACGACCACGGTACGAAGAGGAAGGGCAAGAAAGAAGTAGAACGAAGCCGACCGAAGTGCGCATGAGGAACTTCACGAGGACCTCTGTGTCCTAATTGCTATAACGAGCATTATGGAGAATGCAGATTAGGCACAAATAGGTGCTTTAGATGTGGAGTGATTGGCCATTACGTCAAGGAGTGCCCGAAACCTGGTAGGGATCAGAGAAAGGTTACACCGAGGATAATTGCCCCTAACAACTACGAGGATAACGGCCAACCCTCAGTTGTTTCAGGTATAGTTTTATTTCGACAGTTAATGGAATAAAGAATATTAGAGTGGGGATTTAGTGTAGAGTTTAAATTTTGGGAAGATAATTGTGTGATAGGTTGAAGTAAGCGTAAAAAAAAAATATATATATATATATATATATATATATATATATAATAGATAGAGAGGAGATGACATAGACTTCGAATATAGGAGGGATAGAGTTGTGCGTTAAAGTTCATGACCCGGCATAACCGTGGGAATTGAGCAATTAGAATTCAATTTCCATGTGACGGGTACAATTTATGGGATACAAGATTTAAATAAATGAGAACTAGATCCTAATTAACAGACCCTTAAGGTTTAGAATACGATCAATCGAGGAGAAATTTAAAGTTTAGACGTAAGACTTACTAGAAAATGTTCTAGATTGTCGAGGTAGTGTAGTGTTAGTACGTTCAAATAGGTAAGAAAAAGTAATCAAAATTTAAATAACCTAGATCCACGAGAGGTGGGGAGCATTTAGACAAAGGGGACACTCAAAAGTTTAGTTTAAGTAGATTGTTGAAGGGGTGTGCAATGC
This sequence comes from Begonia masoniana, assembly GCA_022432975.1. Lineage (NCBI taxonomy): Eukaryota > Viridiplantae > Streptophyta > Magnoliopsida > Cucurbitales > Begoniaceae > Begonia > Begonia masoniana. The sequence continues at coordinate 21,919,158 of CM039512.1, read as the reverse complement.
GCCGACTTCTTTTGTTAAGGAGTGATTGAACAATGTAATGTTGAAGATGTAGGATCCGAGTGATTGTATAAAGGTATTTACTTGGAATTGGAAGGTTAACGCATTTTGAAATAAGAGGGTCAAAGTTATGCAAAAAGATAATGCTCGAGACACAAGATTTAGCCGATCTCTAGGAGATAAGTATCGCCTGAGAAGACTAGTCAATTGAAGACGATTGTTAATTCGTGAAAAGATTTCGACCAACATACTATAAGGAGGAGATATAATAAAAATTAAGCGTGATCAAGGAGTTATAGACACGTCAGGCATTTGGTGCTACTGACTAGTTTATGAAGCAAATATAAGAGTTAAATTGCTGCATCTATATTTGGTGTAAGGATTGGTAGATTTGATGCGTAAGCGAGGGCGTGGTTAGGCCAATCGGAAGTAAGGATACGATGTGCATCCCGACTGTGGACAGAGTCGATGGAAATTATGTTGAAGTTTGAGGTGCAGCCCAGAAATTTGATGAGATTGTAGGCATTCAATTTGGCTGGCATTAGGAAGCTTAGGCATAGTTGTGAGTGATTAAGTGAGAGTCGAAAGTTGATACGTACGCAAATACTAAGGTGACATATATCGTTGGGTTAATTGATTTGAGATTTGAAAATTTAATTATGCTAAGCTCATAAGTAAGGACGTGTACAATCGAATCGAAAATAGAGAATACGAATTTTTGGCAGATGTTGGAGAGTATAGTAAAGAATTTTGACCGTAAGTACAGATGGTAAATTGAAGTATAAGGCCGCATGACACGAGACAATAATGCAAAGAACTATAAGCTAAGTCAAATTTTGAGGACAAAATTTTATTAAGGATGTTAGAATGTAACACCCAGAATTTGCGTTAATACGATTTTCTTTATTTTATTATTTACGTGTCGTTAAACGGCGGAGTTGTAGTCGGAATTGAGAGCAGAAAATTTACGCGGGTAACAAAGAGATTATTTTGAAGCAATCCGGAATGTTAGATTTATAATAGTCTGGCCGAAAACGGATTAAATAACCATTGGGTTAAAATATTAAAGATTGAGGGCGATATGGTTATTATTATTATTATTATTATTATTATTAAATATATATATATAAAATAAAACCTCTCCCCTGTTTTTTCTTTCGCCCACGAAAGAAAACTTCAAGAGAAGTTTTCTTCTCCCCCCCCCCCTCCCTTAGTTTCTGCACGCCGACGCCACCGACGACGTAGTTCTCTCCTTCGATTTCCGTCGTTCATTTCCTCTATTTCAACAGTTAAGGTGAGTTTGTGGGGTTTGTAAGTTTGGTTTTCGGTTTTGGGTTAGATTCGAGGAGAAATTTGTGGATTGGAGATTTAGGGCTTTGAGATTTGGATGTATTGTTGGTTTTTTAATGTTTATGGTTTATAATGATTTAGTTTGAATGAATTGGAAGTGAGAAATCGTGAATGCCCGTTAGTAATATAAATATCGTTGTACCGCATAATTGGGCTCCAAATTTCTGAGATTTATCATGGGTCCCGACTCGATAATGGCTTATAGCATTAAAGTGGACTTTATGAGTGACCTATAGACGTTTGAATCATCGAATTTGGATTTAAGTTGGAATTGTTACGAATTTTTGAATATTGGTGGAAGTTTAATAAAATATGGGAATTTAGTTTGAACAAAGCAGGTTCGGTTTCTGCTAAATTCGGCTATGTGGTTGTAATGGATTATACTTTTAGAATCTAGACGTCATAAGGTGTCTGTTGTGTTTTGAAACGTCGAAATCGGACGAGTGTTGGGTTAGTTATGAATTTCTGAATTTAGTCAAAATATAAAGTTAAGTCGGGTTTAGCTGGAGTGTACGATTCTTGTACGAGTATATGATTTATGTGTTAGAATTTCATGAACTGGACGAAGTTAGAATTAATGAAGGCTATGGATTGACTTAGGTGACAAAGCTCGAAACGAAGTGCTGGGTGTGCTACGGACGGTAGGTAAGTTCTCGTGATCTTCTCTGGCCGATTGGCCTACACCGTACGTCGAGGTCGTCTCGAGGAGTTTTGGTGACGTGTTTGTTTAATTTGCTTTGGTGGGGTAGTTAGGTTTAGTTTTATTTTAAAGTTTATGTTTATATAGTCTTGATGCTATATATGCTGTATGTTTAAATTATGCCATTAACAGTTCACGCATCACGGTTTTAAATTATGCATAGAAAATGAATTTCAGCACAATGTTTTAAAGAAAACGGCGATGCGGCCTGTAGAGGGACTATTGATCTATTGTGTAGGCACGAAGGGGTCTGTCACAATACCGCATCTAATATGTACTCATACAGTTATAGGTCATGCGAGATAGGGCTCAGACACGGCTGTACGTGTTGTAAGCGTGTACCCCCCCTCCTCTAGCTGGAAAGGGTAGTCCGACCGCTGGATGTGCCCTCTCCGGTTAGAGGGTTGAGATCTCGGTGACAACCAGAGTAAAGATAATGAAAATGATGCATGATTTACGAACTCATATGCACAGCACGCATTGCATTTATGTAAAGCTTACTGAGATTTTTATCTCATAGTGTGTCTGTATGGTGTAGGTGACTTCGACATAGGTGAGGACGAGATCCCTCCACCTGAGCAGTGATGCAGTTGACGGAGGATGGTTGCGGGAGTGTGCTGGTGCAGTCGAGGCGCATTTTGACTTGTGGGACTCATGGTTAGGTGTTTTGAGAATTTTTAGGAATTGTCGGGCTACTGGTTGTATAGAAACATTTTAGGGTGTCCTGTTCTGATAGTTGATAGATTTATGTTTGAGTTTTAAACGTTTTGGAAACTGATTTTATAACTGTTTGGGCGATTTTAAAACAGGAGGGTTTGTTTAGGTTTTAAACATATCCACGCAGTTCGTTTTCATGAAAATGTACGTGGTTTTAGTTTCGTTTTGAGTATCTTATTTTGGTTGATTAGTGAAGTGTAAATTGAGTGAGATTTGAGTGATTGTATATCACGTGTTTATGGGGTTGAGTATGTTGACGTTTTAATGTAGGTTATGTGTATTTGGCTGTAAGAAGAAAAGGGGAAAAAAAAAGGAAAGGAGAGAAAGGAAAAGGGCGAAGGAGGCTCCAGGGAGGATGGCGATCGATCGCCCAAAGGTGGGGATCGATCGCCTATTTGGTCGCCTCTCCCTGGATTTTTCCAGGGAGTGTGGCGATCAATCGCCACAAACTGTGGCGATCGATCGCCACTGGCATTTTGCAACAGGCGAACGTTCGCCTATTGCGATCGCCCCTTTATGGGCGATCGATCGCCCCTGTATATTAGGGGCGAAAGTCCCTTTTTGTCTTTGGCGATTGATTTAATTGATTTTAATTGTTTTAAATAATTATTTTAAGTTTTATTTAAATTGTTTTAAGTTTATTTATAAGGTTTATAAACATAGACTTCACATGTTTTAATTTCGATCTCGATTCGATTTTAAAAGTTTTATTTCCGCTTGAACGTAAAGTTTAAAGTTTAAGTAAAAAAAAAATAGTACGTGAAAATTGGGAATAATTTCAGGGTCGCTGCACAAAGTTCTTAATAGAAAATAGGTCTCGAAGAATTACAAATGAATGTACAAAAAGAGTGCAATTTTGTCACACGTATTGCTATTACAAGACTTGAAAACTCTTATGGAAACCTCTTGCAGAATTTCTCGCCTAAAGAATAGAGTTTCATTTCGAAAAGCAATGAAAAAAGCTATTGAATTAACTGAACAGGCAGGTACAAAGGGAATTCAAGTACAAATTGCTGGGCGTATAGACGGAAAAGAAATTGCACGTGTTGAATGGTCTTAGCTCCTAAACATTCAGACGAAAAAAGAAAAGAACAACTACTTACCCCTTTCTTTCATTTTTTTTTATAAGGGATTCCTTCTCTTATCTTCTATATAGCTCGTCGTTGGTCCTTCGCAAGTGCGCTCCATGAGCACTGTACATCTTTCTTAGATGAGAACACGCAGGCGCAGTGGTGTCTCTAAGCGGAGTGAAACAAGAAAAGCATGTGTGCTTTTCTTATACGTTAGACGATGCCACCTCCCACTTGACTTAAGTCCACCTGGCATAACTGTATTGCATTTCAACCACCCTTCAAATCACAAAGTGGCTAACTTGCCTCTCCGAGATGAGAACCCATGATTTGATCTACTAGCTTGAATGCCTGGATCATGCCGAGAAGAGAAGGTGAAGAAAAGTGAGTACCGGAATGGAACCGATCGGAGGAGTCTTTCAGAGCAGAGTCCATCCCCGCTTTTATTGAGATGAGAGAGAAGGAAGCGATATAAAGAAAGGGCTTCCATCGCTCTATTATAGCAAATTGGAGGGATGACACAGTTGAGTGTTCATTCGATCCACCACTCGAGGCCAGGCCGATCAAATCTATCCTTGGGTTCGATCCAGCATAGCATCCATAAGCATCAGTAAAAGCAGAAGCATATCTAGAAGCCAATACCAACAGCAGTAGAGAAAGATCCCCACTAATAGAAAATAGGCATATCCGTCGATGATAACGAGAGCAGTACCGATAGCACCAATAGCATCCCTTCCAGATCCCTTTACTAGTAAGGGGAGATATCACCAGGGGCGAGAATCCAACCCCATACTGCCTTATGATAGGCGTGATCCATAGCCGATGTTGGCTAGAAGCAGTCTCAGTTGAAGCTATGGAGCATCCCTTCCAGTTTCAGATCGATATTGAGTTCCATATCCTCTGACAGATATTCCAGATGTTGAGACAGATCCAAAGCCATTTGATCGAGATCGAGTAGATATAGCGGATCCATTTAGAGATCAGAACCCCGTTCTGGGTACACCCATTTGAGTAGCAACTGCCCCTAAGCCGATAGGTCTCGTTCAAAAGCCACTTTAGTTGATGTGTCCCAATCAATGTGCCCTACTATCTATCTATAGGGGATGATGTTGTCATCGCTGATGCCCAAGTCAAGTTGCGGAAGTGGATTTTCAATGTCTTTAGAAATTAGGAGTAGGAGTTCCAATTTCAACCAAAAATCTCTTATTTATTACACAGGTGCATTTGAGTTTGCTAAGCACTTTTGCATCAAGGGTGGATTTTTCTACTTTTTCATAGTTGGTGCTGCTCGTTGTTTGCTTGCTTACCATCATCCATATGGTCTAATGGCTATATATATGTATAAAATATCCTCTCATTACGAAGGTTCTCTACCTTAGCTTAGTAAGGATAAGTGGTGGAGGTTATAGGATAGGGTCCTTGCCAAACTCAGTCATACAAGATCTCATCACTTTGAGCGGATTCTTGCTATGTACACCAGGCCTCGGGGTCACAATGACTATCCATTGGAATTGTGGCTTGGTAGAGTTAGCTTTCGCTTCCTTATCTTCGAGGTTAGGTTTCATTATCTCCTTCCTTCTTAAAGTCAAGTTAAGAGTTAGGGTGGCTCCTTCTTTCTTTTCTTTTTTCCAATAGAAAGAATCTGGGACTTCCTTGAGTGGTCTTTTCTCAGGAACTGGATGAAGGATTTGCTTGAGCAATTTTCGAAGACGAAAATTTTGTTTAAGGAGGGGTGGATGTAACACCCGACATTTCGGCCAGGTGATTTTCTGACCATTTTCATTGTCACCCTCTTATTTAACCGTTATGATTTAAATTTAATGTTAAGACAAATTTATTACAAGTTGTGTGAAACAAGGTTGGGTGGCAGTTTTGTAATTAAAATCGATGGATTTAGTATAAATAGAAATGGAAACCTTAAACCTCATTTATTACCACTGTAGCCGACATTCCCTCTCGGCGATTCCTTCTTTCCCAAGTTCTTGCTCTCGGCTACCAGAACTTCCCTTACCGACGGCTGGTTTCGAGCTTGCTCTTCTCTGCAAATCCACACCCGAGGTATGAAATGGACAATGTAGTCATTCATTAGTAAATAGAGCTCTGTTTTCAGCTCGGCACTGAGTTCGGATATTTTTAGCAGTGGCCGAGTAGCTTTAGACTTTTTAAAATCTGAGAGTAGAAATGTCATCCCGAATCGATTCTGAGCATTTTAAGTAACCAACTCGGATTTAATCAATGGTAAAACCTGTCCACCTAGTTTCGGATTTCAGACTGCAGTGTGTCAAACAGAGGAATCGGAATGACTTTAGCTATTAGATCCTAGGATGGTTTATGATTAGGACTATTAGGACTTTGTTTTAACTACTGTAATGTACATGTTTTAGGTGAAGAAGTTTAAAGGAAAGAAGCTCGGATTGCTAAGGAATCCAGGTAAGTGAATGTATTAAGATTTTCGGCCACTAGGGCCCTACACCGCAAGGGTATTAGGAAATCACTGAGATGTTAGCTTATTGACTATGATTTGTTATTTCCACGATATGAAGAAGTTGTGTAAGTAAATGTAAAGTTACAGGATGTTTTACTTGTCCTCATGATATGACTTCTCTCAACGAACTTTATGTCTATGCACTGTGTCCCTGTTATGATTAAGTTGAGAATATGAAAAGCAAATGTAACCAAGATTAAGTGCAGAGCGGGGAAAGACTATGTTATGCATGACTCGCGAATTCTCCCACTGGTGGAGGCCGAGTTAATGATATGTATGATTCGCGAAATCTCCCACTGGTGGAGGCCGAGTTAATGATATGTACGACTCGCGAAATCTCCCACTGGTGGAGGCCGAGTTAATGATATGAATGGCTCGCGAATTCTCCCACTGGGGAGGCCGAGTGATGTATCATGATTGCCGCGATAGGCAAATGAATATGTACGACTGCCGCGATAGGCAAATGACTATGTACCCCTGTCTTCCTCCCTCGTTCCCTGCCTTAATACATGTTATGTAAAGGATAAAGATGAACATGAATGAAGAATGGTTTATGAACTTATGTCCCTTTAAATTGTGTACTCATGTATATCTGTCAGCATGCATTCCTTACTAAGCATTAGGCTTATAGTTAAACCTTATGGTGTAGGTGAAGAAGGTTCAGGTGAGGATGTTATGTTCAAAGAGGATGCTTAAAGCTGGTTGCTGGAGGATGCTCAAGGTGACAGTGCGGGACTGGAGAGGCGATTTATGACCCCTGGTTAAGACTCTTATGTTACAGTATGTTAAAGAATATGGTAGTTTAAGTAGGATGAGATTATTTTAAAACGTTGAGCTTTGAAACTGTCTAGTGGATCACTGAGTCAGGGAATGATTATATAGATTTATAAATGGTCTGTTGCTTAAGTCTTCCGCTATATGCATTTTGAATGAGTTGTGTTTTCTTTCTGTTGGAAGGAGTCATTTGATGATTTAGAGTTCTCTACCGTAAGACGGAAGCTAGAAGAGGTAGTCTTCCGGCTGACGTCATCGGCAGATGCCGAAGGAATAGTTGTTGATGGTTTAGTCTTCCGGCTGACGTCATCGGCAGATGCCGAGAGTTAATTGTTTGATGGTTTAGTCTTCCGGCTGACGTCATCGGCAGATGCCGAAGGATAGTTGTACGATGGTTTAGTCTTCCGGATGACGTCACCGGAAGATGTAAAATGTGTTTTGTCGCTTAGCGACCGGAAGATGTAAAATGTGTTTTGTCATTTAGTGACCGAATGATGTTTTAATTTAGCACGCGAGGCCCACGTGCCCACCGGAAGATGTCTCCTTTTAGGTGATGATAAGCGAGTCACGCGTAATACACGTGATGACCGGACGACTAAGTTTCTGAGGGTTGTCAACGCAGGCAACCCATGCAGACCCGAGTGGTATTTTGTATTAAGAGAATTGAGGGCACTTCCTCTTTTCCCGAAATTGTCAAGAAACCGATGACCGAGTCCAGTCGCTCGACTCTGCGAAAGTTTGAGGCCGACGAGGCGTGGGAATTAAAAAAAAAAAAAAAAAAAACAAAAATCTGAACATAAACCAAAAATGATATCTGAGAAATAACATTCACTATTTCGCCATATCGTCGATTTTTTAAATCCATTCCCCCAAAACCATCCTTTTAGAAATTTAGCTCAACTATATCTCGAAATTTAGTTATAAATGAAAGAATTGTCACGTAAGAAAAAACATAATAAATAATGTCTGGTCGCGACAGCAAGTTTTTTTTTTTTTTTTTTTTTGTTCAAATTTGGACATCGCTAATGAAGGAAAAGACATTTCTGTTAATTTATCGACAAAAAGACTACATCCTTTTCCTAATCATTTCCGAGTAAACGAACCCATACAAGTTATAAGGGTAGAGGACCTAATATTTTATATAATTATAAAGGTTTTATGTTATTTATATAGTATATGAAAAAGAAAATGATATAATTAATAAAGTAAAATACAGACGGTGCTTACAACCAAACATAAAATCGAGAGATTTGAGCTGCATTCGTGTATCGGTCGTGTTTTGAAGAGGAAAGCATCCAATGAGATGAGACACT